>CM076584.1:587676725-588035798 GCA_034641835.2 Pinus albicaulis
TGTCTGGAGTAAAGGAAAATCTGAAGAAGATCATCCCTGCATATAGAGGTGACAGAAATTAAATACTCAAGCATTCAAACAGAAGGGGTCTTGGCCCTGCATTCATTTGTGTATTTAATGTTACATTTAGTATTCACCTACGTTCTGAGTCAATCCTTTGTCCATGATCTGCTATAAAGCACAGAAGGAAACTATTGTAACGTTTTTGATGAGATATCAGTGAAACGCAAGTATTTTCCTCTTGAGACAAGTTCTCTTTGTAATATTGTTAGATAGGCTGAGATTAGATGTATTCAGACTGAATGTTCAAGCTATGGGCTATGATGTACCTGATTGGTGTTGTTTTTAATATGACAAGCATGTTTCTTTGGATCCTGATCTAAAGTAGCAGGTGATGTTTTCCTTTCTCTGTATTTGTGACTGACTTGCTTTCATTTCATTATGTCTCTTCAGGCTCAAATCAGAAGTTTGGCATAAGATTTACCCTTGATAGGTACCTTATGCTGCTGCTCTCCCAACCCTTAATGTTTTCTGCTTATATGTGTATCTGAATGTCGATTTCAATTGATTTAACCAGTGTAGTGGATGGTATTGCCTACTCTCTGATGTATGAATTAATGAAATCTATGTTCAGATGTTCTTGTTAAGATTTAGTTGGGTGTGTTGAGAACACTGTGAGGTCTAGGATCTCATATCTGCCTCAATAGGACCTTTCCACCTTAATTAGGCCTTTCCAATATCCCTTGTATTGCCTTCAATTTTGTCCAAGCAGGTCTGGAGTTAAATGACCTCTGACCTGATCTATAGACAAATTTGGATGTTTCTCCTCCTTTCATTTTTCATCCTTAATGTCTCATTCCAAATATCATCTTTAAGATCCAAATTCTCTAGATGACTAGCCCAACTGAAAGCTTGCACATTGATTACAAATAAATCCTTTCTTGACTCCATAGCCCAATGGCCTTGATGTTCCTTGAGTTGTCTAGTTTAGCCTAATTCCCTGTATACTCATCCTTGCCTTATATTGGACCTTCCTTTCCTGATTCCCAACAACCAAACAAACAACCTTGAGGCTGTAACTAGCCTAAAATCATAACATCCGAGCTTCAGAGATATAAATCTTTGACTACCATAGAGAGATCCCTCTCTGGACCTAGGAGGGATAGATCCTAAGGTCTCAAAGTGGTTCTATGTTGTCTCATCTTTTGGTCTTGTCAACCTGGCCAAAACATGGGAACCCCAACATAATGGCGACTCCGCTGGGGACAATCTGAGTGCATTTCACCTTACACACTTCCAAGACTCAGAAACTTAGAACTCTGGTTAGGTTGATAGTAAGTCACTGCTTTCTTGAATCGACCTCCATTATTGAATATCCAACATACTCTTAGACAGAGCCTGGAAAGGGCCAGGTAGCCTCGATATCCCATCCTCTTTTCAGAGGTGACATATTTGGTAAATTCCCTCCCAGTCAATCTATGGTTGGAGCTTGATGTTTTAGAGGAGATTACTGAGAAGTGATAGTGCCTGAGCACTGTGGTGGACAGTGTCCCCCCTAGAAACATCCTAAACCCTCCACCTGGAGACTCCGTTGTTCCTACATGAAAAGACTCCACTGGTGATCAGTAGGCCTGCTCATTATCTTGGTTTCACAATAGACTCCACTGGGAGACCAGCCCCTGAGACAACATCAACCACAGTAGAAGGAACAAGTAGGGTTAAGCTTCTCGGCTATGAAACAACATTATGGATTTCACAACCATTCACACAAGAGCTTATCCCAACCCTGATCCACCTGAAATAGCTGACAATCCAGAGGGTATCCTCAAAGGAGCTCCTACACCTAAAAGACCAACTATTTCCAGACACATTCTTAGAGCTAATTCTACACCAGAAAACCTAACAGCTCTAGTCCCTTTTCTCCCTGACCTAGACCTACCTAACAGTTTATCAAGAACTAGGTCATTCAATCACCTTGACCAGCAAGACCTCGAGCCTCACATTACACCATCTCATAGTGGTCAAAACACTAGGGACAGTGGAACCCCTCCATCTACACCACCCGATATCCACTTCCTTCAAAATTTGGGGCTCTCCCACCCTAGATCTACTCAACAAACTTCTGCTGGTCCAAATATCCTTGTCATCCAAATACCAGTTGCTCAAGCTAACCCTATACCTAATCAGAACATTATCATGGCAGCTTGGTATGCGCCTTTGCTCTTACCTCAACCCTTGTTACCGTTGACCAATGATTATCAGTAAAAAATCCCACACTTCACTACTAAAGAATCCATCACAGCTCAGCAACATGTAGATATGATGGAGGATTATTTCGATTATATGGAAATTGATGATGAAACGATCAAAATGAGAATCTTTTCCCAAAGCTTAGGAGGTGAGGTGACGAAATGGTTTAAAGGTTTACCTCTCGCCAGTATTCAAGATCTCCCTACATTATACCAGACCTTCATAAACAAATGGGAGGTTAGGGCAAACCCTCTTCAACTTCTGGCAGAATACATTTCCCTTAAGAGGAATGTAGGAGAGAGTGTTCACGATTACACCACTAGATTCAACAGCATTTACAACTCCCTCCCTCCACACATGAAACCCCCTCAAGGTATGGCCCTGGCTAAGTATCCTGATGGGTTAGATGCTGACATGGCCTATGAGCTTAGGGATAAAGAATACACCACCTTGGAAGCCATGCAGAAAGAAGCCATAACCATAGAAGCAAACTTGATGGAAAAAAGGGCAAGATTAAAAGCTGAAAAAAGAGTAACATATAGGGATGACAATATAGCTTCCACATCTGATCCCAAATACGACAGACTGTCTAAAAATGTGGAAGAGCTACAACACATGATTAAAAGGATGGTTTTCCAAAACAACAACCAAAACCGAAACCAGAACCAGAACATTAGAAGAAACAATGCTGCCCCCAACAGACAAAGAGAATCAGATCAACAGATCATTCCCCATTTCAAGAAAAAATTTTAGATGAGGATGAGGGAATCATTGAAGAGTCTGAGGGGAATACAATAAATATGTTTGAAGCAGAGGACTCAGTCCTTAACTGTGATTCAAGGGAAGACCAACCCTCACCCTCTTATTGGGATGAGGAATGGTTAGAAACTGAGGATTACAGATTAGGGTTTGAAAATGCCGTGATGCAGGTCCGAGAACAATATGAACTTAGGAGCAAGAAAATCCAAGATACTTCCAAAGCCAAAACTCCCGAGTTAACCATCAAGAAAAGACCTGATAAATCCTCTAAAGCATCTTTTGCAGATAACAAAACAGCAGCTGAAAGTTCTGGTAAAAATAAGGAGAAAGACAACCAAGACAATGAAAAACAAAGTCAACCAACCAGCAGTACTAGCACTTCAATTAGTACTCCTGATACAACTGTTCCAAACCTTGTACATAGTGAGAAATCACAAACTGATTTAGCTACTAAGGCAGTAGCAAATAAAACAGAGTCAAGTGTTTCTAAGACACAACCCACTTTCAATTTAGATAGTGAGATTGCCAAAATCAAAATCTCTGTACCATTGTCTGAGTTGGCCACTCAGAATGTATATAAAGGCCAAATTTTGAAAGCATTGAATCTAGGGGAAAACAACGATACTGTAAATCTGAATGATGATCAACCAACCCTACTCTTTGGTCCAAAAATTGAAGGAAAGTTTTAGGAAGGGGTAGTTCCACCTTTTTACATCAGTCTCAACATTCATGACAAGATCCTTCATAATGCCATGCATGAGTCTGGTGCATCACACAATCTAATGCCTAAGGTAGTGATGGAAAAGCTAGGCCTGGAAATTACCAAACCCTACAAAGACTTATACTCGTTTGACTCTAGCAGAGTAAAGTGCCTAGGCCTGATCAAGGACTTGTGTGTGAGCTTGACCCAGATTCCTGCTAAGTGTATGGTCATGGATGTTGTGGTGGCAGATGTGCCACCCAAGTATGGCATGTTACTATCAAGATCATGGGGAGCCAAACTGCAAGGAACAATGCAGATGGATGGCTCATATGCCACTATCCCTATATTTGGCCAACTTAGAAGACTGTATAGAGAGTCCCAAATGAAATTCTTAGTCGGTAGCCCCGAGAAACCTGAAAATTCACCATTGTACTCTGTACATATAGATCTAGACTCTTTCATCCTCTACAATTACCAATCCTCAGAAGAGCCGAGATCTGATAACGGAAACACAAACGTAGAGCCCATGGATTTCAACATAATGGCTACTCTAGAAGAATACGATGAAGAAGACCATGGGAAAAATACTGAAAGTGTAACTCTGAGGAAAACAGAAACAGAACGAAAACAGCAAGCTAGCCACCTCCTTGACCCCCATACCCATAATAAACTACAAAACAATTTACAACCTAATGCAGATCCCACAACGCAACCTAATGGCGAACCCCTGTGGGAAATGAATTTTGATGGGTCCTGTACTAGGCAGAGTGCTGGAGTAGGGGTGTGGCTACGAAACATAGAAGATGATCACTCAGAGAGCCATGCTGTGAATCTACATTTCAAATGCATGAATAATATTGCAGAGTATGAGGCTCTCATCCTAGTTCTGAATTTATTGAAAAAATTAGGAGCCCATAGGATAGCTGTGAAGGGAGACTCAGAGTTAGTGATCAAACAAGTGAATGGTGAGTACACAGCAAAACACCCCAGGTTAAGAGCATACAGGAATGACACTCTGGATTTGCTGAAATTTTTTTTTGAATATGAATTAGCGTTCGTTCCTAGAGGTCAAAATGCGATTGCAAATGGATTAGCTTGTCTAGCTAGCTCATATCCTAAGACCCCAGTTGATCAACAGATTATCATTCAAACCAAATTCAGGCCTGCAGTGCCAGACAATGAAAAATATTGGCAGGTCTTTGAAGGAGACAAGCAGATCGAAGATTTCCTGGTGGGTAGGAATGAGTTTGAATTTTCTGATTTAGACTCGTTTTCTGATGAAAACTGCCCAATCAAGGATCCCCTAGACGAACAAGACACACCCTGTAACATAGACATAAATTCTTTTTCTGAGCAACTGGAAATCCAACCGAAAATGGTGAAAACACAGATACCGAAGAGGCAGAGGTGCTGCAGGCCAAAGATAAGAACATACCCAGAGGCCTGGCACCCTTAGAGGACCTTTTTGACTTTGATGACATAGTAAAAAATCCCACAATAGAACATGCTAATTCTGATGTGGAAGAATGCAACATAAGCACTGAAGATAAGCCCAAAATGATAAAATTGGCTAAGTCTATACCTGCAAACATGAAGGAAAAATACACTGACCTGTTCAAGGAATTCATTGATGTGTTTGCATGGAGCTATGAAGACTTAAAGGCCTATGACAACAACATCATACAACATAAGATACCACTAAAGGAAAATCAGAAGCCTTTCAGACAAAAACTCCGTAGGATCAATCCAAAACAATTTCCTGCAGTAGAAAAGGAAATTAAGAAGATGTACGATGCAGGCATTATAGTCCCTATAAGGTTTTCTGATTGGGTGTCAAACTTAGTGGCTGTAAGGAAGAAAACAGGTGAGATTAGACTATGCATAGACTTCAGAAACCTCAACAGAGCCTCCTTGAAAGACAACTACCCTTTGCCTAGAATGGAACATATCCTACAGAAGGTAGTAGGCACTAAAAGAATCTCCCTGCTTGATGGTTTTTCAGGATACAACCAAGTTCTTGTACTCCCAGAATATCAACTCAAAACAGCTTTTACCACTCCCTGGGGCACCTTTATGTATGTGAAAATGCCCTTTGAATTGATGAATGCTGGAGCTACCTTCCAGAGAGCAATGGATATTGCTTTCTCATATGAGATTGGACACTTTATAGTTATCTACTTGGATGACTCGACTGTCTTTTATAAAACTGAAGAATAACACTTGAAACATCTAAGGAGAGTCTTTGAAAAATGTAGAAGGTACAGTCTATCCTTGAATCCTAGGAAAACTGTTTTTGGGCTACAAGAAGGTAAACTTCTAGGCCATATCATTTCTGAGAAAGGGATCATGATAGACCCACAGAGAGTTGAGGGAATACTTCAAATTACACATCCAAGAAACATCAAGGAGTTACAGTCCTTCATAGGGAAGATCAATTTCCTTAGAATATTTATCCCCAATCTTGCTGAGCACCTTAGGAAAATGACTGAAATGCTAAAGAAAGGTGCAGGAATTAAGTGGACTGTTGAAGCCAAGAAATCTTTTGAGTCAGTAAAACTTGCACTCACTCAGGCCCCTGTCCTTATCAGCCCTGACTTCTCAAAATATTTTCTGATCTTTTCATTTGCTTCCCAGCACACAATAGCTGCAGTTTTGCTGCAGAAAAATTCAGAAGGTAAGGAACAACCTATAACTTTCTTCATTAAAGCCTTAAGAGATGCGCCCTTAAAGTACAACATCATGGAAAAGCAGGCCTATGCTTTGATTAAGGCCTTAAAAGACTTTAGGGTGTACATTTTGCATTCTCACACCATTTCTTATGTTCCAAATATAGTGGTTAAAGATATCTTGTCCTAGGACCCTGATGGGAAAAGGGGCAAATGGATTGCTACAATCTTGGAATACAACCTTGAAAAAAAACCCACCAAGCTGATAAAAGGTCAAGGCCTAGCCCAATTAATGGCTGAATCAAACTTGCAGGCCCTTGACATTAACATGATAGATGCCTTGGATGAGCAGGAAGGATTGCCCCATCCAACTGTTGAGGAGAAGGTTCAGAACTCTCCTTGGTACTCCGATATCCTTTATGTGCTCACTAATCTCAATGCCCCTCCAAAACTATCCAAAACCAAGGCCAGATTCATAAAACTCAAAGCTAGAAATTACTGCATCTTGAATGAAAGACTATATTGGAAAAATCCAAATGGCCTATTGCTGAAGTGTTTGTCTGAAACTAAAGCTGAAAGAATCAAATAAGAATTCCATGCTGGGGAGTGTGGAGGCCACCTGAGTTGGAAAGCCACTACAAATAAAATACTCAGGTTTCGTTACTATTGGCCTACACTCTTCAGCGATGTCCATAAAATGATAACTGCCTATCATAAATGTCAGCTCTTTGAAGGCAAGAGAAAACTCCTCCCTCTTCCCCTACAACCCATCATCGTTGAAGGTCCCTTCCTGCAATGGGGCCTAGACTTTATTGGGGAGATTCACCCTTCCTCCTCTGGACAACATAAATGGATCCTAACTGCTACAGATTACTTCACCAAATGGATAGAAGCCATACCCACTAGGAATGCCACAGATTCTGTCATCATTAGGTTCCTAGAAGATTACATCCTATCTTGGTTTGGCTGTCCAAGGAAAATAATCACCGACAATGCTGCTGCCTTTGGATCCAAGAAAATGATTGATTTCTGTCATAGGTACGGAATAGCACTTGGCCACTCAATGGCCTATTAGCCCCAGGGTAATGGATTGGCTGAATCATCAAATAAAAGCCTGGTTAAAATCATTAAGAAGCTATTGGAAGAGAACAAAAGGTCATGGCATAAAAAGTTGATACATGCCTTGTGGGCAGACAGGCTCACTACAAAGAAATCTATTGGCATGTCACCCTTCCAGCTGGTTTATGGAACCGAAGTAGTTTTTCCTACAAGCCTTGGAGTTCCAATGATCAAACTTGTCCAGGAGATCCAATCAGAGGAGAACAGTATGATGAGAAGAATCAATGAAACTACTCATCTACAGCAAACAAGGGAGCAGGTTTATGGAAAAGCTGTCAGAATATAGGAAAGCATCAAGAGGCAGTTTGACAAAAGAACCAAAGCTTCAGATTTCAAAATTGGAGAGAAAGTTCTGAAATGGGATTTGAGAAGGGAGGACAAAGGTAAACATGGAAATTTTGATAGCTTGTGGAAAGGTCTGTATATCATTCAAGCCACTATGGGTCTCAATGCGTTTTTTCTACAAGAACTTGATGGTACAGAGTTGTTTGGGGGTCCTGTCAATGGCAGGATGCTCAAACATTACTTCTATTGATTTTCATTTCCAGTTTCATTTTCATTGTACATACCATTGCAGCCTTTATTTTCAACAAAAGAGAAAATGTTCCAAAAAAATAGAGTAAAAGGACAGGTCCAGACATGCCCAAAACATGGACCTCAGAAAGATGCGAAAAGAAGAATTAGCTCTAACATGCTTAAAACCATAGCTGAAAATAAAGAGAAGAAGTGACTCTAATACGCTCAAAATCTGAGTCACAAACACAGGAGGATATATTAGAACTGCAGATTTCATGCCTTCACAGTTTTTTCTTCAAGATTCCACTCCAGCAAGTCAGACAGTCTAATCCTGGCTTGGCTGTTTTTCAATTTCCTGTTTTAGAATGTAGGAGAAGAAATCTTTTGGACAGTTTAATCCCAGTAGGTAGTAGACTAGGTAGAGAATTAGATGAGGCCAACAGTCTAATCTGGCCTCATGGAGAAATAAGGGTAGATTTAGAATAGGTTTGTTTTTGTTTTCAAAGTAAAATAATGTAAAGGGTCTGCTAGCTCAAATGCACCCTAAAAGAAGAGAAAATGTTAGAACTATAGTCTGGGTAGGTAGATTGGTCGGGAAATACTTCTGCTGATGTTTCAATCATATTGTGGCAGCTGAAATCAAAAAAAGAAAGATGGCTTATGACAGTGGGCAACTGGCCTATTACAAAGATCATATCTGGTTTCTTGACTCCTCTAAGGAGCAGCCATCCCCATGTGGAGCCACTGTTAGCCCCCTTATGAAATTCTTGACAAGCAAGCTGGGGGCTGGATTGTTTTGGAGCCTTCAAGGAATGTCTTTCCCTTGAAAAATCCATCCTCCTTGAAGTCTCTTTGTGCTATGCCTAATATATATATCCTCTCTGCTGATTCACTCCTCAAATGGTCTACATTCCCTTTGTTCCCTGCCAAATCCACACTTCTCCCCTTTTCAATTTCCCTAATTAACCCCCTGAATCCCCTCTGAAAATCCTCACACCCTTTTTCTTCCCGAATTCACCCTTTATTCTCCTATCGTTACCCTTCTTAGACCTTGAAATGCATTTAAAATGGGTTAAAAAACCCGCCCCGACCTCATACTAGGCCTAAGCCCCTTGTGATAACCCGCGCCCTTTCCTTCTCCGTAACCCTTGCCTGTGACCAAGCGCTTTAAGCCTTAGGGCCGATCGCAAAGCACATATCGCAATTTCACATGTTCGTGTTCGATCGATCTATCGCAAATATTTGCGATGCGATCGACCGATTGCGGATCTGCCCCATCGCAATATCGCAAACTCAAGGTTTCTATTGGTGTCACTTATCCGCCCCATCGCACTTTCCGCCTTTGCGATTTGCGATTTTCGTACGGGTCCCGCATCATACAATCATTCCCATCCACCTCATCGTATTTCATTTACTTTTCCTTTGTATTTCTTTTGTGGTCCAAACCCTTGCATTTGCATTAAATTCCAATGTTTTGGTATATTCCGCGCATCTTCATATATCACTCCCCAGTTCACCATACCCCAGGCCATCGCCGTCCATTCACATATTGATCCGACGGCCCACGCTTCCTCCGCTAGTGGACCCCACGATGCATTATCCCTAAAACCGCTGGTAAGTTCCACACCGCTCATCCGCAAAAGGCAGTTTTCCTCCATCGCCCAACGATTCCACTCAACGCGTGCCACCTGTCCCGTGTACGATTCTAAAACCACTTTTCTCCCGCGCGTTAACTCTCAGCTCGGGATGCTCAACAGAATTGTTAAGGACCGTCAGATCTAAAGGAACTCATCTGACGGTTGTCGCCCATCGAACCTGCGCTCTGCTTAATGCCCGATCGTCGTACCCGCTGGCCCATCACCTGTCGTTCTCAACCGTCGATCTCCACCCCGATTGACAGCCCGGATTTGTTTGTCTTCCGTTGACCTTTCCGGTCTCCCGGTCCCGACACATCATCTCCACATGCACACCCCGTACATTCTCCGTTTCTGTCATGGGATAGTTGGTTCTTTCGTGTTTTTTAATGTTTCCATCTGTTTATTACGTGTATTCACTCTATGTTTCACCATTCCTCCACCAGAGCAATTTTTATCAGTTCCACTGCAAATTTTTCTCTCCGTTTCATCGTCAGCATAGCCATGTTCATCGTCCTCGCCGCCTCCATCATCCCGGTCCATGGTTTTTCTTCACAGTTTGTTGTTTTGCAAGGTCATCACAGTCAGTAGTTGCCATAATACGCAGCCTCTGCTGCAAGTACAAAGAAATCCAGAGAAGATCATTTACAGTGGCTAAATTTATGAGAAGTGGCCCGGGAAGGTGAAAATGAGTCGTTTATTCAAAGAACAGGGTCCAGGTTCTGAAGAAACCTTCCAGCACCATTAAAGGCTCGAGCTAATCTATCAGAGACAGAAATGAAATGGCAAAGTATTTCCGCGCAAAGAGAAGAGATTAAGACTCCCTAATGATTAGCTTAAGCAGTAAAACAATGTTTTAAGGGGAAAAGCACCAGTTGAGGACCTTGAGGATCAGTCAAACGATCCTGTGCACAAGTAAAATGTAGCATCATGGTTTATGTGACAGCAGAATGTTTTTCTTCGTCAAGTACAGGGCGCCCATACAGCTTTTATTACGCACCATGTCCCTGAAGGAATTTCCGCCCTAACTACAGTTCAAAAAAAGTCAGACATTTATAAAGTAGACCTCTCAACAGTTTTTCACCATTTGTTTATTCCCCACAAGTACAACAAAGTATGGCCACCAGAATGCAGCAAAATCATGTTGGGAGTAAAGGAAAATCTGAAGAAGATCATCCCTGCATATAGAGGTGACAGAAATTAAATACTCAAGCATTCAAACAGATGGGTTCTTGGCCCTGCATTCATTTGTGTATTTAATTTTACATTTAGTATTCACCTACATTCTGAGTCAATCCTTTGTCCATGATCTGCTATAAAGCACATAAGGAAAATATTGTAAGGTTGTTGATGAGATATCAGTGAAATGCAAGTATTTTCCTCTTGAGACAAGTTCTCTTTGTAATATTGTTAGATAGGCTGAGATTAGATGTATTCAAACTGAATGTTCAAGCTATGGGCTATGATGTACCTGATTGGTGTTGTTTTTAATATGACAAGCATGTTTCTTTGGATCCTGATCTAAAGCAGCTGGTGATGTTTTCCTTTCTCTGTATTTGTGACTGACTTTCTTTCATTTCATTATGTCTCTTCAGGCTCGCATCAGAAGTTTGGCATAAGATTTACCCTTGATAGGTACCTTATACTGCTGCTCTCCCAGCCCTTAATGTTTTCTGCTTATATGTGTATCTGAATGTCAATTTCAATTGATTTAACCAGTGTAGTGGATGGTATTGCCTACTCTCTGATGTATGAATTAATGAAATCTATGTTCAGATGTTCTTGTTAATATTTAGTTGGGTGTGTTGAGAACACTGTGAGGTCTAGGATCCCATATCTGCCTCAATAGGACCTTTCCACCTTAATAAGGCCTTTCTAAGATCCCTTGTATTGCCTTCAATTTTGTCCAAGCAGGTCTGGAGTTAAATGACCTCTGACCTAATCTATAGACAGAGTTGGATGGTTCTCCTCCTTTCATTTTTCATCCTTAATGTCTCATTCCAAATATCATCTTTAAGATCCAAATGCTCTAGATGACTAGCCCAACTGAAAGCTTGCACATTGATTAAAAATAAATCCTTTCTTGACTCCATAGCCCAATGGCCTTGATGTTCCCTGAGTTGTCTGTTTTAGCCTAATTCCCTCTATACTCATCCTTGCCTTATATTGGACCTTCCTTTCCTGATTCCCAACAACCAAACAAACAACCTTGAGCCTGTAACTAGCCTAAAATCACAACATCCGAGCTTCAGAGATATAAATCTTTGACTACCATAGAGAGATCCCTCTCTAGACCTAGGAGGGCTAGATCCTAAGGTCCCAAAGTGGTTCTATGTTGTCTCATCTTTTGGTCTTGTCAACTTGGCCAAAACATGGGAACCCCAACATAATGGCGACTATGTTTTGGCCAGGTTGACAAGACCAAAAGATGAGACAACATAGAACCACTTTGGGACCTTAGGATCTAGCCCTCCTAGGTCCAGAGAGGGATCTCTCTATGGTAGTGAAAGATTTATATCTCTGAAGCTTGAATGTTATGATTTTAGGCTAGTTACAGGCTCAAGGTTGTTTGTTTGGTTGTTGGGAATCAGGAAAGGAAGGTCCAATATAAGGCAAGGATGAGTATAGAGGGTGACTAAAGACTGGCTTCAGCATCAAGGCCATTGGGCTATGGAGTCAAGAAAGGATTTATTTGTCATCAATGTGCAAGCTTTCAGTTGGGCTAGTCATCTAGAGCATTTGGATCTTAAAGGATGATTGGTGGGATGGGACATTAAGGATGAGAAAAGAAGGAGGGAACCATCCAAATTTGTCGTAATGTCTATAGATGCAGTCGGGACTGCGGGTGTTCTACCCTAAAACAGACAAGGTGGCGATACAAGGATCTTCGTAGTGGAAGGTCCTATTGAAAAACGTGGGATCCTGAACCTCACATTGATTCTCAACACACTAAATGTATATTAGCAAGAACATACGAACATAGATTTCATTGAAAACTTCAGTAGGCATACATCCACTACACTGGTTAAATCAATTTAAATCAACATTCAGATACACATATAAGCAGAAAACATTAAGGGCTGGGAGAGCAGCAACATAAGGTACCTATCAAGGGTAAATCTTATGCCAAACTTCTGATGCGAGCTTGAAGAGACACAATGAAATGAAAGCAAGTAAGTCACAAATACAGAGAAAGGAAAACATCACCATCTGCTTTAGATCAGGATCCAAAGAAACATGCTTGTCATATTAAAAACAACACCAATCAGAAACATCATAGCCCATAGCTTGAACATTCAGTCTGAATACATCTAATCTTAGCCTATCTAACAATATTACAAAGAGAACTTGTCTCAAGAGGAAAATACTTGCGTTTCACTGATATCTCATCAACAACCTTACAATAGTTTCCTTCTATGCTTTATAGTAGATGATGGACATAGGATCAACTCAGAACGTAGGTGAATACTAAATGTAACATTAAATACACAAATGAATGCAGGGCCAAGACCCCTTCTGTTTGAATGCTTGAGTATTTAATTTATGTCACCTCTATATGCAGGGATGATCTTCTTCAGATTTTCCTTTACTCCCGACATGATTTTGCTGCGTTCTGGTGGCCACACTTTGTTGTACTTGTGGGGAATAAACAAATGGTGAAAAACTGTTGAGAGGTCTACTTTATAAATGTCTGACTATTTTTGAACTGTAGTTAGGGCGGAAATTCCTTCAGGGACATGGCGTAATAAAAGCTGTATGGGCGCCCTGTACTTGACGAAGAAAAACATTTTGCTGACACATAAACCCTGATGCTACCTTTTACTTGTGCACAGGATCGTTTGACTGATCCTCGAGGTCCTCAACTGGTGCTTTGCCCCTTAAAACATTGTTTTACTGCTTAAGCTAATCATTAGAGCGTCTTAATCTCTTCTCTTTGTGCGAAAATACTTTGCCATTTCATTTCTGTCTCTGACAGATTAGCTTGAGCCTTTAATGGTGCTGGAAGGTTTCTTCAGAACCTGGACGCTGTTCCTTGAATAAACGACCCATTTTCACCTTCCCGGGCCACTTCTCATAAATTTAGCCGCTGTAAATGATCTTCTCTGGATTTCTTTGTACTTGCAGCAGAGGCTGTGTATTATGGAAACTACTGACTGTGATGACCCTGCAAAACAAAAAATTGTGAAGAAAAGCCATGGACCGAGATGATGGAGGCAGCGAGGACGAAAAACATGGCTATACTGACGATGAAACGAAGGGAAAAATTTGCAGTGGAACTGATAAAAATTGCTCTGGTGGAGGAATGGTGAAACACAGAGCGAATACACGTAATAAACGGATGGAAACATTAAAAAACATGAAAGAACCAACTATCCCATGACGGAAATGGAGAATGTACGGGGTGTGCACGTGGAGATGACGTGTCGAGACCAGGAGACTGGAAAGGTCAACAGAAGACAAACAAATCCGGGATGTCAATCCGGGTGGAGATCGACGGTTGAGAATGGCAGGTGATGGGCCAACAGGTACAACGATCTGGCATTAAGTAGAGCACAGGTTTGATGGGCGACAACCGTTAGATGAGTTCCTTTAGATCTGATGGTCCTTAACAATTCTGCTGAGCATCCTGAGCCGAGAGTTAATGCGCGGGAGAAAAGTGGTTTTAGAATCATACAGGGGACAGGTGGCATGCGTTGAGTGGAATCGCTGGGCGATGGAGGAAAACCGCCTTCTGCGGATGAGCGGTGCGGAACTTACCAGCGGTTTCAGGGATAATGCGTCGTGGGGTCCACTAGCGGAGGAAGCGTGGGCCGTCGGATCAATATGTGAATGGACGGTGATGGCCTGGGGTATGGTGAACTGGGGAGTGATATATGAAGATGCGCGGAATATACCAAAACATTGGAATTTAATGCAAATGCAAGGTTTTGGGCCACGGAGGAAATACAAAGGAAAAGTAATGAAATACAATGAGGTGGATGGGAATGATTGTACGATGCGGGACCTGTACAGAAATTGCAAATCGCAAAGGCGGAAAGTGCAATGGGGTGGATAAGTGACACCAATAGAAACCTTGTGTTTGTGATATTGTGATGGGGTGGATCCGCAATTGGTCGATCGCATCGCAAATATTGCGATGGATTGATCGAGCACGAACATGTGAATTTGCGATATGCGCTTTGCGATCGACCCCAAGGCTTAAAGTGCTTGGTCATAGGCAAGGGTTACAGAGAAGGAAAGGGCGCGGGGCTATCAGAAGGGGCTTAGGCCTATTATAAGGTCGGGAGTGGGTTTTTAACCCATTTTAAATGCATTTCAAGGTCTAAGAAGGGTAACGATAGGAGAATAAAGGGTGAATTCAAGAAGAAAAAGGGTGTGAGGATTTTCAGAGGGCATTCGGGGGGTTAATCAGGGAAATTGAAAAGGGGAGAAGTGTGGATTTGGCAGGGAACAAAGGGAATGTAGACCATTTTAGGAGTGAATCAGCAGAGAGGATATATATATTAGGCATAGCACAAAGAGACTTCAAGGAGGATGGATTTTTCAAGGGAAAGACATTCCTTGATGGCTCCAAAACAATCCAGCCCCCAGCTTGCTTGTCAAGAATTTCATAGGGGGGCTAACAACTTTTACATGTGCTTTCTAAATAAAATCGTTTTAAAAAAAAAGGAAACTTGCCAAAAAAAAATTTAAGGAAAGGTAACTTAGCAAAAATATTTTTAGAAAAAGAAGCTTGAGAAGAGACTTGAACCTAAGACCTCTATTCTCATAAAGTAACTTTAAAGGAAGTGAGCTAGTAAAAGGATTCAGTAATTGTTTGAAAGCAGGAAGGGTTTTTTTTTTTTTTTTTTGCTATCCGGTTTGCGTGTTTTTTCCTGCAAAAAAAAAAACCATACAAAAATAATAATAATAATTCAAGCCTTGTGCCTGAGCATTACATTTCTGAATAGTCTATTCGACAAATCTATATTTTTCTCGCTATTTCTGATTTCCTGAGATCACACAAAGTCGCGGGGAAAGGGCATACCTAGCAGAAATATCTCATCTTCCTGTTTCTATTTCACTCGATCGCACACAATGCATAGTAAAGAGAATACATAGAGAAGAGGGTATAGATCCAACAATAAAAAAATTCTATAAATCGAAATAAACAAAGGGATTAATAAATATCACTACAAAAAAGATACTTTATATTTCTAGATCTAAAATAACATAACTTGGGCAACCAGAAACCTTTTCGCATGAAACGAAAGGGGTTCCTCACTGGAACAGAGGCTCCAGATGCAGCACAATAGTTCTCCTAGCCTGAAAGTGGTCATAAACAATAGATTTGGAAAACAAAATTCGCATGCAGTGAAAGAAACTTCGAATTTGGATCAACAATGAATGCGGCCCTCAAAACAACTCTGATACCATGTACAAATTTACACAGCAACTTCCTTAGATCAAACACCAAAGTTCACCTCTCAAAAATAGATCACAGATTAGCACACTGGTATTTGACGTGGTTAAAACCCTAAAAGAGGGAAACAGTCCACGACCTAAGCCAACGCGGCCACTTTAGGCAATTTATTAATATAAAGAAAGAGAATTTACATAATATTATATCATAAACAGTCACTAGAAAAATGACCCTCCATGCTCTTTAAATAGAGATCATGGACCAATCAGGTGTTAAGTCATGGATCAAGTGTCGGTAATACCGAGGAGAGAATGAATCGTCGGATCCCAACATATCATGACCATCAAATTATAAGTTACAAATGTACATAGTAAAGAAACACACATTATCTAACTCTACTCTAGACCAAGTTATACTTAACTATTTCCTATGTGTCAGAATATCCTAACATATGGTTCAATATCCACAAAGGATAAAATTGTAAAATACCTTAATATTGAATTGAAGGACGTACAAGACATTTTATCAAATCTTGGAATGAAACTAGAAAATGACACTCATTCTTCTTGGTGGGTTAAACCATGGACAGAGGATCAAAATTATCTAACATGCTAAATTGTGGATGAAGTAGTTGATGATTCTCCACCAAGTTGTTACAACTCTATATTCCAATATTCCTCTTCATTGGTACACAATGAAAGTGTATTGCAAATAATGGAAAGTGAGTGGAGACATGAGCTGGATGAAATTTTAAATTTTATTGATGAAAATGTAAGAAAAAATATAAAACTAGTGGTGGATATTGATGGTAAGGATACGTTCAAAGCATTTATGGTTAGTCAATTGAATGGAAATCTGACGTTATCTAAAGATAGGTTGACGAAGTGAGAAATGGGGTCTACTTTAGGTGAGATTGGAAGGCTCCACAAAAGGGTGTTTCAATTGGATTTGGAATTGCATCATATTTTGGGGTGTTTTTTGAAAGAAAATCAATCCCCCCCCCACTGAACGTACTGCAAGAAAAGGTGTTCCTCGAAGTACAAGACAAGGTGTTTCTTGTGGAACATGGTACATTGTAAAGGTTCAAACAATAAGGAAGAAAGATGATAATAGGGTGTTTTATTACCATAATAAAATTGACCTTTTGGATAGATTAGAAGGCATCCACCTTCAGCTACGTTGGTATAGTAGATTAAAGGGGCAACGCATGCTAATAAGATGGATACTAATTTAATCCTAAGAAGTGTTTGTACACCACACTATTCTTAACGACAATCCATAAATTAAAACAAGAATAGGGGAACAAGGATAACTTTGAAAAGGTATTATATTACACAAGCAAGGGGAAAATGTGGCTTGACATTGGGGTATTTACACCTAACATGGGAAATTTTGAAAAGGTTCCCTACTTCGTAGGCGAGAAACATGGTTTTACTGAATTGAGACTTCACATGGTCAATCAATTGGACATTCCTCCTGGGTGAAGATCAGATCATCACACTAGCAAGGCATAACATAGTCAAAGGAGGTTTAAGTATCATCACATTGAAAGTTTTAGTTACAAAGAAATATATGATTTTTGAAGTTTGATTTAAATATTTGTATCAGTTTTAAAAAAATCCTTTCTAGCTTTAACATTAAATTATTTTTATTTTTTTTGAAAAAACAAAAACACAAAATAAATAAATTAGTGTATGTCTCAAAAACTAAACCATGCCTTAAAATTCAATTATTATTATTATCCTTATTTATTTGTTTCAAATTTTAATTTTACTATTTATCTCATGAATACTCATTCATCCTTGTCAGAAAATAAGCCTTGAACTTAACTTGACAAATAACATACATTTTTAATTAAGTCCATGAAATTCTCCATGTTTATGAGATGGATATTTCATAGTCACTTCATCTCCAAATCCATAGCTGAAAGGAGTCTAGTTTGATAAACAAGAAAATATTTTGCCTCCAACAGGGTAGCAACACCAGTCTTAATATTCTGGTTCCTTTCCTCAATTTGTTCATATGAATCTTTCAAAGATTCTAAATATACATGTTATTCTCCTTCATAAATGGGGGATGAGGGTGCGGATTTAGCTCCTCATATTTGCAATTGAAACCCAATTTCAGTGGAAGGATTTCCCTTGAAATATTTAGCTTTTCTTCCTCCTTTCTGCACATTTTTCCTCTTGTCGCCTGAAGAAATTTCTTCTAAGTCCAAAATGTCTAGTCCTATTTTTAACCCTTTTTCAAAAGGAAGGGGAGTTTCAAGTTCTGTACTGATTGAAATTTGGACTGCGCCTCCATTTTCCAATATCACCCATTCAGGTTTTGGTTCATGGACATAAGAAGCATAAGAATTTTCTATTCTCCTCCTAGAAATGATCAAATGAGGATCATAAAACCACTTCTCTCCCATCTGGATATCCATAATCTCTAACATTTTTTCTACCTCCTGATATGCCTTCTTGTTATTGACAATGAAATTCCCAACAACATTAGGTAATTTTAACAAATATCCTTTCTTGGCTGGGACAAAATTCACTTGATAAACATTTAGGCTCTGCCTAACGAATTCCAATGCAAATATTATCATATCCATAAACCTTAACAATCTATATGGAGGAATATTTGTACCATATAACCTAATCTCTATGTAGTGCTCAAATGGAAACCAATATCCAACCTTTAAATATCCACTCATTTGCAACAAAGACTAAGCTTTTGGAAAAATTCTAGGTGGGGTAGCATTGTTAACAATTATGTAAACAATTGAAATGAAGGAAGAAAGGAAGTAGGAGAAACCTTCATTATTTGGTCCAACTATGACAACAATAGTCCAATTCATAATTTTTTTATTATTATTACTGGGATCTTCAACATTAAAGCCTGGTTCCATAAATTTCTCAACATGTACACATATAAAAATACATACTAGGAGAGATGGAAATCTAAAACATCAAGTTATGTTGAAGTTAAAGAGATAAGAATTGATGGTTTTCTCCCAAAATGCACGAATATATAGCACCACATTTTACTACATCATCAAATGAAATAATCCTCTGCCTTGACCATCTATCATTGATACATCATCCCTTCCAAGAATCCTCATGATTAAATGCAAAATGGGTCCAACACCTTTAGAAAAGCAAGAAACAGGGTATTGTGCAAAATCTGAATGTAAAACAATGTTTGGAAGAAAAATGGAAGCATACAAATCCCTAGAATCCTCTATTGACAGGTTCCTAAAAGTCGACATAAGGGTTAATAATGGAAGATACTAATAAGACTGAGGAAAGGCTAGGGCCAGATGGATTAGTAATGAAGAAGCTTTGAAAATATTTTCCCTAGGGAATTCATGATGAAACATAACCGAGGGTACAAAGAGGAGGTTAACCAACTCATAAATTATGGAAATTGATAAGTTTTAGGGACAATTACTGAGAAAATACCATACTTGACCATTTTATCATAAAATTTTGACTTATTTTTGTTAACTAGGACATTATGGTGAAATTCCATTAAGTTCACATGCAAAAATCAATAAAAAATGTCATGTTCAGTATCCATGAGGGAAATATGAGTGGCATAGCCTTAAAGGGTAACTTTCTTTGGTAGTGTAAATCTCTCTTCCAAAATTGGTAGAGTGGAAAATGCGCTTAAATACTTGGTATACTTGGGAGTGTTGAGATGGAATCTTTGCGCTACTAGAGGGGTTTATCACAAAGAGAACGTAGTGAAAATTTGGTGAAAATAAGTAAATTATGGGAAAAAATGGAGTTTTTTTGGTGAAATGTGGGCATAAAGGAATTAATTGAATGTGGGAAAAAAATGCGGACAAGCGACATGGAGGATGACATGGAAATATGACATGGAGGGTTGATGTGGAAGGGCGGAGGGATGATGTATACATGACATGGTTATGTTGACTGTCATGCTCACCTGGATGTCACACCCACTTTCCGAAGACCAGAGTGAAAACCACTTACCACTCACGGGGGAACCCGCGGTGGTAAGTGGTACTACCTTGTAGTGATGTCGAAGATGATCCCTATCATCGATCTCCCAATAACGTTTTCCTTCCAAACCGTTTACGGAGCAACCCCCTAGCATAATGGTCGATTATGTTATGGTGCCAGGTATCATATGTGCATAGGTCACGATGCTACTGACACCATCAATTTTGAGAATTGCAGTTTCTTTAACTTATGCGACGCAAGAAAATGACCCATCACCATATAAAATATTTAAAAATGTCTTTTTTTTAATAAAATCACACCAAACAATCCCAATGAAATTTTGGCATTTGTTTGCATTTTCATTTTTTTTTGGCATGTATGATTTTTAATATCTTAAATAGAATGAAAAAATGAGCTAAAACAATATACATAAATTATATATCATTTTATATACATGAAAATAATAAATCTTCCTAAAACATTGTTGATCTTTGTGTTACTTAGACCATTAAATGCCACGAGTCATTGTGAGATGTGCTTGAGTGTGTATTGAGTAATTGCATTGTGGGAGAACTAATATACATCTACAATGTATATCAAAAGAAAAAAGATGTATTTTAAATAATTTTAGAATTCATGTGTGATTATGATAGAGGCACTATAGAGGCATCATATCACTCACATGTCACTATACTAGGGATATAAAGATGAAGGGGTATAAAAAATATTAATGAAAATATGGATACCTACAATATCTAGTGAAAGTAGGGGTTTTTTAAATTGGGAAGGTGTATTGGGTTAGTATTGGTAGGGGGCTAAATAAAGTGATTTTTAGAATTATTTTCCAATATGTAGTCAAATTAAGGTATTGTTTAACTTTCCAGTGATATGGGACATGTTTCATGTCCCCAATTTTATGGGTTCAAGTCTCTGGAACATCTAGCTCTTGTGACATTTATAAAATAATTGTTCTACCTTATTATTTATGAATCAATTTTTCTACCTTATAATGACAATTGAACTGCTAAGTAAAATATACTCATTAATGTTAAAAAAAAACTAATTTAAATATAAAACATTACTTTTATTTTCTTATTCAAATATTCAATGCTTTCACTTATTATTATATAGTTTTTTTTTTAATGTTTCATTATTATATTTTTTTAAGAAAAAGGTTGGGCTTGACATTAATATTGTTAATTACATAAGTATCTTTCAAATGTATTAATATATATTATTAATTTTGAATTTTTGAAAGTGAGGATTATAATTTTTATTTTCTTATTGATTAAAATTGTTAACATTATATAATGTGATTTTATATTTTTAAATAATTTAAGTATAAAATGTTTTTTAAAAGAGTTTTGATTTTATCATATTAAATATCATGGATTTATAAATTTTAAACTATCAATTATAAATTTATTATAAATTTAATTAAATCAATTATAAATTTAATTGAAATTATATTAATTAGTTTATCATCAAATTATAAAGCAATTTTTATTTTTAAATAATTTCACTGCAATTTTATGTTTTTAAATAATTTAACTTTGAATTTTTGTTTCACAACTTTAACTTCATGACATCAAATAGCATCTGCATGAGCATGTAAACTTAAAATCATGAAGAATAAATATTATGGGAATATGATGAGTCTGTAAACTTTAATATAAGTATAAATACTAAGAGTTTCTAAAAAAATGTAAATACCATGGAATAATACCATGGGCCTGTAGAAAATTGTAAATTTTATAGAATAATACTATGGACCAATAAAATTTAAATTATTAATTGTAAATCTATCAATGACTAAATCAAGGTTATGTTACTTACTTTATCATCATAGTGAAGACAGTGACATGATTAGTTCCAACTAGCAAGAATTATTGCACCCTCTCCACCCAAGTATGTTACAAATGTTGTAATGTTTAACATTTTGACTGGGTCAAAATAAAAGTGAATAAAAAATAAAAGTAAATAAAAAATTAAATTAAATTAAATAAAAATAATGATACTCACGAGCACATGATTTTTTCCCATGGTATTCTAAACCCATTGTTTTTTCCCATGGTATTATTCTCTAATATGGCCTATTTAAAGGCTACGAATTAAATCTACATAGGGCTACGAATTAAATCGACATAGATCGATCATAACTCTGGATCTATGAAGTGCCTTGATGAATCCAATCTCTTTTTGCATAAAATAGGTTTTCACCTCAAGAGAGAGATTTGATGCATCCGGGTAGATCCAAAATTAAGATGGATCTTTGCTGGTATATGAAGTAAAAAGGGGATATATATGTTTCCATAAAATCTTGTCTTTTTGAGAGACAAGTAGTGAAGTGTTAAGTACAAAAATCATCATTCCTCACATGCAAATCCAATCCCGTTGAGCTACTTTTGGCTATGTCAAAATAGTTTTATATATGATATATTGTATCTATGAAAAGTAAAAGTATTATTATTATTATTTTAATTCAAATGCTTTAAAGTCTTTTTCTAATTGTAATTTTTATATAGTGGAGCAAGCTAATGAGTTAGTACCTAGGACCAATATGAGGAATCATCAATTAAGTATAATAAAGTGGAAACAGTTTATCAAATTAAATGTTATTAAATGAAATGGAACTTCTTCCATACCCTCTTTTTATTGTTCAAGGCAGATATCTCAATATATTATGATTTTGTTTATCTCTTTCAAAGTATTCCCTCCTCATCATATCTTCAATCCGTATCTTTATAAATGTGATATCTAGCTTGAACATCCTCCCAAGCTACTCCATGTATTCACATGTTAATTGTTCACAAGGTAACATTTTTATACTCTTCACAATGCGAGAAATTAAGGCATCTATTGCAAAACATCGATCCATCTTATCAAATTCAATGTTTATCTTATTCTCGAGAAAATTACCTCAATTTCTATAACTCTAATGTATATTTTGATATTTTGATCATCTCTAACATATATTTTGATCATTTTAACAAAAAAAATTGATCATCTCTAATGTATATTTTGATATTTTTAACAAAAGTTTTAATGTATATTTTGATCTTTTTAACAAAAAATTTAATGTATATTTTGATCATTTTAACAAAAATTTTATGGATAAAAAAAAACTTATTATATTTGATAAGATGGATCGATGTTTTGCAAATTTTTCCTTAATGGATCGCATTATGAAGAGTAGAAAATGTTACCTTGTGAGCAACTAACATGTGAATGCATGGAGCAGCTTGGGAGGATGTTCAAGCTAGATATAAGATTTATAAAGAAGCTGATTGAAGATATGATATGAAGGGAAACAATGAATCTCTTGAAGTGTATAATGAGCTTTTATAGATAAGAGGAATTTTATTTAATTATAAAAACCCACTTTCTAATGTTTGAAACCTTTTTCCCTTTTTCACTGATATTCTTTTACACTTTTGCCTTGTAGATGACTAAAAACATTGAATTGGATTTTATTTTGATCATTGAGGCATGACAGGGTCACTTTGACAACTTTTGGATTTAGTCACATATTGGCATCTTCAAAATATTCTCTTTTTTCCACCATGGAGCTCAACTCATCTTTTCCACCTTCTTTGGCAATCTTTTTTCAAAACCCTAGGTGTCTGCAGCTCTTTTATAACAATCATCAGTGTTGTCTTCTAAGTTCTCTATAGCCCTTTCAAGTTTATTCATTTTTGTCCAGTTCACCTCACCTTTTTCCATATTCCATCAATCCTTTCTCATAAACTTTCTTCATGCTTGGCCTTTAGTGCTTCCTCCATGTCATTTTTTGCAAGTGATCATTGTTTTGGCACTCAACTGGACCATCAGTTCAAAACCCTAGTTCTCTACAAGAACAAGTGTTTCCTCTTTTCCTTGTTGTAAGTTTTTTCATTCAGGAGTATATAGTCTACCTCATCAGTACCTTTTTATTATAAATTTTTCAACACTCCTACATAAGTGTTGAACCTTTTCATTTGCAGGTCCTGAACTGATAAGACAAACTTCTTTGGAAATTTCAGGTCCTTATTGAATAACCATGTCTTGAAATTCTATTACATATGAGAAATATTATAGAAAAGGAAAAGCAATGCCCGAAACATCCAAGGATGACCTTAAACAATATAAAACCCTAATGAGTTAGTGGGAGGGTCCTTTGACTTGATTTTGACTGAAATTTGACCTAGGGATTTTCAAGTGAAAACAAAGTATTGTTATAAGTTATTATGTCGAAAGGTACATGGGAAATATCATCACTAGGAAACCCTAGAGGGAGGGTGGAGTCTATTGACAGGGGAAAAATGGGGCAATGAGGTTATAGGCAGGGAAGGAGGATGAAAATGAGAGTTATAAGCTCATAAGGAGTTTTTAGAAGCAACAGGGTGACTTTGAGATGGAAAACTTGATAAATAGTGAAAATAGGTCTATAAGGATAATGAAGGCAGTGAGATTTATGAAACTCAAGATATTCAAGGAATATTGTTTTCAGAAAGCTACAAACATCTTATAGTCATCTAAATATAGTGAAAAATACTGATGACCAATAGAAACCACATCGCATCTGCACCAACATCGCATGTCGCATTTTGTTGTTTTAAAATTTTCCTTAGCACTTATCTTTTAAAACTAGCGATGTGCGCTATGCGATCAGGTCCCACCTTGCATCACACTTCGACAACTTTATCACTTACTTCCCGTGGTTATCCTTTAAAAATTGTGATTTGCGATTTTCAATCGAGCCCCACCGTGTCACACATCGTACTTCATTGATTATAACACTTACCCTTACCACTTAACTTTTAAAACTTTTGTTGTGCGGTATGCGAGCCAGGGCCATGTCATCTGCTACGTCACCTTGCCAGGTCACCTTGCCACATCACTACCACATCATCTGCCAAGTCAGCTTGCCACATTATCTTTCCATGTGATCATAAAACAACTGCGATCTGTGGGGTCGGGACCACGTCATCTGTGATGTCAGCTTGCCACGTCACTGCCACATCATCTGCCATGTCAGCTTTCCACGTCATGACATATCGCACTTCAGTGAATTTAAAATTTACCTCAGCACTTATTCTTTAAAACTTGCGATTTTCGATTTGCGATTGGGTCCCACCACATCGCATATCACACTTTAGCAATTGTAACTCAAACCTTTTGCACTTAAATTTTAAAAATGTGCGAAGTGCGAAATGCAACGCGCTAAATGCTGAAAAGTGAGAAAAGGCATAAGGTAAGGAAAATGAAAAATACAAAGTTTTTCATGTTGATTCGGTAATGTATAAAGGTTGGATGGTTCCCACCAAATCGCACCACTGGATTTTTATGTTTCGATGATGAGTTAAGAAGGAAAGGTTAAAAATTGCGGGGTGCGAAGTGCAGGAAAGAGGTAAGTATATGGATTTTAGTGGGTTGGTGGAGCCGTAGCATTAAGACTTCAGACTTAGATATAAGTGGGTTTATAAAGGGATAAGTCTAAAAGGTTATGTATGTGGGTCTCGGGGTTTAAATGGGATTTAGGCTGTTGGAGTGCAAAACTAGGAAAAATGAAGGGTAGGAAGAGGATAGATGGAATGAACGGGGGAAGTATGGAGTTTTTTCACCATCACACTTAATATTCAACACTTTCCTCTTGCAACTGAGCTGAAAGGAAGATATATTAATTTGATTCTCTTGACAGCCAGGATATTGCTTTCTTTTTCTGAAAATAAATGATAGTCATGAAATATTATTTTCATTAATGAAAAATATAAGAAATAATCAGTCACTTGGTGATACTATGAAATACAAGAGTCTAATAGTGGCTCCAGCTGGATATGGTAGCTCCTTCAGGAGGTATCAAGAACACTGTAGAATCGTAGCTTGATCCATTGGGTTTATCCCACAGCTTGTATCTTGATCTGTCAGGCAACTTAGTGACTGGAAACTAGCTGATTGTTCCTCTTGACTTTGAATGATAAAAATAGACCACATGCTTAGCTAGCCAACTTATTAGCATACTAAAATCTAAAATGAAACTATAATCCACTACAATCCATTGGGTTGAACATACTGTTTCACCTTGAAAACTCGAATGGGGAAACCAAAACTATGCTAAAACTAAAGTTTAAAACACACTGATCTGAAAAATTAAAATCAATATAAAACCAAATGCTCAGAGTACCGAGCTTATTTGCACGCCTACCTACCCTAATATAACTTGGAGGTGATATATACACTAAGTGAACTCCTTTCTGCAATGCAACCAATCAATTAAATGACTACATTATTGATTCTTGTTCACTTTTTTGAGTAGGCTAAAAAAACAAATGGGCCACTCCCATCTTACTTGCCATTGAAAAAAAATGCTCAAAATTTTCCTTAAACTCTACAACAAACCATTCATGGCATCGAATACTCCTTCTTTAGATGATTCTAAGGAACCAAAAAAAGGATCTTGGAAAAATACCTGGCCCTGAGGATTCAAATAACAAAATTCATCTAGGACTTCTCCTTGTTCCACTTTTTCATGTTTAGTATCTTTCTGAAAGAGAATATCTCCACATTATTCATGGTCACCTGACATGGAATCCTCATTGTATAACACTATGTTTTCCTCAATCAAACCTGATATTTCTTGACTGAGATTGTTAAATTTTGTTTGAAGGCCATCATTTTGATGAACAAAAGCACTTTCTCGCAATAAGCCTTCTTGAGAATGCAAAGCATCATCAATATCACTATGTTCTACTTTTGTTTCTTCATGAGAAAACACTTCATTACATAAATCAACAGTAGAAAAAATAGAAATAATCTCTTTATTACATAAAAATTTAGAGGTTGGCTCTATGCTTAGAATCTGATTAATTTCTTCTTCAGTAAAAAGAGGAGGAAGTATTCAATTTATTTGGATTAAACAACAATTGTTTTCTTTCTCTTGTGAGGACTGATCATGAGACTGAATGTCTTCTTTAACATCACACAAAATATAAGATGAATGATCATTTGTCCCCACAGAGAGGTCCTTGGATCTTATTTCATTTCCTTATTTCTTTCATTTTCAACTAACTTCTATTGGTTGTCATGATAGTTAACTTGAGATTGAAATTCATGAATTGCTTCTAAGAGATCCTCAGGATGCCAATTTCCTAAATTTTCATCAATATTTACAAGGTATTGTATGAGATCCTCAGACTGATCACAACAATTTTTAGCTAATGATAAAGATGGACAATTTTCTTTATAATGCTCATAAAACAACTTGTGGAAATATTTTAAAGAAAACAAACTAACAAGGTTCAGACCCTCATACCATTCCCTAGCTTTCCCTTCTAATGTTACCATGAACATATCCATGAGGAAATCCTCATACCATTCGACTTTCAACCTCCATGAGTGTATATGAAATTTAATGAGGTGTAACACAACATCATCAACATTCTCATCTTCAAAAATAGGAAGATTTTTGTCCCAATTTACCTGAGGCATTTTGTGTGGGAATCCAGGAATGTTAGATCTATTCATTGGAGCATACTTGCGTTGTATTCTTGGATCCATATTGTCAATCGGTCAGAGAATGGGGTCACTGTTTATTCACAACCAATCAGGATTCTTCTACCAGTGGAGCCTTTAGGTCAACTGAAAACTGTGGAATCACCAGGTGGATGATTTCAACCTTCTTGTGTCTGGTTGTTGTCCACCATCAACAACCAGATACAAATCTTGGAACATACTTGAATCATACAATGTTTTTACTAGGGTTTTTGAGTTCATATGAAATATTGATCTCTTTCAGTAATTCCCCATTATGGTTGCCATTATGTTATCACTCTGTAATTCCGAAGATTGGCAAGAACAAATGACAAAGGACAACATCAAACCACTTTGGAGTCTAGGACCTAGCCTTCCTAGACTTAGAGAGGGCTTGCTCTATTTTATGATTTAACTTGATAAGTATAAGTGCTGATATTAGGCTAGTTATAGAAATTATGAGGGTTTTTTGTTTTGATTGATTGGGTGGTTGGACAGACAAAGTTGTGAAACTTAATCCATTGGGCTATGGAGTCATAAAAGTCTGAATTGTGCATCAAATTTTCAAGGGCATTCACAGGGCAAGCTAACTATGCAGACTAGATCTTACTGGAAGTGTGAATATGAGATGAAATAAAGTAGTGAGTTCAGTAATAGCTAAATATCAGTTAAGAATTATTTAACTATAATTTAGAGGAAAAAAATAAGATAACAAACACAGACAGAATTAAGGTGTTCTCTCAGTAAATATAAATCTAAATTTTATGTTTTACAATCACATAAATTGTTGCACAGCATGAAGAGACAGAGGAAAAACATTAACACAGAGGAAAGAACATCACCATTAACATAGCTCAATAATCCTGTGAACGGTCTCTTATTATTGACGCCCAGCTCAAACAGTTACAGTGCTCTAATACAATGATCTTCTACAATGCAGAATCTAACAAGGTCCAACCCTTGATAATGAAAATTATAGCAGTATTTAACTAAAAACTACATTGGTTTCCCTAATCTAGTTTTTCAGTCTTCATTAATTACAATCAAACTAAAATTAAACAAGTGTGGTCATGCAAGGCCTGAATAGAAATCTCTGACAAAAAAACCACCTACAGAATTAATTTTGGGCAGCTCTTCATCGATCTGAAAGCTTTGATGGCTCTTCGTAAGATCAAACAATAAGCTTGGAGGTGGTTGTGATGATCACGAAGAGGTAACCAATAGTGGCTCTAACATCTAGCCCTAATTTTCAGAAAAATGGCATTTTGGTAATTAATTATGGTGTAGTGCTTGTCACTTTTCATTGATTAGTGACTATGCTGATGTTTTTATACTGCCTTTTTCATTTCTACTGGTATACTATAACAGTTATGCATGAACTCCCTTTTCCCAACTCGACATCTTGCGTTCCTTGTCAGGGCTTATTCCACAATAAGTCCTTTATGTCGTGTTTTAGCCTATTTATTCATAAAATGGTGCACAAATCTCATATGCCCGGACCTGAAAATCCTTTAGATTTCATGTCGGAACCACATCACATCCGCGCCAACATCGCACGTTGCATTTCGTTGTTTTAAACTTTTCCTTAGCACTTATCTTTCAAAACTTGTGATGTGAGCTATGCGATCGGGTCCCACCTAGCATCACACATCGTACTTCAATGACCTTATCACTTACCTCCCGTAGTTATCATTTAAAACTTATGATTTTCTATCAGGCCCCACCGCAATTCACATTGCACTTCGGAGATTATAACACTTACCCTTAGCACTTAACTTTTAAAACTTGCGATGTACGATATGCGGGTCAGGGCCACATCATCTGCCATGCCACCTTGCCACATCACTGCCACATCGTCATAAATCAACTGCGATCTATGGGGTTGAGGCCATGTCATCTTTCACGTCATCTTTCCACGTCACCTTTCCACGTCAATTCCACATCATCTGCCATGTCACCTTGCCACGTCACCTTGCCACATCATCGCATATCACACTTCAGTGAATTTGACTTTTACCTCCACATTTATTCTTTAAAAATTATGATTTGTGATTTGGGATTGGGTCACACCGCCTCACATATCGCACTTCAGTGATTATAACTCAAACCTTTTGCACTTAAATTTTAAAACTTGTGATGTGCACTATGCAATGGTTATATCGCATGTTAAGACATTTAACTTGCTGGCACTTAAAAGGTAAGTTTAAAAATATGTGAAGTGCGAAATGAAATGCGATAAACGCTGGAAAGTGCGAAAAGGCAAAAGGCAAGGAAAATGTGAAATACAAAGTTTTGCATGTGTATTTGGTAATGTATAAAGGTTGGATGGGTCTCACCAAATCGCGTCGGCGGATTTTTATGTTTCGGCGATGAGTTAATAAGTAAAGGTTAAAAATTGTGGGGTGTGAAGTGTGGGCAAGAGGTAAGTATACGACTTTTACTGGGTGGGTGGAGCTATATCATTAAGACTTCAAACTTAGATATAAGTGGGTTTATAAAGGGATAAGTCTAAAAGGTTATGTATGCGGGTCTCGGTGTTTAAATGGGATTTAGGGCATTGGAGTCCAGAATTAGGAAAAATTAAGGGTAGGAAGAGGGTAGATGGAATGAATGGGAGAAGGATGGAGTTTTCTCACCATCACACTTAATGAGCAACACTTTCCTCTTGCAATTGAGCTAAAAGGCAGATATATTCATTTGATTCTCTTGACAACTAGGATCTTGATTTCTTTTTTTGAAAATAAATGATAGTCATGGAATATTACTTTTAGTAATGACAAATATAAGCAATAATCAATCACCTGGTGATACTTGAAATACATGATTCCAATACTTCCTCCTCCACTGCATTAGAGACATGAGCCAAAGGGTTAGAGAAGGATAAAATCGGCACCTGAATCATTATGGATTGATTAAGCTAATAGTAGAAGATGTCATCAAAAAGCTAAGGATTCATATGTTATGGTTGAGTTTTATAGATAAGGACAGGGAAACACTAATAGGGACCCAAAATATTACTCCTAGAGATACCCCTACATATATACTTGGCGATATGGATACTAGAACAGAGGGGTAACAAACGGATTAAAAAAAGGAAGAAGAGATGTAGATAGAGGAAGAAAGAGAAGAAGCTAGAACAAAGGAAATAGAGGCAGAAAGGAAAGGTGATGAGGAAGAATAAGAGAAGTAAGTAGAAGAGGAGGCTTTGAGCCCCAAAAATACCACTGAATTATCCCCCCAACAAACTAGTCTTTCACCAAGAAACACTGAGGATGAGGTGCCTGCCACCTTGACCACTTTGAGCACCCCTATGAAGTCCAAGAAGAAAAGACTAGTACAAAATCCTATGTATTTTAAGACAAGAAAGAGAGCTAGGGTGAAAAAAGGAAGGCCTAAGACTCCAATAGAGATCCTCATTACCATTGAATAATCCCTTAACAATAAGGAAGAGGTTGGGCTAGAGGGAGACAAGATTGAAGAAATAAATTTCCCAAAGACCAAACCTAAGACAACCATGGCCTATGTAAGGAGGAACTGTACTAGAGAAACATCCTTAAAACAACTAGAATTTCTCACAAACCTCCAAGGAGAAGAAAAGAAAGTGCTACAGGAAGAAAAGGAGGTGCTACAGGAAAAATAGAGTGTGCTACAGGAAGAATAACAAGTGATACAGGAATAAAAAAGTGCACAAGGAGAATAAAATAATGCACCATTATAGGGATAGAGTGCCCAAATTGAAGGACAAGAGGTGCAATTGGAGGCAAAATTTGTAAAACAACGACCACAAGAGGAAGCAGCCTCTCTGAGAACTTTCCAAAAAGACATGAGAGAGTTCCAAGAACCTACCCCACAACCTAGTTTTATCTCACTAAAAATTCATTAATGTTGGGAGACTAATCACTGAGAAGCGCTCAATCCCTCTCTTTTATGAGTTATAGATAGCAAGAGGTGAACCCATAGGTGGATTTAGACTACCAAATCCAAAAATGTTGAAGATGTGGGGCTAAAGGAGTAGAAACTTATTAAGATGGAGAAGGACCTAGCTCATGTCAGACTCAAAGAATCAATGTTGAAAGAGAATTTAGAAGGAGAATAGGTACAAAACATGAGGTTGAAGGCGCAGTTGCAACAAAAGGACACAAAACTTTCCACTATGGAAAATATTTTCATGTAGGCCATGGAGTACATACACCCTTATAATTCTTATTTAGTTTACTTGAAAGAGCAGTAGTTGAAAATTCATATTAAGACCTTAGCACAACATGGCTCCTTACCCTTTGAAAAATATAAATAGTTTATTTTTCTTTGTAGGAAGTCTATTGTGGAAGAGAGGGCTAGGATGGCATAATTTTACATGCACAACCTCATTTTGGCTGACATGAGTATTTGGGACCAAATTCCAGATTGTGTGATATGTCGTTAATGACCCTGCCATCTTGCTTATCAATTGAAGGGACAAGAGTAGAATAGGTCAATGGGTCGATGAAAAGGGAAGAAAGAGAACCCCTCCAAATTAGGGCAGAGCTCATAAACCCTAGAGGGATCATCAACAGTCACCAAATGATCTCCAATGGTGTTGTGCTTGCACCAAGATACATTGAAACCCACACACAGACAATACACATTTTGATGACACATGTAGATTACCAAGAGAGGGGATTTTGGAGGCATGCCAAAGAATATGTCATGCTCTACCACTTGTATTGAACAACAAGGAGTACCATACTCCAGATAGTTTGAAATCTTCCTTATAAAAGGCACCCTTCTACAAGAGAGCAATGCATAGAATGAGAATCTAGTGGATATGATTAAAACTAATCCCATATTTTTTATTGGGGATACATGAAGGGAGAGATAAAACAGAGGACCATAAGGAGTGGGCTGAAGAAAAATAATAATGAAGGGTTCTACCCACTGAAAGGGTGTCCTTTTGAACTTCATTGGGATGTTATGGAAGATACCAAATCTTTTAAGGAAATCAAGAGAGAGGACAAAGTTTATCAGAGGATGATAAACCATTTCAGTAGGGGGTGATGATGAGGCTAATCATTAGGTATATATTAATGGGTTAAAATTTCACCTTTTAGCTTATTAACTCTCCCTCTCACACACGTTGGTTACCTTTTTTAATGTTTTTCTTAGTGAGAAATGTGTGAGAGGTTTGTCATGAATTGAAGCCTAACATGGTTTAATTGTAGGAAATAAAGGAAATAAAGCTATTTTTGAGTCAAATTCCATGTTTAGGCTTAGAGTAGACAATAAGGAGCAATTATAGGAAGGCTTTCCACCTTCTTAGCTTCCAAAATCAGCCCAAGATCACCTAATACCCTCCTCCAACAGTTCGAAGTCAAAGGCAACTAAGAAAGTGAATGTTAAGAGGGAGCTAAGCTCCACATCTCTCGAAGATCAAGGAGACAAATTCCTACCTTTTAGGGAGAATTTTGTTGTGCCCATTAGTATAAATAAACATGAGAAAGAGCTCATTAGGATTTGAAAAAAGTAGAGGAAGATAGAGAACTCTTGACTCTGAATTAGTGATATTTTTTAATGTCATTTTGATTTAAGAGACTTCTTATGAAAAGAGAATGAGAATTTGGTTTTCCTCTCATTGATTTGATTTCTGAGGACTAAAGCTTGTGGGTTAGGGCATAATACATGGGTTGAAGTATCTATTGTGTATATTTATGCTTCTTTTATGCTTCAGTATTTTAGTTGATTTCATTGCATTCTAGTAGCAGTAGAAGAACATCAAACTGCGTTGGCATTCTCTCTCTCTAAACTCTTCCATAGGATCTTGAGGAGAAATATCTCCAATGACAGACAAAAAATAGTTAGTTTATTATTTATTGAAAAGTATAAAGTAGTGTTCATTCTATTTATCATGAACTTGTTGTAGATTAGAGGTTGAATTCATGTTTTAGGTAAACGTTAGCTTAAGTTAAATAGGATTTGATTCAACTCATCTTTTCCACTATTTAACATGATAGTTTATTAATGGTCAATGCATGAGTGTATGTACTGGTCACAGGACTGGTTACAACTTTAGAAAATGACCCCATTCAACACTTTCATATTGGACTTGAACCCTCCATTCAATCTTCCATGTTGCTACCAACAACCCTATTTTGAAAACCGTCTTCATGGCCACCATGAGCAGCCTTGTTTATGAAATTTAAGCCCTATAAGGGTTCTTAGCTTGGCCAAGGGATTTTTTCATTCCCCATACACTTATATCCACCTTTCCCTCACTTTTCCTCACCTCCTTTCCACCATTTTCAGCCTCAAAACCCTCTCGACCTGTCTCCTGTAGCATTAGAAAACTTCGTGTAGAAAAACAGGGATCCTGTAGCAGCACCGTGAGCCATTGTCTTCACTCAAGAATCAATCCACCACCTCATCTGAACTTAGTATAGGCCTTAGTTGACCCCCAACTCTGAATTATTATTTCAAGGATACCCCTAGGCCACTCCAACTCCCTTTCTTTTTTCTATAATACATAGTAGTTTTATTGTGTTGGCCCATCATGGAAATAAAATCAATAGTACAACAACTAGCATTCATTAGGTAAAAGTAAATTCATGATTGATGTAGTGTGTATGTGTGTGAATATAGAATATATCCTTTCTTGTAATCTAGTTGAGTAGCTAAGAGGATGAATGCAATCTAGTGTAATCTCATTTATTGCACCTAGAGTAAGTGCTAGTTTATTCATTGCAAAAGTAGATATTAGCTAAATTAATGAGTTAAATATAGTATGGTTCCTTTCTCACAGTCAAAATAATGTTCATGAATTTTTTTTTTCAGTATTGTGTTGTAATTAGAAGTTTCATAGACTCTCTCTCTCTCTCTCTGAGAGTAAAAATAGTTCTTAGCACCTCATAGTCTATTTCCATATTTCACCTAGTAAAGGAATGACCTGGATATACTACTGATCACGAAAAACAAGATGAGGATTTCATGAGTAGAACTCATCTGTTGTGCATATAGCACTGTCAACTCCAATTTTGTATGAACCTCGGGTTGATAATTAAAGCCGAGTAGCCTCTGGGAGTGGAAACACTCTTGGTGCAATACCAGGGCTCACCATTAGGATTGAGGATTAACCCCCCCCCCCCCATTTAAGGTGGGGAAAAAAAACCACTGTGAAATCCCCTCCTTTTAAATCACCCAATAATCCATGTCCAAATGCCCAACAAAAATAATCATAAGCATTCAATTGCACAATGAAAAATGTACCTTTTAGGTTGGATTCGTGACCTTATAACATGTGCTCCAGATTGATGGGAGAGGGAACATATGAATAATTAAAGGAGTGGATATCAAATGGCGCAATATATAGGCTAGATTGGTGGTTATCATGGATTGATGGCTACTAACTTAAGAGATATCTAGGAGAATTTTTATCCTATGGTGTCACCCACTTTTGGTGGGTAAAACCTGGCTCCTTCAGGGACATGACCTCTCTGTAGAGTGCATTATAAATGTACTCTAATAGGGAGGTCATGAAAACACTATAAATACTCTAAGACTACATACCTGTATCTTTTACATCACAAACAATGTCGGAATCATGTGTCTTGGGGGTAATTTTATTTCCCATGTTTTCATCAAAATAATAAACTATATATATAAAAAAATCTAATATAAGATTTAAATCTATTTTAAATACACCTACTCTAGCATGAGAACATGATATTAAGGTTGTAGCTATGCAAAATCAATATTCAATGCATCATACTCTCACATGAATAATACATTATGAAATATCTAAGTGCAATCATACAATCAATGTAACCAACATATTAATAAATCAACATCACATTTCTCATTTGCAAGAGCTCTTATGAGATAGGGCATAAAAATATCACATCCTTCCTTACAAGATTGTCTTTATGAAATACAAGGGTGGGAGGTGGGAAAATAAAAGAGAAATACTTCAGAGAAAGTAGTTATGGATGAAGGGAATGAAACTTGCTTGCATAATCAAATACTCTCTTGTAAATAGATAATGGAGGATTAAGTGACCAAGCTCATGAACTCCATATCAAGAGAAATCTTAGTGATGCCATGCTTCACGATGGCCTTAAGGTCATGATGGGGAGAAAAAGGGAGCGTAGGACCACAACAACTCAGTTTATTAATGTGAGGATAATAATGGAAAGGAAAAATCATTATGCCACTTTCCCTCTTGTATACATAGGATATAATAAATTTCAACCTTTTATGATTCAGTGGGATCATATTTTTCAAGGTTCTCAAAAGACACTTCACCATTAATAACATCCTTTAAAAATACTTAGCTAGTCTTAAATTTATTTTCCAAAGATCCATTTTTATCATACTCTTCCTCATCCTCTTTGTTGTCAAAATAAATTCCCCAATTGGTATCCCAAAAATCTTTTGTATATTCCTCATCTAGTTGATGATATTTTACATTTGTGGCTTCCTCAGAATCATCCCACTCCCTTTCTCGCTCATCTAGTTCTATAATTTCTTCGATAATTGGGTCACATTATTTGTAATTTTGTTGCATATTGCAATTACTTTCTTGGAAAACATTATGCAAGATATAAACTCCATGGTTCTGGTAAATGATATCTAGGAGAACGGTGTCTGTAGGGTTCTCTTCATATTCTAGTCACATCTCATAGATTTTCCCTCTTTGCACACTACATATATTCAATAGGAAATTCTCGTTCGAACACTCCTTTACTAGTTTCCCACAATATTCACTATATTAATCCAGCCTTCCTTCTAGCACTTGGATTCTTTAAGGATCCAATGCCTATTATTCATCTTAGTGAGAAAAATTTCTTACTCATAGTGATCTTCTTGATGAATCTCGATAATTCTATCTTCATCATGTAGTTTCTCACTTTGAGAAGAATCTTCAATATGTTGGAATTTAAGAACCTCATGGTATAGAAATGTATTAATGAGTAATTCATGAGATGGAATTCTCTTAAGTTAAAAATCATTACATAACCATGAATCATATCCTTGAAGGGATGTTATGGAAACATGAATAATAAAATATTGATAAACCACACCAACTTATAGAATATATTGGGAAAACCTTTTGACGTGGTTAATGAAAGAGGTTGGATCACCATCATAATTGGGTACCCTAAATATTTTACTTGGGTCTATTGAAGAATGTACTAGTATCGTTCTTCATAGTTATATTTGATTCATGATATAATATATTTTTCAAAATAAATGGAAAAAAAATATTATTGAATAAAATGACTTATTAAAGCATGGGTTTAAAGCTCGTGTCAATTGATTTTAGGTCAAAGTATCCATTGAATACTTCTAGGGTTTATTTCAAGTTTCCTTGTCCATATCATAATGTAAAAGACCCTTCTTGGTATTTATTTGTCAAGATATAAAATTATTTTATTGTAAAATAGTTCAATTAGGCATCCTACACCAATTTGGCCTCAAGAAAGGACAAGTCAACCTCAACAAGGGAATTCAACCTCACAAACTCACTATATATTGGAGAGACTAGACTGATTTGGAAGCACATATCTCACAAGTTTGAATTGCAGTAGCTTAAAGAAGGAAAAGTGAAAAGTTCAATAAGGAAGATAGAATTGAATTTTTTGAGTCTCTCTCTCTCTCTCATGTGAAACAAAATTCTAAAACTGCATTGAAGTTGGGAAACTACATCAAAGCTATGAAGTTGCATCAAAGTTGTGAAGTTGCATCGAAGTTGTAAAGTTGCATCAAGGTCGAATTTGTGAATCTGCATCAAGGTCGAATATGTGAAGCTACATCAAGCTTGAAGTTGTGAAGCTGCTAGGCTAATGCTATTGAAGTTTCCAGATCGAAACTATAGTCCTAAATCTGGGTCAAATTTTTGAAGTTGGGATGGAAATTTTGGGTTGATGTTTCATTTGAGAAGCTGACACTTGGTAAATTTGGAAGAGATAATCTATTAGAAGGAATATTTGACTTGGTGTATGAGGAATGTGTTTTGGTCTAGGGTGTTGTTCTATCTCAATTTTAATCTAATGAAAGAAGATTTCTGACTGGTGTTTCCCCTATAAAGGGATTTTAGCCTTGGTCGAGTGCCTACATCTGGTGTCCATTGATCTTCGGTATTTTCTTTTGGTAATTTCTCAACTAAAAAAAGATAAAGGAAGAGCATAACAAGTTAATAATAACACTAAGTTTCATAATTACTTATCAACATGAGAAATTATTTCCGCCTTTCTGATTTATAACATGGCATCAGAGCTAAGGTAAAGAAGGAATAAAAAGGCAACCGAAAAATATATTGAAGAGAGAATAAAGTGTTTCAAGGTCAGGTCACAAGGAGTAGAAGATATCAATATGAAAAATTCAATGAAGGAATAAAATAAACTAGAAGGAGCCTCCAACTACAGGGCATGGAAAAAGAGGATAAACCTTATCCTCGAAAAGCACAAATTATTGAATCTTGTTCAAGGGAAAGTCAAGAACCCTACAAACGAGGTAGAGAAGGATAATTTCAAAGAAACCAAAATATTATCCATGAACCTAATAGTGGATGGAGTTAGGGAAAACCAAATTCCATACATATCCAACATAGATTTTTCTCAATAAATTTGTGAGGCTCTCTCCAAATTATTCACCATCAAGAACATTGGTTAAATAACAAGCCTCAAGAATGAATTAAGAATTATTAAGATGACAAAATATGCTACTCTATCATCCTAGTTTATAAGGATATCTAGAATCAGAGATGAACTCCAAGAAATAGATGAAATCATACTGGAAAAATAGCTTGTAATTTATTCTCTTCTTAGACTACCAAGATATTGGAGTGCTTTTGCATCAGGAATCAATAGTTGGAAGGATACTCCAACATTTGAATAAATGGGGAATGCATGCAGTCAAGAAGAATACCGAATATAATTAGTAAACAACAAGAAGGAAGATGAAGAATAAATACCTATAATGCTTATTCTTCTCATCACAATAAAAATAGATACTTCAAGAATTTAAAAATACCAAAGAATAAATTTGACCTATCCAAGATTTAATGTTGCACCTGTCATAAGATGGGTCACTACAAAAGTAAGTGTCCTGAAGATCCAAGGAATAATAAGAGAGAAAGATAACACGTGAATGTTACTGATGAAGCTCCACCTAAGAGAAAAAATATTGAATAATCTGAAACCAAAGGTATATTTTCTAAAGACTCTTAGGGAATATTATCCCTCACATATCCTTCTATCTTAGGTTTTGCATTATTTTTATTTTGTTTTTATTTCTAGATTTTATAGGTCTAACATATCTTGTTAGAACAGTTTTGAATTATTTTGATAGGTTGTAGGCATCCCTTTAAAGGATTGTGTTAAGAAGGAGCCTCCACCATTTTACCAAAAGATAAGTATGTTATTATTTGTTTCATCCTTTCATGTTTGGTTTCCTCACATCAAACTTGTTTATATTGTATGCTAGTAACCTTTCTCTTTAAATTTTACTTGGTTAGGAAACCTTGTTGAATGCTCAAAGATTATGGAGGATACTTCAAAGGATAGACCTAAAGCATGGAAGAACTTTTATCCTTCAATAATTGATGTTCTACAAGGTTTTTTAAGAAAAAACTCAAGGTATGTCTTAGACTATAAGATTTGTTATAAAATTATCTTCATGTAAAAGGTAAGATCATTCCTCTTTTGAATTTTGCTTTACATTACTAACACTATTATTTCTAGGATTTTGAATCACAAAGATTCTTTTTAGGGCGATATTATTTGATCATTTTTGTGTAAGCCTAACCTTTAACATTCACTATAAAACCCTATCCTATTGCTGCTAAGGGTATGTCAATGTTGATTATGAAACCCTAGTGTACTTAGGGTTGCTATTATTTTGATGTTTAGGTTTTGGTATTATAGAAACCATAGATATTTAGGGTTTGTTGTTAATTTTTTATTTATGTATTGAAACCCTATATATTTATGGTCTAGTGAATCATGGTTTATTATCAAACCCTGTAATGTCTATAACAAGATCCTAGGCATGAAACCCTAGGTGTGTATTTATCTAGTCCAAACCTTAGCATGAATGGAATTGTTGTATACCTAATTTTGATGTATTAAAGCTTGTGTATAGGGTTTACCTAGTAGATATGGATATTGATATGATATGCTAGTGCATGAAATCCTAGATATGTATATGCTACTATGCTAACCTAATTGTTGATATTTTATGAATTATGGGGTTTGCAACAAATGCTAGTAGATGTATAAAATCCACGTAGATTCAATCTAGTATTTGTAATATGCTAAAACAAAATACTTCGATATACTCTATAAATTGTAGAAACCAATTATGATCACAAAATCACATGAACAAGAAAGAGAAATAATTTCAATCGCACAACACAAAGATTTATTTGGGGAAGCCTTACCTAAAAACCCCACTATCTGTATATTGCATAAGTCAAATAATATGATAATATTAAAATTATATTTCTCTTCCTAAGAAACCTCTTCGCTATCTCTATCTATCTCACTTATTACTAGGCAAGCTTGGTTCAATACTTAACCAAATTGTTGGCTTCGGGGATCCCTATTTCCTTGTGAAATTTCCTTGGGTAATTAAGCCCTATTAACATGGAAACTCAAAAATAACTATTTCCCAATACATCAAGGCTCTACATATTACTACATGCACCACCTGTACAATCAGATGATTATATAACTGACAGTACACTATCATTGAACTATAATCTCAACTGGGTATTTCTATAAACTGACATGCATGAATTATTTATGAGTGAATTATTAGTTATTTTATTGATCACTGCATGTGAATTAAATCTATTTTTCACACTTTTACCTCTCTCTAGTTCCTCCATTAGTTAGAACTAGTTAAAATGATTTTAACTCAAATAAATTGACTTAATTAATTACAACTCAAAATAAACTCAACCAGGGCTCCTATAATGAAGGAGATGCTCTACATGCCTCTAATTTTAATCTTATCTCAAATTAACTGAACCAAATAAGTATTCCTAACTTAGTTAACTCGTACAAGTTTTCAAGTGATGCGGAATTGAAATTTTCTTCCAATTCAATTAAGGGAAAATTAAATTAAAAGCCTCTTCTTGTTTCCATTTTCAACATTCCATCTCAACAAGAAATGGACTATCTGCTACCCTGATCCTTCCTTTGTGGAACTCAAATTTTCCTCTTGACAGTGCCTTCATTAATATTTTTTCACCCTGCTCCTCTGTAGGAATGTATTCTAATGACATAATCCACCTCTACACACAATCTATGAGATGGTGGTACCAAATTTCGATATGCTTGGACTTGTCATGAAAAAATGGATTAACTGAGAGTTTGATGCCACTCTGGTTATCACAATAAATCATCATCGGATCCATCCGCTGACCAAACAACTCGACAAGGATCTTCCTCATCTGGATAGCCTCACAAGTTTCTTGAATAATAGCCATGTACTCTACTTCTGCTGAACTAATTGCAACTGATCTCTGCTTCCTGTTGTACTAGGAAATTGTTGCTAACCCAATACTGAAGATGCCCCCTGATGTGCTCTTCCTTTCGAATGGAATCCATACCCAATTTTCACTTTTGAAGCCTTGAATCTTCACTCCTTTTTCCACTTGTACCAAATACCAAACTAAGTGGTGCCTCTAAGGTATCTCAACACATGTTTGAATACATTCCAATAGAGCTTGGTAGGCTTAACCATTTCTTGAATAAGTTGGTTAACAACATAGAAAATTTCTAGTTGTATGTTCACCAAGTACATGAGTGAACCCAAAAGCTTCCCGTATATGGTATCTTCTACCACTTCACCTGAAGTATCATCTTCCTTCCTCCAAATCCATGCTAGAGCAGTCTCCATGGGTTTGTTGCTCTCCATGTGAAAATTATTTAGTATCTCATTGGCATACTTTCCCTAAGAGAGAAACAATTCCTCAACTCTTTTCAAAATTTCCAAACCATGGAAATAATGCAAGAGCCCCATGTCCTTCATCTCAAATTCTCTTTCAAGATCCTCTTTGCAGTATTTGATCAACTTCTCATCACTTGTCAAAATAAAATAATCGACATATAATAATATAATCAATAGTTTACCTTCAACCACAATATGGTAAAGGCTTGCATCTGCTTCACTTTTGGTGAAGCCCAATTCAATGAAGTAGTTGTTGATCCTTGTGTACCAAGAAAAGGGTTCTTGTTTTATTCCATATAATTCTCACTTGAGTCTGGACACATGCGACTCTCTGTAATATTCCAAAAATTTAGCCTTCATCTAAATGGAATATTATAGTTTGTTTTATCACTAGGTAGGTGAATAAGTGGGTAGGGAGGCCCATAAACCTCTTTAGAAGGAATAATAACACTCCTAATGTGAAAGGAGGAAGAATAAGCAGTTGGATTAAGCACCTTTGGGTGTGAACAGGGATTGGATCATGTTGATTCAATCAAATTTGACCAAGTCAATAGCAGTGTCATGGAGGAGTGGCATTTATGATGAGACAATGCAGCTTTAGTGGAGGATAACTTGCATGAGCTTGGTGGAAAGTATGGATGGGACCCAATGTGAGGAGGCTCACTTGATATATATGGAGAGGATGGAAACCTTTGTTATTCATGTTTTAGATTATTATTGATATTGGCATGCTTAGACTTTGCTTCCTCTTGTTGTTTAGCAGGGTTGTTGTGCTGTTTAGCACAAGGGTGTTCCTAGTCGGGAATCCCTACCTCATCCTCAGGGAAGGAGAGGTTATTTGAGCTGAATTTCCTCATTTTGAAATTCTGGCCAAGCTACCTCCTTCATCTATAGTGCATTTTCTATTTAGAGTTGGATTGTGTTGCAGGGTGCAGCAAAGGAGGATCACATAGAGCTATTTCTGGGCTTGTTTTTCAGTGGAGAGGTAGCCTATCCATTGGAGGATCAGAAAGGAGGGATCCTGGGCATATTTTCCAATATTTGGCATCAGGACAACCATCTACCATCCCTCACAGTGCAGTCATAATTTTGAACCGTGTTATTTTTGGAGGCAATTGCTGGGAGGGTTCATTAAGCTCATCAGGAGGGTCTATTTCTAAGTAGAGGGATCAAACTTCTATTTAGAAATAATATTGGAGGAGGACATAATAATTTTAGATCTTTCATAGCCTCATTCTATTCAGATCCAGTTTGTAGTGAAATCTCAACCTAGGGTTATTTTTCACATTGTATATTTCTTGGTATTTCTAGCTATCTTTTCCGGGTTGGCTAGAAATAATGTATTAGAGCCCACATCTTATTTTTTGGGAATTAATTTTGTTTCTATCAGCCATACATCATTTATGTATGTTTACAGCAACAACTAAACTAATAGATAAAGCACTGTCACTACTCTCTAACATTCTATACAGTTGCAGCAACTCATGTTCTGATTATTCCTATCATTGGAGGCTTGTTCTTATTGCTTGAGTGGCTTGTCCCTCATGATATTTTTGTATATTATTGCTGATATCTTAATAAAATTATGGCTTCATATTTATCCCTCTAATTTCATGTTTATATTTTCTGTGTTTTACATTATTATGTCATATATTGCTGCTATTTCCAATTGGGAATATTACACTCTCTGTCGAAGGTCTCAAATCCTTTCGGTTGCTCTATGTACACCTATTCCTCAATCACTTCATTGAGTAAGGATGTATTCACATACATCTAATGTATCTTCCATCCCATCTTCACTGAAAGTGAAAGAACAATTATGATTTACGACTACTTTGCAATTGTTACGAGTACCTTGCAAATAGAGCGAATGTATCCACGTGATAAATTCCCTCCACCCGAGAGAACCTTTTGTATACAAATATGGCCTTTTGTTTCTCATCACTCCCATCTGTTGCTTGCTTCACCTTCTAGATTCACCTGGATCCTAGAACTGACTTTACCTCTGTTCTTGGGAAAAAATTTCATGCATTATTTCTAATATTGGAGTCATACTCCTCAACCATGGAATCAAGCCATACTAGTTGATGCACTACTTCCTCGAATTAGGATGGCTCAATCTCTACATTCTCGCTCATAAGAGCCATGTAGCCAGTGTACCACTCTGGGGAACTCCTCTACTTGCACTATGATGTGGGTGCTCCCACATTTTCTCTAGCATCATGCATCAAACTATCATCCTCTTTGGTGCACTTCCTCCATCTCTGTATGTCTCTACATGAGTGGGTACCTCCACTCTATGATCATCTTCTTGTGATTGCTCCAAATCTTGAGGTTCTTCTTTTGGAGCTAAGATCTCCTCAACTGCATGCAACTGAAGCTCCCTTTCAAGGGAAATTAGCATGGCCTTCTCTACATTGAATTTCACATATCTCTTGAAAATTTTCATCCTGTGAGATGGCATGTACACCCAATATTTGCAGGGTATATTGATGTAACACACATATATTCCCAACTCAGCTGTTGATTCTATATTTTCCATGCATATTTGTTTACATGAAAATATTTTTATGAACAAAAAATCTTGAAGTGATCCACATTTGGATTCTTACCTAAAAATTCTTACTCTAGTGTACTCATCCCCAGAATCCGATGAGGACTTCTGTTGTGCACAACTACTGTTGTGTTGCATGCATCAACCCATAAGTGCAACGGTAAGACCCGGTCATGCAACATCGCTCGTGTTGTTGTGACCATATTTATATTCTTCCTTTCTGCAACCCCATTCTTCTATGGGTTATGAGGTGCTATCAATTCCCGTCGAATTCCTTCTGAACCACAAAATTTCTTGAATTCATTTGACACATATTATCCATAGTTTTCATTCCTGAGAGCCTTCACCTTCTTCCATGTATCTTTTTCGAAAATTTCTTTGAACTCACAAATTTTTAGAACGCCTTATCTTTCTTCTACATAAATAATATCAAACACTTGCATGAAAAATAAACTACAAAAATCATATAATACCTGTGTTTTTCCATGGAGGCTGTTGAGAACAGTCCACGCACATCTGAGTGAACTCTTTCAAGGATTTCCTTTGCTTGAATTTCCTTATCATGAAAGGTGTATTTGATGCACTTACCCAATGTACACCCTTTGCATGTATGTGGCTGCTTAAGTACACCCTTGGGAAGTCTTGTAGAAATATGTTGCATGATATTTAAAGTGACATGGTGTGGATGGCCCAATATTCTATGCCATAGCTCACTAATGTCTCTGCTCTACACCTTCTTTTCTTTCGTGCTCAAGGAAGAAAAATCTTCTACATAAATTTTGTAGAGGTTCTTTACTAGAACCCCAATATTCTTCACCTTTCTCATGGCTTTGTGATGAAGGAACACCATTCCTTTGCTAAATATCACATCATAGCCATGGAATTCCAACATATAAAATGAAACTAAATTCTTCTTCAAACCAGGAACATACATGACATATTTTAATGTGAGATAAGTACCAGACTCCCTTTGAAAGGTAATAATACCTATGTCGATCGTGCTATACATCCCGTCATCTCCCATCTCGATGTGCATCTTGAGATCATTCTCCTCCAAGTTGTTGAAGAATTATTTGTTTTCAGTCATATGGAATGAAGCTCCACTATCTAGGTACCACACAAAACCCTCATTGATGACACCATGCATGCAATGAGAGTGAAATCCAAATCGAATTTTGAAGCAAGATATTCACCTATCACTCCTCTCGAGGGATTCTTTCCAACCTTCTTGTGTGGACACTTCATCGCATAGTGTCCCAGCTCATTACAGTGAAAACATTTAATCTTCAACAAGTCCTTCGTTTTGCCTACTTGACTAGAATATAGCTTCAAATGGGATGCTTTCCCTTTCCATTTATTTTCCTTTCAAACCAAGGCATAATTATCCTCATCATTAGTCTTTGATGAGGATCCATCTATAGTGTTCCACCGAATCTCTTCTTGCAACAAGTCATACCACAATCGCTCCAACTCTGGTAGTTTCTCCCTCCCATTAACTAAATCCTCGTATTTGTTCCAACTCTTAGGAAGGCCTAGAATTTCTAGGTTCACCGGACCATCCTCAAAAAATTTAACACCAAAACTTCCAATCTCATCTTGACATTAAGTGAATTTCGCTAAGTATTTTGGAATTGAGTCGCCCTTATTCATCTTGATTTTACTGAGCTTTTCCTTTAGCGCCAATTTCCTGTGGTCGTTTTTTTTCTAAAAAAAATATGTTAAGGCCTTCCACATAGAATATGGAGTTTCCTTTCCATGGAGGTTTTAGGCAATATGATCTCAAACTCCTTCCAATAGAATCCTTCTTTCCTTTGTTACATTCGTCTTCCATGGTACCAGATCTTGACCATCTATTGATGGCAGATGAGTAATATCATTGTATATGAAATCCTTCGGCCCATTTTCTTCCAACAGTGCTTCCCTCCCATCCTTCCAAGCTATGTAATTTTAACTAACGTCAAGGGCATATTTGAGTCTCAATATACAGAAAGACATCATGATCCAGTTGTTTGTCCTAAAGAGTAGATTTGTAAATTTGATTCACCTGCTAAAAAAAATTGTATTCTTCTCATCTATAGTGATTCCTACTATAATACCATGTAGATTCAAACTGATATTTGTAATATTATAAAATAAAAAAATTGAATCTACTCTACAAATTGTGGAAATCAATTACAATTGCAAAAACACATGATAAAGAAAGATAAATAATTTCAATCTCACAACACAAATCTTTATCTTCGAAAAGCCTCAGTTAAAAACCATGTTATCTATATATTGCAATTAAAATAATATGAGAACATTACAATGTTATTTATCTTCATAAGAAACCTCTGCGCGATCTCTATCTATCTCACTGATTGATAAGAAAGCTTGGCTCAATCCTTAACCAAATTCTTAGCCTCAAGGATCCCTATTTCCTAGCTCAGTTTCCTTGGGTAATTAGGCCTTATTAACAGGAAAATTCCAAAATATTTATTGCAAAATACATCAAGTCTCTTACTATGACTCCATGCACCACCTGTAGAATTGGATGATTATACAACTGATAGTACATTGCCCTTTAACTCCAATATCAATAGCGTCTTTCTCAGAACTGACATGCATGTGCTATTTATGAGTGAATTATACATTATGTGATTGATCACTTCATTTTAATTAAATCTATTTTTCACACCTTGACCTCTCTCCAGTTCCTCCATATGTTAGAATTACTTAAACTGATTTTAACTCAATTAAATTGAGTTAATTAATTACAATTAAAAATAAACTCAACTAGGGCTCCTATAATGTAGGATATGCTCTACATGGCTCTAATTTGACCCTCAAATTGAACTAACGGAACCAAATAAGTATTCCTAACTTAGTTAACTCATACAAGTTGTTACGAGATGTGGAATTGCAATTTTCTTCTAATTTAATTAAGGGAAAATTGAATTAGAAGCCTCTTCTTGTTGCCATTTTCAATAGTAAAGTCTAACATGTAAATTATCAAACTTTTTTGAAACCTTAGATGTATAGTAGAATTTTTGATTTAATAATATCTAAGGCTTTTTGTCTTGAAGATGGAATCTATGGTTTACAAAAAAACCCTTGTAAGATGTTGAAGTCTAGTATATAAAACATGTAACCCTTGTTGAATATGAACCTAAACAGGTTTATGTATTTGATGTCTAAAGCTTGAATATTTTGATGCTTCCATTATAAAGACATGATTTTGATATTCATGCTTATGTATATTTCTATTTGGTTATAATTTATATTAAAGTTTTGCAGGTACATGATCTTGAAGATGTTGAAGATGTTCATAATGATGAGAATGATGAAGGAAGCTACAAGAATGATGATAATAAAGATGACCTTAATGTCATGAGAAAGAAAAGAAGCCTTGAAAGGATAAAGTTACTCAAATATTATAAAATAAGGAAGTTGTTGATCTCCCTAAGTTGAGAGGGGGCTTGGATAGAACAAAAGGTATATCTCCCGAATTAAGAGGGAGGGAATATTATGACAGTGAATACTTTGAAGTAAGAAAATTACTATCGATAAATGTTCATGAAAATGAAAACAAAATAATTGAGAGGATCTGAGGATGTATTTATTGTTTCTGAAGATAATAATGAAGAATAAATCTTCTGACAAATTGTATATTGATAACTTGATGATGAAAGTAGCATCAAAATTATTGAGGATGTTGAAGGTTTGTATTTACTTGTATACATATTTGAAATTTTATTATTGATTGGGGTTTGTGTTTGTAGAAGTAAATATCTCCATAAGAAGAATGAACAATTTGGAAGCATGCTTATACAAATGGATATATATGGTTTAGTTTATAAGGAGAGGTGAAGCATCTAATGGAAAATTTTCTTGGGAGGACATTTGTTCGACTTGTGTGTTTATGTCTAGATCTTGAAGATGGAGGATGGCGTTGGTCATGGATCTCTGACCTTGGATACACACCTAGATCCCTAGGTTAATGTTTATAAAATAAGCCTTTTGGTACCTAGAATGGTTAAAATATTGAGTCCATCTTAGTCCCATCTCGATAGAATACCCCGATTAGGATCTAGTTTGCAACACTGAGTGTGTTAGAAATATTTGTAGTTCATTTTTTAGATATTCTATGTACCTCTATATATATATTTAATTATGAATACCTACGTAGTTAAGAGGGAGTGTTGAAGAAAGTAACTTTTATACATATTCATAATTAAATTTGAGTCATAATATAATGTATTTGTCAAAAGAAAGAAATAAAAACTATTATTAAAGAAATTGATTTATTAAAGTGTGGGTTTCATGCTTGGGTCAATGTTTTTACGTCAAAGTCTCCATTGAATATTTATATGATTTATGTCAAGTGTGCTTGTTCATGTTATAATGTAAAATACCCTTCATGGGATTTATTTGTCAAGAAATAAATTTATTTTATTGTAAAATAGGTTAATTAGGCCTCCTCCACCAAGTCAGCCTCATGGAGGGACAAGTGAGCCTCAACAAGGGAATTCAACCTCACAAAATCACTATATATTGAAGAAAATTGACTCATTTGAAAGCACATATCTCAAAAGTTTTAAATGAAATAGTTGGAAGAAGGATAAGTTCAAAGTTCAAGAAGGAAGCTGGAATTGAATTTTTTTAGTTTCTCTCTCACTCACTCTCTCTCTCTCTCTCTCTCTCTCTCTCTCTCAAACACACACACACACACACATGCACGCACATGTGTAATGAAATTATGAAACTACATCAAAGTTGTGAAACTACATCGAATATGTGAAACTACATCAAATTTTTGATGCTGCGTCGAAGATATGAAGTTTCATCAAACCTGTGAAGTTGCATCAAGGTCGAAGTTGTGAAGATGCATCAAGGTCGAAGTTTTGAAGTGACTAGGATGCATTTATTAAATTTTCGAGATCGAAACTATAGTCCTAAAGCTGGGTCAAAGTTTTGAATTTGGGGTCAAAATTCTAGGTTGAAGTTGCATTTGAGAAGCTAACACTTGGTAATTTTAGAAGAGATCATCTGTTAGAAGGAAGAGTTGACTTAGTGGAAGAGGATGGTCGTTTGGTATAGGGTCTTGGTCTATCTCAATTTGAATCTACTAAAGGAAGAGTTATGACTGGGCCTATATAGGGGTTTTAGCCTTGGATGAGTGCCTACATATGGTGTCCATTGATATTCATGTTTATATTTTGGTAATTGCTTGATGAAACAACGATAAAGGAAGCAGATAAATAAGTTAATAAGAACACTAATATTTCATAAGTAATTATCAAAATAAGAAAATATGTCTACCTTTGAGATTTTCTAACAGTGTCAAGCCTATTCAGATACCTAGGAATGGTAGTAATGTCCAAAGAAGGGAATTCCTCATGAATCATAGCCACATTTCTAGGGTAATCATATCAACCTATGAAGGATTCATCAGGGGGAATTTTTGATGCTTTGGGATATGCTTGATCCACCCTAAAATAATTGAATTTCAAGTTCAATGAAGAAAACGAGATTCGTTCTTCCAATGGAGTCGTCAAAAGAGGATCTATATTGCCATTAAAGGAATCACCTCTTCAATTAATTGATCTAGGAAGGAAAATTGCTTCCTTCCTAACAATGTCACCAAAAATGTTACCATACATTATAGTAGACCCTAAGGAGGGAAATTCTGTAGGACAAAGAGCTAGACTAAGTGATAACAATGGGACAATGACCCATTGTCACTCATCCAATGTCCCTTTCTCTTTACATAATTTCATCAACGGGAGGAGTCCTAGTAGAATGATAATCAAATTTTTATAAGTATTCCAAGGTTTATGGTGCTAGGTGATAAGTTATGACCTCTCGAGAGAAGCTCTATGTGATAATATGATACTTCCGAAGTTCCTTTTTGTGAAAATTTCTGAATATTACTTTATGCAGAAATTCTACTATTAGATTTGGTTATGATTCTCCTACTTAAAAAATTTATTAATGTTGAAATATTCAAATTAACATCGAAGTAAAAACATAACATATTTTCACCGATTCAGATCTAAATGTAATATCCCCAAAAGGGAGAATGCAATAATACTTCACACAATATAAGAACTTACAACAATATAAACAATAAATCTAAGTACAAATCAGAATATGCAGAAAAAGCTGAGCCAATTTATTATACTGGAGATGAATCAGCTACACAAGTACAAGATATAGGCACATCTATCCAAAAAGATGAGCTAGGGTAACCTTGAAAACATGTGTGAAGCAGGTACAACATAACTGTTTAGGCTCTGTAAAAAATACTCCGCTGTCTCTTAAGTAGAATGTAAACATATGGTTTCAGAATGAAAAGATAAATGTAGATCTACTCAAAACTGGAGCTCTGATGATGCCAAGATTCAAGATCTGGCCAATGTGATGGATTCCCAAGATAACCGAGAAAGGATTTTCTAGATCTGCAACTTTGGAAAATCACCTCCCTAGGATTTGATCCTTCATCTGCTGGGAAATACAGATCTAAAGCTAGATCTAAAGAATAGATGGCTGAAATATGTGCTCAGATCATATCTATGCTTTAAGGGTTGATCCCTTCCTTAGATCTATGAGCTAGAAGCTCTAGATCTAGCTTCTCAATCCTCCAAAAGATGATTACAGCTGTTGCAACACAACTGCCTCTAAAAAATGCGTTGTGAGGGAAAGAAAGGCCTTCTTCCTGCTAAAATATTCTAAAATCAACTCCAGGATGATGGTGAGACTGTTGGAAATGTGAAGGAATTATCATCCACTGGATTGCTAGCTGAAGTACTAGCAACTTCCTTCCTCCTTTCAGATCTGCAATATGGAAAACGTTATTCTTGGAGAGAATATTGCTGCTAGGAGGTCAATAACATTTGGCCTAATGCCAAATCTGCAATGTAGCTCTAGGAGTGCTAATCTATAAGCAAAAGTGATGGGAATAATCCCTCACCTTGTTCTCCAGTTGAAGTACTGAAGACAACCTCCACCTTCCAAACTGATCTTCAGAAAACTGCATTTTTTTTAATATGAATGTTCTACAGAAAGTAGAAAAATTAAATGGAACCTAAAGCCTGATGTATAATGAGGTAAAAACCTCTTCCTTAGAGATCACTCAAAGAAAGAGGAGGGATTCCCAACCAGGAACACCCTGTGCTAAACAACACCTGCAATCTATGCTAAACAGCCCAAGAATGCAGTGGAATGTCACTTGACAATTCCAGATCTAAAATATCATACATCAAAATAATCCAAGATTCCTTTCAACTTTGCCTTCATCTCCTTTATAATGATTGAGCCCCCTCAAGCCTTGGACCTAATCTCAACTGTGCTGTCTTATGTGGATAAGATCCTCCAAGTGGGACTGCACTCTTTGACCAAATCAACCAAACAGTCTAGGTGCAATGTACACCCCCTCCATCAAATTTAATTCCTCATCAAAGGAGTGCCCATGTTGAATACTTTTGATGGACCTTGCTACACGAAACATGATAAATATATGAAAAACGTGATTGCAATCACGTTTTTCCATGTATTTCTCATTTTTCGCACAGCAGGGTCCATCGAAAGTATGCGACATGGGTACTCCTTGGATGAGGAATTAAATTTTTCATCCAACGAGTACTCCCACTCGAAATTTGAGTTAAAAAATTGGGAGATAAGTTTAAAATACGATTTGAAAAAGTAGCTTTATTATTTTATTATTTTTTAATATTTTTACCCTTTTACTTAAAAAATCATGAATCATCCCCCATGGCTGACAATATCATCTTGAATCCTATTGGTTCTTATAAAGTTTATTTTAGTTGTACATTTTTCTTAGGCAGCACATTTTAGACCTCAAAATTCCCCTAATGAGCCATCCTTGCTAATCCTCCAATAGATGGGCTACCTTTCCACTGAAAAACAAGCCCATAATTGGCTCTATGTGATCCTCCTTTTTTGCACCCTACAACACAACCCAACTCTAAATAGAAACTGTGTTGTAGCTAAAGGAGGTAGCTTGGCCAGAATTTTGGAATGAGGAAATGAAGTCCAATGAAACTCTCCTTCCTTGAGGATGAGGTAGGGATTCCTGATCAGGAACACCCTTGTGCTAAACAACACAGCCAACCCTGCTAAACAGTTAAAGGATGCAAAGTACAAACAGACCAATATCAAAATTATAATCTAAAAAATGAATAACAATGGCTTCCATCCCCTCCATATATAGTGTGTGAGCCTTCTCACATTGGGTCCCATCCATAAATTCCACCAAGCTCATGTAAGTTGTCCTCCAATAAAACGGTGTTGTCTTATCATAAATTCCACTCCTCCATGATAGCGTTGTTGACTTGGTGAAAGTTGACCTATTCAAAATGTATCCCCTCTAATTCACACCCAAAGGTGCTTAATAAAGCTGATTATTCTTCCTCCTTTCACATTACGAGTGTAATTATTCCTTCTAAGGAGATTTATGGGTCTCCCTACCCACTTATTCACCTACCTAGTGATAAAAAAAACTATAATATTCCATTGAGATGAAGGCTAATGTTTTGGAATATTACATTTCTTTTTTTGATTCCATATGTTGATGATAATCTATTCACTATGTATGGGATGGCTTGGGCAAGCAAGATTCCTAGAGCCATAGCTTGTATCCTTGAGAGTCCGGATGCTTTTTGGCCTCTTGAGGAAAACATTACTTCTACCCAAGATCAACAGGAGTTCCACATAGATCATAGATGGGGATTGAGACAACATGGGGTGGACAATTTGGTCTACCATATTCAGCCATACAACCCATCTGCATTACAGAAGCAGGGGATTTAGGAGCTTCTCTATGGGCCACATAGGGTGATCCATCTTGTCAGGAGAGGAGCATATGGGCTGGAGTTTCTCATTGGGATCAAGATCCCCAAAATCCTTCATATCTCATGTCTCAAGAAGGCCAATAGACAACATGTAGTTGCCTCCATGGGTGTTAGTATGAATCTTAATTCCAAGCGCACAAAAAAATACCACTTTAGCTATGCATAACAATCAACCCTAACAGTATAAATGACTACTAATATCCTCATATCTGCAATTAGGTGATCAAGGTAAATGCTGCAAAATTCTAGATCTATGCATTAGAAGACATTAAACAGTAGAAAAAATAAGATTTACTCCATTCATCCAATAGACGAGACAAGAATATATCAAATGAATTTTGTATTAATGGCACCTGGGAGGAAAACACAAGAGGGTGTTCCTTGTTCTCCTCAATGGGATGGGTTCTTGTAAGTCCTCAACACTTCAGATCTAGAACTCCTCTCTCTTGATGGTGTAGGAAACCCAGACAAAAAATAGTAGCAAAATATGACTATGATGGTGGATCAATAGTCAGACCTAAAGTATAGATCAAGAGTGATATTTAGGCAACAAAAGGTGATAAATGAATGGGAAAACCCTTCTATTTATAACAAAATATTGAGTTAGTCTAGATATTGGTGCATAATTAAAATATTATTAACCAAATCAAGATCCAAATTTTATGGAACATTTTATTATATTTGTTGGAGGGAAAAGGAATTTGACTTGGGTCAAATCCCTTTATTTTTAAATAATAAATAAATAAATGATTTATTTATCATTTAAGGATGTGGTTGAGTAATAATCAAATAAATAATGATTTATTTAATTATTTAAGGGTGACTTAGTTATATTGCACAAAGAATATTATTTAAATAAGGTTTAAATAATTATTCTTAGAAAATAATAAGATAAATAATGATTTAACTAATTAATTTCCTTGTTTTGGGTTAAATATAACCCGGAATATGTAATGTTACTTTTTTCAAGAATATCAACAATGTGCTCAAAAGAAACGTTGTATAAGAGAAACTATGCAACAGAAATGTAGATCAGGACTTGGTTCCTCTTATTTATGCTATATGGGCCTCATGTATGGAATTTCATTTAAAAAAAATCAGTTTAGATACACTAAATTGATCTCCCACAAACTAGACTAGCTAAAAAGCACCCAAAGAGGAAGGTTGTAGCCAAATGCAAACACTTCTTCAAGAATTGCACAGTTTTATCATATATTTAGAGTAGATCAGTAAGGGGGCTCATATTTCAGTAATACAGTAGCAAATAAGCATTATAATGAAACTCTTTCAATATATAGTAGAATGAATGAGACAACATAGCAAGAAATATTCAGAAAAGAGAGCTAGAACACATGTACATTTGTAGAAATGGCTCCAAAGCATTATTTTTAAGGAGCTTCAGCAACTGGAAGTTAAAACTCATATCTAGGGTAGATCTGTGGACAAAATATCAGATCTATTTCAGATTTGGAAACTAGATAGTTTTCTCTTCAAGATCCCCTTGGAATTTTGACAAAAGCATGCATAAATAAGAGTAGATCTGAGAAACAAGTTGCAGATCTGTACAATGCTACAATAAATTTATGAATATAACATTTCATTACAATGGATCAGATCCAAGTAGAGCATGGATCAGCAAGCTAATCCATGTATCGCCAAGTGGAAGGCAAAGCCCAGCATTAGAGATCTCTGATCTAAACTATGAGAAAAACACCATGAAGAACCTCACACCAAAATAACGTAGTCCATCAAGATAAAAAACGTTGTATCTCAAATGACATAGATTAACACTGCAAAATTGCATATCTGAAGTAAAAAGAGAAGTGACACTCTTCCAGGAGGTTAATAGACACACTCCATGAGAAGAGGCTCCCAAAAATACACTAGATCTCTACAGATCTAGACTCCCACTTGCTACAACTTGCAGAAGCATCAAAACCCTCAATGGATCAGTGCTGCTAATGGAAGTACAACTTGGCCTCAAGCCTGATAGTGGGTAAATTCAGAAAATACTCCTCCAAGAATCGTCAAAGGAAGAGGTGAAATCCCTACATAGTAATTGCATTTACAATCCTCCACTAAACAACAGAGAATGGTATTTGTCTAAGCAGACAAATACTCAGAAATATGATCAATCAACAATCTTCTCTTTCTACCCTCCCTTTCCTTTTATAATATGATAAAGCCTTTGCAAGCCCTAAACCACCTTGATGAGTTATTCCTCTTCACATGAGAGGCCTCCTTCTATAACTGCACTGTCCCTTTTGGAGATGCAATGAACCTAGACAGTGTTGTTGATTTGATCAAGGTTGACCCAGTATTTAGCTCAAACCTCTTTCACACCTGCAAGTGATTATTTACATGGCCCTGATTTATCTTTTTTCACATGGGCATTGATTTATTCAGACTTTTTAGGAGTATTAAATTTCCTCCTTTATTCATTTATTCATGCAATAGGAATTAAAATAAAATTGAATGTTCCTCTTAGCTAAGGCTAAGTGGGAACATTACAGTCCTCCCCTCCAAAATGTTGCTTGTCCTCAAGAAAATGATAGGATAAGAGCTTTAGTTATTCTCCTTTTCCATTGATGGCACCATCAAGGATCAATTTTTCATCATGGGCCAAGTGCTCATTAAGCCAATACATCAAAAATTGCTCCTCCAAGGCTAACATAGTAGGGGCATAGTCCATTCCTTCAGGAGTGTAAAACTCAACAGAAATAAACATGGGTGAAACAATGCTACATCTAAAACATGTATCATGAAGTACAGGTTGAAGTTCCATCCCATGTGGAACATATAAACTGCCCACCCTTTGACCATACAAACCCATAAACAATACCAATATATCATCTATGTATGGAAGAAAAAATACATATATGCAAACTGAAATTTTCACTTGAGGAGGTGGGTCACAATCCCACATAAGATGCCAGCACAATGCACTCCTTGTCTTTAGTATATCTGACTATGGTAAGTGGTACTCCCACCACACCTTTGCTGCATGAGTCACCTTGACATGGCTGAAAGTGATACACAAGTTAGGTGTCTTTGGGAAGCACCCATCATGAAAAATAATCTCCCTTTGCACCTCAAGGGAGTGACCAGATTCAGAATTTTTATTAGCCTTACCAATGCCATGAGATATACATGTAATATCACTCCCTGTAGGAGCCATGGCCTGCATACATATGGTAAGAGAATATGTCAAATCAGAAAAATAAACATGCTCCATAAGATCAGATTCTTTACCATTCAAGTCTCCCACACATATGGAGTTGGGCATGGACATTTCTCCTCTTTCAAGAGAAGGAAGAGATGGTTGAAATGACTCCTGCATAGATTCCATTGGCTGTCCCAACTCCTCATAACTCCTGCACTCTTGAAAGTGCTGATGTAGTTCCTCCTTCATACCCTCCCAATAAAAACTCCTCATGATTAGGGTGTAGATCTTGGTTGACTGCATATAGCTAGAAAGGAACTCTTTATGTGCCCTTTGTAGTATATGTTGCTTAAGATTGGAGTCTTTAGACAAGAATACTCTACCAAGATGATAGATGATCCCTTCATGGACCAAATAGCCTCCCTCTTGCTTCATGCCATCTAGTATCATCCCGGTGTGAAGATCTTTGGAGTACTCCACAAGGAGTTGAGATCTCCAATATGGATCCACACAGCTCAACAATGAAATTGCTACTGATACATCTATGGGAGTGTTTTCCTTGTTGCTGATTGCTTCTTTAACATTAGACATGCCAAAACTGCTTGTTGGAACGTTGATCCTCCCCTAATTTTCCTTCCACAGCGCTGTATCTTGGTCTTCCATTACCCCAATCCTTCCTAGATATGGATTTGGAGAAACACTTTGTGAGGCTTTCCCCACAAGATCTGAATATAATGGAATTTCAGGTGACTTTCCATGAGATAATAATGTCCCTTGCAGCATCCTCATGAACATGAGAGAAGGAAATGTGAGATCCTTGCTTCCACTACGCAAATCCATCTCTATTGTTTGTGTGGAAACATTAGGTGAAGGATAAGTGTGCATGCCTTAAATTATTTGTGGTTTCCCACTCTTCAAGTCCACCCACTCCATCTGCAAGGTTTTCCAATCAGTGGTAACCTTTCCCAAGGTAATCAACCACTGGACACCCAAGATGATATTGGTATCTGGTATGTCAACTACAAATTTGGTATGTCAACTACAAATAAGTGATCCACCAAAGGGTAGGATCCCATAGTGACAGAAAGTGATGGAACATATTGCATGCATTGCATGGTTCTATCTCCTGGGACCAAAACAAAAAATCCATCAAAAGTATTAGTGGGGATTCCTCTCCTTTGCACAAGGTGAGCATCAATAAATTTGTGGGTTTCCCCACTGTCGATCAGGATAGACACTCTCTGGTTCATGACTGAACCTTGTACTCTTAGGGTCAAGTACTTAAGCACTCCTCTCAAAGAGGAAAGAGTCCCACTTGTTGGAACAAAGGTTCCCTCTCCATCTCTAGATGGTGTTTGATCTTCCTCCTCATCATCACCAAAACTGTGACCTCTCCTAGGTCCATCATTCCCATCTTCCTCCTCAAAATATAAGAAGACTTCTATATAGTGTTCCGTTCCAGTAGCACACCTATGTCCCGGTACCCATGGCTCTTAGCAAGTGAAACAAAATCTATTTTTCCTCAATTCCATCTAGAGATCAATGTCAAGAGGTTTCTTCAGTGAGCTCTCCTTGGGAGGAGCAGCTTTTCCTTCCTTCCCCTTAGAAGAGTGAGGGGCCTTGCTTTGGAAAGTTGCCTTTGCTTTTGGCCAGGCATCTCGGAGATCTATAGCTCTCTCAATGGCATCATGTAGAGTGGTGGGATTGGTATATTTAACCAAACCATGCAAAGGTTCCTCCAAGCCATCAATGAACATGTAGACTCTCCTTGCTATAGATAGATCAGGAACCATGACTGATAATCTCAAAAACTCAGAGATATAAGTCTCTGCATCTCCTGCCTGCTTCAATTTTGCAAGGCTTATGAAGGGTGCTTCAGGATCCTTCCGGTAAAACCTCTCCACCAAAATGTGAACCACCAATTGTGTGCTTCACCCTCAAAGTGCATCGCTGCAATATTGATGGATTCAACTTCAGGGACTTTATTCAACTGGAAATAGATATCCATCTTTTCCACCCATTCTTTGGCAGAACTAGAGGATGATCCATCAAACTTGGGAAAAAATAATCTACCCATAGTGTGGTGTCTCCCATGAAAGAAACCACCATCTCTATATTACTGCCATGGTCTTCACCGGTCCTTGAGATGGAAAAAGTCTTGGAAACTAAAATTATCCTTGAATCTATGACTCTGAGAATCATACTCCACAAAGTAACCTTCAAGGGAGGCTTTCTCTTGTGGTCCTTCATTATCCATAGCCAATAAGGTAGGCATAGTAGAGCGTTGTGAGGCTTGTGGAGCTTGTGGCAGGCTCGCAGGTTGACTAGTCCCATAATGAGACATGTCAAAGCTTTCTCCTTGATGAAATCTCCCAGGATATTCCATCATTTTTTCCACCCTAATCTCCTTGATCTCCTTGGAAATATCTTTCATGGCCACTAATATATTTCTTGAAAACTCTTCACCTTCTTTATCACTGGCAGTTTCAGGGACTTTACCCTTGTCTTGATCTTCAGTAGTGTAGTCATACTTTTTATGAGTTCTATTATGGTACCTCTTCTCCCTCTCAATAAGAGGATCATATTCTTCTAAATAAATCATCATTGGTGCTCCAAGGCAAGCATAGGATGTGCCAAGAAAGGAGCTCTGATACCACTGTAATGTTCCTTTTTTCAGGAATATCAACAATGTGCTCAAAAGAAATGTTGTATAAGAAAAAATGTGCAAAAAAAATGCAGATCATGACTTGGTTCATCTTATTTATGCTGTATGTGTCTCATGTATGTAATTTCATCTAAAAAAAATTAGTTTAGATACACTAAAATGATCTCCCACAAACTAGACTAGCTAAAAAGCACCGAAAGAGGAAAGCTGCAGCCAAATGCAAACACTGCTTCAGGAATTGCGCAGTTTTATCAGATATTCAGAGGATATCAGCAAGGGGGATCATGTTTCAGTAATACAGTATCAAATCAGAATTATAATGAAGCTTTTTCAATATACAGTAGAATGAATGAGACAATATAGCAAGAAATATTCAGAAAAGAGAGCTAGAACACATGTACATTTGCAGAAATGGCTCAACAGCGTTATTTTTAAGGAGCTTCAGCAGCTGGAAGTTATAGCTCAAATATAGAGTAGATATGTGGAAAAAAAATAAGATCTATTTCAGATCTAGAAACTAGATAGTTTTCTCTTCAAGATCCCCTTGGAATTTTGTCAAAAGCATGCATAAATAAGAGTAGATCTGAGAAGCAAGTTGCAGATTTGTACAATGCTACAGTAAATTTTTGAATATAACATTTCATTACAATGGATTAGATCTAAGAAGAACATGGATCAGCAATCTAATCCATGGATCACCAAGTGGAAGGCAAAGCCTAGCACTAGAGATCTCATATCTAAACTATGAGAAAAACACCATGAAGAACCTCACACAAAAATAATGTAGTCCATCAAGATAAAAAACGATGTAGCTCAAATGACATATATTACCACTGAAAAATTGCAGATCTAAATTACAAAGAGAAGAGACACTCTTAAAGGAGGTTAAAAGACACACTCCATGAGAAGAGGCTCCCAAAAATACACTAGATCTCGGTAGATCTAGACTCCCACTTGCCGCAGCTTGCAGAAGTAGCAAAACCCTCAATGGATCAGCGCTGCTAATGGAAGTATGTAATATTCATAATTAGCCCAAGACAATAGGAATATTCAATTTCATTTTTATTTTCATGTTCATGAATAAAATTGTAAGGGAAGATCAATAAACTAATAAAAACTATGTAATAAATCAATTCCGAATGTGAACAAGGCTAAATCAAGGCTGATTTGATGAAACCCCTTATGTGTGGAAAGGTTTGTGACAGTTGACTAGGTCAACAAGACCTTATCTACAGCACTTTCTAAGTGCAATGTACCTCCTAAATACTCAACGCAGATCTAGAAGGAGGATCCACAAGTGAAAGGAGCTAAACCTTTGAGATGGTTTAGGGTTTTGCAAGACTTTCATCCTCTAAAAGAAAGAGGAGAGAAATAATAAAGGGTTGTTCAAGATATTCAAAAATTAGTCTGCTTAGACTAATTCAAATTCTCTAGGCTGTTTAGCCTGAGAATAATGCTGCTTAGCACTGGGTGTTCTCGGGCGGGAATCCCACCTCTTTCCATAGAGTAGCTCTTGGAAGATTTTTGCATTTATCATCCACTATCCGGAAATTGGCCAAGCTTCTACTTCCAACTACATTTTAGATCTTTTTGAGGGTTTGATTTCTTTTGTAAGCTGCATCAAGTGGAGCTCTACATCTATTCAGATCTAGCTTGTTTTGGGGAGTCTCTTTCTCATGCAGTGTGTCTTTTAACCTCTTGGAAGACTGACTCTCCTATTGGAGCATAATTTCAAATATTTACATCAAGCCATATCATATTCCAGAGCCTACTACGCAGTTACCCTTCCTGAACAACACAATTTTCAATGAAGAAGTTGCAGGGTGATTCAACTATCTCTTGGGAGAGAGATCTACGGTGTTGGGAATCTTCCCTCACTGTGGTGATCCATGGATTGGCAAACCAATCCATGTACCTTCTAGATATGATATGTTCGTACATGTATTTAATTTATAAACTTTGCATAAATTTTCAAATCTGCTGCATAAGATTTCAGATCTACTCCATATGCTTCATGATTTGCTGAAAACACCAAGGGGTATGTAAAATAGGGACAATATAGTGTATAGATCTCATATAGATATAATAATTTGTACACTGATCTGTCCTAGATCTGATTTTTAACCTAAATTTTTTTTATTCTTCATAAAATAACATTGTCAAGGTTTTATAGTGAAATACAATTGTTGCAACACCTCTTTTTAGAGGGATTTTCTCATAAAAGTCTTCATTTTCTCTCTTATATTGTATGAGTAGTGTTATGTAACTGATTTCATGATATTATTAACATATTACAACTAATACCTTCAGAAAATTATGCTTCCCGAGCTTCAGTAAATTTCTGCATACATTAAGTCATGGGAAATCAGGGTTTTCTAGCCTAGTCGGGAATGGAGGAACTGTTTAACATAGATAGGAGCATTTTTTTGAGCTTAAATTCGGTATGTAGACTCCTTTTAGCCTAATATATCATATCCATATGTCTCTCCTACTTATTTTTATGCACATATCTGAAATTAAGCGTTTTAGGGCTGAAATAGATGCTTTTCCCCACTTTCTGGCTTATAAATCACTGTATAATGTTGCTGATGCACATAATATTGAAGGATAAGTGGTTTTAAATATCTTATCATACATATAGCTTCTTATACAACTCTATAATACGTGAAGGTATTCTATTTGTTGTAGAAAATTCCATATTTGGAATATTACAAAGTAGAGCTTGGCCTCAAGCCTGATAGTAGGTAAATTCAGAAAATAATCCTCCAAGAATCCTGAAATGAAGAGTTTAAATCCTTGCATATTAATTCCAAGTACAATCCTCCACTAAACAACAGAGAATGGTATTTGTCTAAGTAGACAAATACTCAGAAATATGATCAATCAACAACCTTCTCTTGCTGCCCTCCCTTTCCTTTTATAAGATGAGAAAGCATTTGAAAACCCTAACCACATTGATGAGTTAGCCCTTTTCACATGAGATGCCTCCTTCTAGAACTACACTGTCCCTTTTGGAGATGCAATGAACCTAGACAACGCTGTTGATTTGGTCAAGGTTGACCCAGTCTTTAGCTCAAACCTCTTTCACACCTGCAACTGATTATTTACATGGCCCTGATTTATCTTTGTTCACATTGGCATTGATTTAGTCGTACTTTTCAGGAGTATTACATGTCCTCCTTTATTCATTTATTCATGTAACAAGAATTAAAACAAAATTGAATGTTCCTCTTAGTTGAGGCTAAGTGGGAACATTACAGAATATTAATTAAATTGTTGTTTGACTAGGGTTTTGCCTGGCTCTGCCGCCGCTTTCAACGATTACACAGTCCCTGCGCCTTCTCTTCCTGGCCCTGCCGCCTCCTCCTTCAAAGGCGATCGCTATGTAGCTGGCAGCATTTCTGGGGTCCTCAAAACGTCGATTACAAGCCTGAAGGCAGCGTCCTCTGCAACCCAACGCGAGCCCCCTTCTCCCTGCCTCTACGCGGAGGCATTCGGCAGAAAAAGGGCGGAAACCACAGCAAACAATTGCCCGGTTGAAAAAGAACACGCAGACCAGGAGAGGGCTCATGCCGCTCATCCCTACTACCTTTTTGGCGAACTCTGGTTCTGGACTGAGGAAGATCTCCTCACACGGGGGTTTTTGATGCAGAGAAACGAAGCTGACCCCTCCAGTAAAAATGCCCTTTGCTGCCCAAACTTCATTCCTGCAACAGAGACCCTGAACGTACTCCAAAAGTTGGCCTTTCTCGATTTTCTCCAAAAAGGAAGCGAGGCAGGGGTTTGTCTGAAGCAAATAATCTCGTGGCCCTTCCACAAATCAGCAGCCCCATCATTAGCTGCGGATCTGGGCTGGAGCGATAGCTTCCATCTGAGGAAGATTTTCCCTCCCCCACTGCTTCCGACTCGTCAGGAGTTCGGAGACCCAAAAGATTCAGGCAAGGTGTCAATCCAGAACGCTTTGGAAACTTTCTCTGCACCCTTTCAGATTCAAATCGTACAGCTCTCAGGCAAGACCATTTTGCAATGGGTCCACTCTTTTGATCTGGTGCAGAATCTCAAGGTGAACCTGGAACACCGATTAGGGATTCCTTCTGCCCTTCAGAGACTTCTATTTCAAGGTAAACAACTCGATGATCCTCGTCCCCTCTCTTCTTACAGCATTAAAAACAATAGCACTTTAGTGTTTTCCCTTCGTTTGAGAGGTGGCGTTGCAGGGCATTCTTCTTCTACTCCTCCCTTCTCCTACAAAGCTACAGTTCACTCTGAGATTCCCATTTCCCAGGAGGCTCCCAAACCCAAGCCTTTCCTGGTTGACAAGTCAGAGGAGGTTCCCTCTGTTGAGGTCTCCCACCCTGGCCTCGCAGATGACCTTCAAAAATTTGCTGAAAGGGCCATCATTTGTAGATTAAATGGGCTCTGGCCGCGCTCTAAGGACCTCTATGACTGGATCCATGACAACTGGACTCACCATTGCAAGGTCAACTTCTGCTCAAAAGGATATTTTATAGTTCTGTTCGACAATCCTAAGCACTATGAACAGGCCATTGAAGAAGGTCCTTGGTTTATGGGTACAGCGGGACTCTTCTTAACTCCATGGTTCCCTGATTTTGACCCAGCTACAGCAGTCATCACCAAAACGCTTGTCTGGATCAGACTTCCAAACCTTCTAGCTCACCTGTGGCATTTAGCAGTCTACAGGCGCATAGGCAACACCTTGGGCCGCTTTCTAATGGGAGATTCCTGGCGGGAACATCAAGGGCTCTACACATATGCCAGAATATGCATGGAGCTAGATCTTAGCAAGGGACTACCAGATCAAATTAATCTCAAGACCAATGACTTTGTTTGGACTCAGATGCTGGATTATGAGAACACTGCCTTCCGCTGCCGCCACTGTCACCTAACAGGGCACCTGCAGAGTTCTTGCCCATCGCTCACCGCCAAAACGAAAAAGGCCAACAGTGCCAAGCCAAAATCCAAGCATTGGGCCCCTTGTTCTCCGCCGCCCGCCGTTAGCTCTGATTCTTCAAGCTCGGATGATGAGGGGAGCGATGTAGAGCCGGACCAGGCGACTTAGACAATGGATCCGTCCACTGATACTCCTGCGCACACCACTGTCACAGCAACTACTCAGAAACGCGTCCATGAGACCTCCTCTTCTGAATCAGATAAGGAGATACCCATGTTGGAAAAACCCAGTCTTCAAGTTGTTTTAGCTCACACTTCCCAGGACGGCTGGATAAAAGTTAATAAAAAGAAAGGGAAAAAACATCGTGTTGAGACTTCTGCCCATGTGGGGTGAGAGTCAGTCTTCTGCTCTCTTGTTTCTTGTTGTAGCTCCGTGTTTAGTTCTTTCCTTCTCCGGGACCGAGGTTGATAGTTTCATCATTTCCGGTCTGCCGGTTTCTTGTCTCTCTTGATTGTACTATATTTTACTCAATAGAAATAGATTAATTTTACTGAGAAAAAAAAAAATTATTCCTTCACGAAAATCAATAAAATGTATATTTATTTAATATTTCCTCATGGGGTTTCCTGTTTAGACCATAAAAAACTTAATAAAGGTGGTTTACTAAGTTATTTAAATAGTGAAAGAAATTTTACTTAGGGTAAAATTGGTCTTACATGGTGTACTTGGGTCCATCTAATGATAATATGTTAGATGAAAAAAAAATGGTCTAACATATTTCCCCCCAGTGTGCGAGCATTAGGAGCTAATCGTATGACCGAAGTATGTTGTAAGAGAAGAGAGAGAAGTATATGGTAGACCAAAGTGCTGAAATATCTAGACCCTAAGGAGGCAAGACTTACAAGTGCAACAAGTCTCTTTGATGAGTAAGTATCTATCCTATAGGCAGTGGGGGAGGCACAACTATGCCTGCCGAGGCAAATTAAAAACAATAAGGCGTCCGGAAAACCACAGGACTGGCTATTAGAAAATGTTGGCATAAACATGAGCGAGATAAACAAAACAATAATGAATCCCACATACATATTGTGCCTGGGAGAAAAACCAGGACTTGTACAGTGATATATGAGTACACGAGATATAAATGCAACCTAGATGCCCCTGAAAACAAGAAAGGGCTCTTAAAATCTGACTGATACATGCAAACAAAAAGGCGCTGCAAGCGGCTAAGGCTGACATCATCAAATGTATGGAGCTGCATCGAAGGCTGTAAGGAAGAGGTCATCTTAGTGTGTGGGGAGCTACCTGTAGGGCCACTCCCTCATGAGGGCTGAGAAATCTCACACATACCCAGGAATCACTGATGTCAGCTACTGCATCACTGAACCATCGAGTATACGGATCTCGATCATACTGAAAGGAGCTGGAGCTAAGAAACAATAAAGTCAAAGGGAAATAAGGAGTCATTTTCCTGATCCGAGGCACTAAACAAGAGTGGAAGCTGGAACCAAGGTACACCACCCTCTAGACCTATCTTCTGGAATGAATGAGCTGATGTCGACAGAAGGAGGTCCGCCATAGGTGAGGCAATAAGGGATCCTCAACTAAGGCATGAGAGAAAATAGTAGAGCGACTGACAGACTGACACCAATGATGATGATGAAATTGGGGGTACTGAGTAGCGAATAGACAACTTCCCTTGTTAGAGCATAAATGGCATGGATGACCTGGCAGCGACTGACACAATATCATGAGGGATAGGGGACAGTGGGACCGAAGGCCATAGTGTGCGACATGAGAGAAGGACCAAGCAATGAAGGATGGAGGACAATAGCGGGATGCAAAGAGACTCGAGATAGATTCCATGAATGTAATGGTGACTCAACTCGAAGCCTCTAAACAAGGGTGACTCGATGGTACTGCCACATAGAAAAGGTCTAATGGGGACCATACAAACATGAGTACAAGATGGTAACTCACGACAAAAGTCGACACGAGTGTGGAAAAGTATAGAGGAAAAGTGGTGCCCCCAGTACGAGTGTTGCAAGTGAATAAATTCACTTTTGAGGAAGGATGAAGTGACACTTCTTGGGAAAAATGTGTCCTGATGGAGTATCAAGTCACTAAAAACTAACAGATACCCATTTGAGGGCTCGGTGAGAGATTTCCAATGGTACAAATGGTTCATCAAACTAGGCTACAGTTTGGCCACAACAGGCAAAAGAAAAATTAGGCGTTTTATTTTAATAAGGTAGTTTCCCTCCAAATTCACTCATTTGCAAGTGGAGTTGTGGTGAATGTAGTGGGGAGAGAAGGCCCTAAATCTTGCGGCGATCATAACAGACAAACTGACCATTGGAATTTAGATCCATCAGTTGCAGGTAAGAGGCCTAATCCTACTCTTTCATTTTAGTGGATGAAAGTTCGGTTTAGGTAACCAGAGCTCATGAACAAGGCAGGTCGCATTTTATGGGTATGTTCTGCAACCTGGGTAGTAGGTTCTAGGCAGAAAACTGCGACCTGTCCCAGGAAATGACTTGAAAAGTGCGACCTGTTAGAGAAAGGGGGTTTTAGTGCTGTTTTTGGTTGAGATCTGGGATTTTTATGGTTGAGGGACATAGGTTCCCCCAAGCATGTTGTGGTCATGCCAACATGTATTTATAAAAATGGGAATCTAAACAGATTTTAATGATGTGGTGCACCATTTATTTTCGTTATGGTTATGCAGTTTGAGAAAGGGAATGGAGGATTACCAATCTCCTTTGGTACTTGATATATGAATCAAATGGACTTTAAGTTTCCAGATTGGCATACATGGTGTCATTATCCCAAAGAGAGGATTTGGAGACAATGAACTGGTGCTCTCCTAGAAAAATCATAGGTTGGTTAACAACAATGTCGAAGGGACTGGGTTGTTTATGTAGTATGAAGGAATGATGAGGGGTATCATCCCTAGAGTGATCTAAAGTGATATGAGACTCTAGAGGTTCTAAATGTGGAAGAATAATGGTACTAGAGTTGACACGACCAAATACAATAGGAGAGTTGTGGAGAATTTCTTCTCGTGGTCTCTCAAACAACCCCGTTACCCAAACATTGGGTGTCAATGTAATGGCCACAAGGTGTATGTGGTTCGAATGCATGGGTTCGATGTAAGGGGGGACAGATAAAGTCAGGGGTGGTGACTACTTCCATAATGTTGTCATCGTAATGGAATATGGGGTGACTTGTGGAAGAAATACCACCTGACGCGGCGAAGATACCTGACTCATCATCATGAGAAGACAGGTTCACATGCACATCGTCACAACTAGTGACAGAAGAGTAAGAAGATAAAGGATCTATCGATGTTGAGCCCAAGGTGATCGCTGAAGGGAGGTCAGGAAAAATATCAAGGGGAGTCTCCAAGGGGGCTTCCACCGAGGGTCTCATGGATGATGATAGGTAGAAAATGGTGGACGAAGGCTCCGTCATCTCGACATCAGGAGGGGGAAAGTCAATGGGAGAATTTGTGTCCTCTGGTTTTTCTGAAGAAAAACGCACAAATAAGGGAGTGGTGGACTCGTTGCGCTTGGCCTCAAATTGGTGAACCACTTCCAAAGAGGAGCGGTACTCTTGAAGGCAGGGATAGAGGTGGGTATAATGGCCATGGATATCACACAAAGCACAGGCGTGGTTGGTGTGAATAGTCTTTGGGCTCCTGGCTACAGTCGAGGAAGGGACATAGGTTTCCGGGATTGTATACTTAGGGGACGTGACATTAACCATGGGCTTGAGATGAGGCAATTCCGGACAAGTATGGGTAGCATAACCAACAACATCACACACAGCACACTGGATGGTGTGCTTTGGAGGCTGAGGAGGGGCAGGGTTTGTCCGGGCAGCCTTGTCTTTTGATGACTTCTTGCGAGATTTTCCCTTCTTACCCAAAGTGGTCGCAATAGGAGGTGGTCCACGTTGATGTGGCTGAGGCACTATTGCAGTGGGAGAAGTCGCAGGGACTGGTTGAACCAGGGTCAAAGCAATATAAGGTTGGGTTTGACTAGGTGGGGTAGCGGCTGGAGGATCAAGGTACCAGATGGGAATCCCAAGGGTAAAGTTAGGAAGAGAGAGGGTGGCCATGATAGGTACCGTGTACACTCCTGGAGGAGAAGCTAGGAAATGTATCTGACTAGGGGGGTAGTGGCCAAGCAGGATGGCTCTTAAATGGTTGAGGCTTGGTGGAACCGTTCTAGGAGGGTAAAGAGGCTTGTGGATACCAACTGAAGGGCTAGGAGGAGGAGGTTAAAAAGGTTGAATCGAAGGGCTAGGATCAGAGACATGAGGGGGAAGACCAGGGAATGTCACAAGCAATGAGGAATCTTTGTAGACTCTGGGTGATACACTAGTTAAAGGATTAATGGTTTGCTTATTAGCCACCAAAGAGATGGTGGACTCAGAAAAGGTCTGAGACTTCAGTTCGTAATATGTCAACTGTTCAATGGTGACTATATTTCCATTATGAGGGAAGAACATCTTGTGGTGAACTGTAGATGGGAAAACAGACATCGCATAGGTGTAGCTACGACCCAATAGAATGTTGTAATCTAAGGGGGCATATATGACTTCTACGTCAACGCAAACAGTCTTGCCTGCAAGAGTAATAGGACATTTGTGGAATAAGCCAAGGGGCTAGGAGGCGTGGCCATCCCATGCTTGGAGAGTAATCATGGAAGGAGCCAAATCATGTGATCCGAGTTTCTTCCAAACCGAAGCGGACATCACACAGGTGGATGCCCCCTCATCAATAATGCACTGATAAACTTTGGCGTTCCAGATCTTGACAGGGATTTGGAAAGCGACGGAAGCAGGGAGAGGAGGATGTTCTGACCAGTCAACATCAAAGACAATAAATTGATCATCGAAAGGATCTAAAGTGCCCATGGCAGATAGTAGAGATTTATGTTGTGAAGGGCATGACTGGAGGAGTTCCTGTGTTGAAATGGCAATAGGAGATTGTGCCAAATCATCTACAATGCTATACGAATGGGCAGCTTTACCAGAAGCAGCATTTCAGTGTAGTGGTCCTTTAGGGATCTTGGTATGAACCTATGCCTTAGGCTAGGGGATCTACAAGGGACCATTCGGTATCGAAAGAGGCTCTATAGAGACCGAAGGAGGCGTCTCGGGGATAGACATAGCAGGAGGCTTTTTGTACTGACAGGACCGAATCTGAAGATTAATGTCTACAGTTAGAGTTTGAGCAAAGTTCATCATGATAACCTGGTAATTGAAGGTACCAGATGGAAGAGGTTGAGTGGCCACCTATCCTTCAGGTGGTTGGGTAACCATAAATCCCTGTTGTGCATCCACCTGCTCCTGAGGGGGCAGTGGTTACTGTTGCGGGGGTTGAGAAGGCAAGGGAGGCGGAGGTGTTAATGATGTAGGAGATGGAGCACCAAGCTGCGGATACAGATAATAAGGAGGTTGGGTAACGGTGTGGTGAACAGGAGGTTGGGCCAAAAGAGGAGGCATACTATATCCTAGATACGTGCTACCGAGAGGGGAAAAAGTGCAGGAGGTTTTGTCCCCCCCCCAAGAAAACCATAGTCCATGGGAGGTTGAGCGTATAGATGAGAGAGAGCTCCAACAATACCATCGGCGGCATGAGGTGCCCCTGGTTCATTCGCACCACCGGGTCTGGGAAGATTAGGTAGAACGGTATAAACATAACCTGACTGAGCGTAGATCAGGTCATATTTTAACGCCATTTGGAGGGCGGCTTCTTTGGTTTGAGGAAAATGCAATGCGACATCTTTCCCGATAGGAGGCAAGAGAGATCTAAGGAACCAGTCCATGTAGACACGATCTTCGAAGGTAGGGGATTGACATAGGATATTTCTTCTCTACCATTCCTGGACATGATCAGAGTCACAGATGATTGACAGAAAGAAGTCAAAATTTCGATACTAGTGTCATAATGAAGGGGAAGCCGGATGTAAGACAAAAAATCCTGGGAAAGAGTCGCAGAGGTGGTATGAGAGGAAGTGGCATGATCAACATACCACTTAGAAGCTTCACCTGGAAGCGGTCGTTGGAACAACTGAAGATGGACAGATTCATTGATAATGGAGTTGGATGAACACCACATGTGGAAAGATCGAACATGATTTGAAGGATCTTATCCAGCAAGGCCTTCAAACTTTGGGATGTCGGAATGGAGCATTGTCAGCATAGCAGGCCAACTATCATCATGGTGTACAGGGTCATTTATCAACTGGTCAAAATCGGGGAGGCTAAGGCCTGCCATGAAGGGGAGCAAGGGCACAGCCGGGGTAGCGTCCGTTGTGGTCCCACTAGTGGTATTCCTAGCCTCAGGGTTGGGGTTACCACCATCATTAGGTCCTGCATCAAACATGGTGAAGGTGTCAGGGGGAGAACCGAAGGCGGAACGAGAAGGAGAACCCAAAGGATCAGAAGAAGAGTCAGTGTGCGGACTCGGTGGAGGACTAACTCGAATCCTACGTGGAGGAGTAAGTCTTCTTACCAGAAACTGAGGATGAAGGCCAAGAAGTCTTCGAGATAAATGCCTTGGTGGCGCAATGGTGACGACACAACATGAAAAAAATGAAAAAGAGATCGAAAAGGGTAGGGAGATGTAGGATCAACTGATTACAATGTCGAAAAAAGGGCAAAGAGGTGTAGGATCAATTGATTTCAATGTTTCAGAGTCTTTGCTTGGAAGTGTTAACCAAGCCCTTTTTCGCTTAGGGTGTGTGTGTGTAAAAGTGTGTAAATTTTAATTTTTAAACCCAAAAATTTGTAGAGAAAAATAAAAAGTGTGCTGTATATCTGTAAATAAACCTGCAAATGACAGTATATAGGCCTGCACAAACAGAAAATAAACAGCTAAAAATGCAATAATCTAAACCCAAGGAGGCGGGTCTCTCAACAACTAGTCTATAGGTGAGTAAAAAATTAATCAAAACATACTAAAAAAGCTAATATATCTAAGTTCAAAAGGGACAGGGATCTAAAAGACAAAATCTATTGGAAATTGGTGCAGAAAACAACAACAAATCAGAGGAAAAATATTCCATAAAAGTTGGATCTAGATATTGGTGCATAGTTAAAATATTATTAACCAAAATCAAGATCCAACTTTTATGGAATATTTTATTATATTTGTTTGAGGGAAAAGGAATTTGACTTGGGTCAAATCCCTTTATTTGTAAATAATAAATAAATAAATGATTTGTTTATCATTTTAAGGATGTGGTTGACTAATAATCAAATAAATAATGATTTATTTAATTATTTAAGGGTGACTTAGTCATATTTAACAAAGAATATTATTTAAATAAGGTTTAAATAATTATTCTTAAAAATAATAAGATAAATAATGATTTATTTAATTAATTTCCTTGTTTTGGGTTAAATATAACCAGGAATATTAATTAAACTATTGTTTAACTAATTATTCCTTGAGGAAAATAAAAAAAAATTATATTTATTTAATATTTCCTCATGGGGTTTCTTGTTTAGACCCTAAACAACTTAATAAAGGTGGTTTACTAAGTTATTTTCATAGTGAAAGAAATTTTACTTAGGGTAAAATTGGTGTTACATGGTGTACTTGGGTCCATCTAATGATAATAGGTTAGATGACCAAAAAATGGTGTAACAATGGGTATCCCACTTCTTCATGATAAGAGCCATTTGGTTTTATTATGAAAGGCTAACTTGCACACATGGGAGGAGAAATTAGGAGACATGTTGATTTGAGAGCATCTAGTTCAGTGGAGGAGTTTATCAGATGAGGATGCTAGAGGAGAAGGAGAGGATATTTTGTAGTATCCATCCTTATAGTTGCTTGTGGAAAAGCAACATTCAGGAGGGGAGGACTGTAATATTCATAATTAGATTTTCAGCTAGTTGGAATATTAATTTTTTCTTTTGATAATAAGATAGGTGAATAATTGGGTAGAGAGACCCATAAATATATTTAGTAGGAATAAAACCACTTCCCATGTGAATGTGGATCATTGCATCAATTGAATAAAGAACCCTTTAGGTGTGAACAGGGGCTAAAACATGTGGATAGGGTCAATTTTGACCAAATCAACAACCATGTCATGGCGTTAGTGGAGCATTAATGGAGGACAACGCAGTTATGATGGAGGAGTGTATGAATGAGAGTAACATATTTAATGAGTGGGACCTAGGGTGAGGAAGCTCACCAAGCATATAAGGAATAGGATGGCAGCAACATAAGGCATTCTAATTATTGTTTATGTATTGGTATTTTATGACTTTCGACATGCTTCAGTTGTTTAGCGGAGTCTGTTGTGCTGTTTAGCACAAGGGTGTTCTCGAGAGGGAATCCCACCCTCATCCTAGGGGGACTTTGAGTGCCTACTAAATAGAGGTTCATTGAGAATTATTTCCACTGTCCCGCATCAATCCAAGCTTCATCCATCATCCATAGTGTAGTATCCTTGAGGATTTTTTTGTTTTGCAGGGCAGTAGCAGTGGAGAGTTGATAAACCCAATTTCTGAGCTTGTTTTCCAGTGAGAGGAGCAGACCTTCATCTGGGAGACCAAAAAGAGAGTTCCTTGAGAATTATTCCACCATATAGCATCAAGCTAAGTAGCAACAGTCACCTACAGCGCAATCTCTGCAGTGCAGTTGCAGTGGGAGGTGAAGTACCCAAGTTCTTGAAATTGTTTTCTAGTGAAGGGAGCAACCCTTAATCCGGAAATCTTGTGAGGAGGGATATCAGCCATTTTCATATAAGATCATCCACCTCCCACCAATGATACAATGGTAGAGCATTATTCATCCCTAGGGCTACATTTTTCATATTCTTCATTTTGAGTATTTCCGGAAACCCTTTCTGGGTTGCCTTGGAATTGTGCTAGAAATCCTAGATCTATGATCCCGAAATTTTCTAAGAACTAAATCAGAATATCCATGTATTTAAATTTATAGCAGCAGTTTACCCCAGTGTAAAATTTTCTTTATTAGCCTCCAACATTCTTGTATAGCAGTTGTTCTTTATATTTTATGTACTGGGTCTCTAGAGACTTGTTTTGCCTAGCTTGAGTGTCTTTTTCCTCAAGATCTTGTACACATTTTATGTTATAATTTTTAATAGAAAGGCTATATGATCTACTCTCAGTTTATGTGTCGATGTATCACTGCATTTTCCCATTTTATGTTCCATATTCTTGTTTTTCCTGATTTGGAATATTACAGTTATTTGGGACTAGAGGTATGATAGAAGGTAAGAGAGATATATCTTGGTCAAGGTAAATATGTGATTGAGATGCTTAAAAAGTATGACATGATGGATTGCAGGCCTGTGATGACTCCTATGATTACCAAATTAAAGAAATTAAGCAATTAAAATTATATTCTGGTAGATCCTACTTGCTACAGACAATTGATTGGGTCCTTGTTGTATGTAGTAAATACTAGACCAAACATTTTTTTTGCAGTAAATGTCCTAATTCAGTTTCATATGGAGCCAAAACATGATCATTGGATTGCAACCAAGCATGTCCTAAGATATTTATGTGGGACTATATATGAATGCCTCTAGTACACTAGTAATGGAATCCAACTCGAGGGATATACAGATTCAGATTGGGGTGCTAGTGAGACAGATAGAAAAAGCACAACAGGTCAATGCTTCAACCTAGGATCTTCCATGGTCTCATGGATGAGAAAAAAGTAGGATATAGTTTCTTTGAGTAGTGTTGAATTTTCATATGTTGCTTCAAGCGAGGTCTATAGTGAAGAAACTTGGCTCATAAAGTTACTATCAGGCTTGTTTAAAGGATTTTGTAGCCCTACATGGAGGCATTGTGACAATCAAAGATTCTTAATATTGAAAAATTACCTGGTGTTTCATGCTAATATGAAGCATATAAACAAAAATTAGCACTACATCATAATTTTGGTATGAGATGGGGTCATTGTTACATAGTATTTTTTCACCGTCCCTACAATCCCCAGCCTGAAAATTGGAGGACCATTTCAGTGACTTCTGTGTATTGTCATACCTTGCCATAAGTGTCATTACATCCCTTGGCATGTCAACAACATTTCTCTGTTGATCATTCCAAAGGAATACTCTCAAAAACATGTGATTCTGGGTCGGCGCTGGTAGGCAGTTATGGCCTCGCACCCATATATAAATTAACACTAAGCCCCGTGGCCCTTGGTGCTCTATCTTAGTGGGGCACTCGCGCCGAGATGATTTTGGAAAGTTTTTTAAAATAGAAATGAAGTTTCCATGCCTAACCACTTCATGAGCAGAGTCATCATGGTTCGTTTGACTGAATAACATCGAAATCCTCCCTTTGGCTTCTTGTTTCCTATAATTTTGCAACTCCCCAAAGGGATAAGACCTCACTTCCACCTAATGAGGGATCCCAACCCACCTCTTCCTCTCCTATAAATACTTCCTTCTCACATTGGTTCAACTAGCTGAACAGTCCTTAATATATTTGGTGTGTAGAAGAAGGTAGAGAAGAACCCTTATCAAGAGATATTTTAGGCCCGTTGCCTCATCAAGTCCAATCCCCGACGAATGCTTGAGATGTGCCAAACTGAACTTGTCGAAGGAGGCTGCAACATAAAGGCATTAAGGTTGGAAAATTATTTTCTCTATCATTAATACATGGCTGGTTTTTTTCTTCCAATTTTGTGTTTAATCACATGAAAAATGTTTGATTCTCCTTAACCAATCGAATATATATAGATGAAAGTATGTTTTCGTATGATGTCACCGTTCACTTGATCCTTGTGCAGGTACATGGAAATTATCATTGAAGGACCACAACATCTGAAGACAAATATTAGAGGATCACTACTACTAGAAACGACAACAGCAATGTACCAAGGTAGGTCATCTATCCCAACTCGTTTTTGAGTTATAAGCTAGGATTATTAAATTCAAGCATGTTCCCTTGTTGCTAGACCCACCCTAGTGCTAGAGTGTTCGCCTCTGTCCATAGAGGGTATTTACCTGCTCAATAAGTTGGTGACCATACTGGGGATCAGTGTGTTTTTCGTCTCTCATTGTTCATCTAGTGTTTTTCTTATCTGTCTGAATTGGTCGTATTACCGCTTTTCTACCTTGTTCTGCCTATCTGACTATTTCCAGCCATCATACTTAGTCTCAAAGTGTCAATTTTGGCCTTTTCTCAGTGTATTTTTATCTTTTCCATAGTTTTCTAGCTCAACGCTACTGTTTCTTGAACAGTCGCACCGATTGACGCTTGCTGCCTATTTTACAGGTGCACCTTCCTATTGTAGGTTTGGATTTGGGCCTTTCCCCTAGGTTTTTCCAGTGTATTGCCTATGAATTAATTTTTCCCCTTTGAATTATTCCATTTGAATTGATTTTATTCTCCTGTCTCATTCTTCTCAGTTGTTTTCCCCTCGTCTGATCAGTGTGGGTCATCATCCTAAAGTTTCTAGGTGACTTTTGTATCTTGTTCGGCTACCTCCTCACTGAGCCTTCTTAGTTGAGTCTGATTCGGTCTAGTATTTTATATTTTTAGCTTGTAGACTGATTGTTTGATATTTTCTTTTGATTCTACGTGTTGTTGGGTCATTGAACTGTCATCTTGGTGTCTGTTTGACCTTCCCTCTGTCACCCTAGGCATAGATCGCATTGCTCACTGAATCGATTTGAAAGCCCTATTTTTTCTTGAAGGAATGTGTCTCTCTTTTGAGTGTGTTTTATGTTCACATTAGATTGATCTCTTTGCCTTTCATCGTTTCGTTCGAATTACTCAAAACTAGTATTCATTTTGTCTTTTAGTGTAACAGTGCATTTTGCTTCTCATTCATCTAAAAGAACAAATTTTGCATTCTTTCTCTTTGTTTGAAAATTAAAAGAATTATTTTGCATTAGTATCTTTTAGTGTACAAGGAAATATCTTTTCATTCTCTACTTTTGTTGCATTATATGCATTAGGAAAAGTTCTTCTTATATTCGGTTGATTGCTGCTTCATTGTGAACTACTATCCTTCTCTTAGATAGTTATTCATCAAATTGGAATGATTTTCTTTTGCATGTAGTTATGAATTAGGGATTTGAGATTACATTTGGTAAGACCTTGAAACTGCAACATTAATTCAATATCAACTTTAAAATAAACTCAATCAACCTATGGAAGCATTGAAACCTAACGCTCACATTTAGAGGTCTAGGATAGTGATGTGTTCTAGCATCATTAAACCTAGTAGCTGTCGTTCGCCATATGGCAGTAGACAACGCTAGTATGGAATTGACCTCCCCATACCGTCGAGTATATAAAGGGATACCCTCATAGGTTTCAACCTTATCCATAGGAAGCCGAGTCTGCCGCCTTGTAACTGTGATATACCGAAAACAACATTCGATGAGACTGTCTGCATGTATGTTAATTCCTTGGTTATTTCTCTTTCATTTGATCACAAAGGTGTATATTGTATTTCAGGGAAGCTTGGTACACCCTCTTATTTATATTTCCTAATTATTCATTTTGGTCTTTTCGTGACTCTATAAAATTGAAAATATCATCGAGAACTTGTCCTTTTGTGCTTGTTCAACCTGAAAGTGACTAGAGTCACCTTTTTCCTTTTTCTTGACTTAAAAATACGAAAAGGAAAAGTTTTGTTTCGATGTCATAAAATGAATTGCCTACAATCACACGCCCATTAAATATATTTTCTTGGCTTTTTCTTATGTAACTCCTTAGTGTTTGGTCTTGAAGCCTCAAATCGCTTATCTCTTTTCTCTTCTGCTTTTGAGACAAAGTCATAGTGTTAGAACCACTAGTTTTGTCATCCCCTTCATTACCTCGTAGTGGAGATCCTTCTCCTGAAGTTTCTTCGCAGGAACCTCAGCCTACTAGGCCTATAGGTTAGTGGCATTCTATTATTCTGAGTACCCTACCCCTTGCTACTCAATCTCCTCTTGAGGAACCATTTGATATCAATTGGAAACCTCCAGAAATTTGGGTCAATTTCAGGGACAAAGAGAATATCCTCCTCTTACCTCAGAACCACATGCCTCGGAACCACTTGAATCACCATTAACATGTTATTTGCTTGCCACTATGTTGTAGATGCTACAACAACACCCAAATTTTGGGTGTATTCAAAATTTGGGTCCCCCTCTGCTTGCTTAAGTCATTAGGGTTTTCACCCGGCCTATAATCATCAGTGACATCCCCATGGCCTATCTCCAGCCCCTTGTAAACCTTCTCACCTTCATGACGAGATACCTTTGCCACAGCCATTCCATGTGTGGGGAGGATCACCATGCATACACTCAAATAGGAACTTTCGGTGTATTAATGATGTACATTAGAAACCCTTTCATCGTGGTCATTAGGCATTTTTTTTGGGTATTTCCCTTAAACTCATAATATCACATAAATTATGTGGGGGATCATTCTCTAAAGGAAAACATGAACTAATTGATATTATAATATTGTGTGCAGGTCCACCCCACAGATATGGCGAGCAATATCACCGTTGCGCTGAGGAAAATAAATCAAAACTGTAACTGCGGGGGTGCCCCAATTGGAAAAATATTCGATCACGATTAAGCCACGTGTTTTTGAATGAATAGTTTCTTTCCTAAAGAGAGAGGCTCATCTAAGACAATCACTTATTCAACGAGGATCAAAGGAATGTGCTCTTGCCATATGCACGCCAAAGCCGTAGTAAAGAGAGGATGAAAATATGATTATGCATTATGAAACGTGTTGAGGGTCATGGGCTAACATAGGCATAGGTACAACTCCATAACTGTGTACTATATGGAATACTCAATATGCCACATCTCACACCTAATTCCATGAACTGCCACACAATGTAAACATATATGGGTCATGAAGCCTTGCTGATTGGGACGAAATTGGATGCATGCGCCAACGATATCAAGCTCTCCTCACGAAAAGCTAAAGAGCATGTAATGCATTCATTAAAAGCACATACACGACATTTGGTGGTAGGGGGAGGCCACACTGGGAAGAGAAGGCGTAGTCCCATGGAGACCATCTATAACCAATTTGAGCGGAGGATAAAAATCACGGAACAACAGATGGAATAACCTGCCTATTCTACGCTACATTTGGTCGAAGTAAAATTCTATTATCGCTTATGGTCATTAATATAGTCGCAAGAAGAATCCATAGTGAGGGCTTCTACTCAACTATCACCATCACTCGGAGGCTTCCATAGTTTTCACGGCACATTGAAGAAATGAAAAAACTACCTCAACGTTGTTTTTTAGTTCAGACATAATAATGGAATAAATCGCCATGAATATATACACCGTGAGCGCAATGATGGTTGGGTCCCTACATTTCAACTCGACAGAATGACCAAGGAGCATCACCAGTTGTGTGACCCCGTATGGACAAGAAGCTTGTCCTTTGCTTGCCAGAGTTTCACAGAGAGGATGGAAGACAATACGCTGCATTCCAACTCAATAAAAAATGGTCATTTCGTATATGCTGTTGGCACAAGTGGTGCTCAGCAACCTGAATCAAGGTTTTGGAGAGCGATCATACTACATAGTGAAACCTGGAGTTTGACCCAATGAAAATCATAACTCCGGAAGTAGCTTAAGTAATGAGGGATAGTGGTTGCAGCTACGCAACTCCCATCAATCACGTTCCCCTCCATTAACTCATCACTCAACCAGATTGAAGGGGCCACGGCTCAACAAATGGAGAAAATTCCGCCTTTGGCCTTTTGCGACCAGTCTCCAGGTCGCAGAGCACATGGAATCAATGACGAGTGTGACCTACATGGATGTGTGACTGTGCGATCCCCATGAGGTCGCAGTTTAGCCCAGGTCGCTGAGTCGCAGAATACCCAAAAATGAATGAAGTGCGACCTGCCAGAATTTGAGACTATGTGACCCTGTGAGGTCGCAAGTTCAGCTCGGGTCGTTGAGTCACAGATCTATGAGGCAAATGCAAAGTGTGACTTGGTGGTAGTGGCGACCCTGCAACCTTTTTGAGGTTGCAGCCCAAGTGAAGATAAAGTCGCGTGACCCCTCCAGGTCACTGAGTCGCTGATCTATGAGGAAAATAAAAGGTTCGACTTGGTGGTAGTGGCGACCATGAGACCTATGAATCTCATGTTTCGTGTATACACATTGAGAGAGCCTTCCAATGATGTTTTGGAGGAATAGCATGGTTATCGACATCTTTTTAGTTCCCAGGCATAAAACACAAATAGCTGGGAAGCTCTTTGGCACGTCGATGGCTATCTTGTTCATAAAAGGAGCTATCAAAGGTTTAGTAAATAAATTTTCCATGCCTGAGAATGATAATCCCAACACTAATTAGTTCAACTTTCCATGGCATTTTTCAAATATATTATTTGGGATGGTTTGAAAATAGTACAAAAATTGGTAAAGAATGCCAATAAACGCATGTAGAAACGGACTAGCATGTCAGAGTTACGACCATATACAGCAAGGGTTTACCCAAATGGAGATGAATGGTATCCATCATCCTTTAAAAACCAGGCAATGAAGGAGCTGAATGAGTTGGAATGATTTAAGTTTTCAGACTTGAGGGGCCCGACCACCAACATGAATGGAAATGCTTTCACCCTGAAAACACATTGATGATTTGTTTCTAGTCGGAGTTAAGAAGCAGAGGCTGAGAAATTTAGTCCAATCCTTGCTCATTGGTATCCATGTAGCTATGATTCCTCTTATTAAAAGGGTCCCTACGTCTATATCATGGGGCTACATTTCCTACATGGAAATAGAGAGTCCACCAGGGAATCGATTTTGGAGAAGGCATCATTAACGCATGTCATACATTCCATTATGGAGAACACAAGGAGGGTGTCACCCAAGTCAACACTTCCCCTCAATTGGGTCTGCATTCAGCACTCGGTCCATAGCAAGAACAATATGCATTATAGTGATTGAAAAAAATGCACAGGGAACGATTACCCAAACCATGCTCTCTGCTGGCATGGTGGCACAACACTTGACCACACAAGGGTCTAAAGTTATTGTTTTTTTTACTTGTGTGATTAATTAAATACACACCTAACATTATAATTATTCGATTAATGAAGGCATGTAACCTAAACTATGTGACTACAGGCGGGAACTGTTGGTTTGCACAAGGAGCCGAAATTTTTTCCAAGCAAGCAAGAGGACCCTTTTCAAAGCAAGGTTGATTCTCACAAATCCCCATGAACCTTGCTTTAAGATACAAGGTGCCCAATTATCTTCATGAAGCAGAGATGCAGGATAAGGAATCTTGTTATGAAATCCAAAGATCACCAAAAGAAAGTCGCAGCCGCAGATTTGCCTGAGGTTGCAAGTCACAGATCTGATTGAGGACGCAGGTTGCGGATTGTTAGAGGTCGCAGGTCGTGGATTGTTAAAGGTCGCAGGTCGCGGATTGCTCGAGGTCGCAGGTCGCAACAATGGCGAAGGTCGTGAGTCACAAAATATGCTAAGTCACAAGGAAACCCAACAGTCCAGAAGACGAAAAGCCAGGGCAGCCCAAAAGGAAAGTTTTGCTATAAATACTCCCTTTGAGGATTTGTAAAGGATCTTTTTTTGGGGGACTCAAAGAGTTAGAGAGCATTGTATAGAAAGATAACACTCTTTTGAATACAAATACAGACACTTGTTAAACTCCTTTTGGATCTGATGTGTTTTGTTGTGCAAACAATATGAGTATTTCTTTTCCAGTTTTCAACATCTTTTGATTAATGAAACTGCATTCCTGATGGCATCATTTATGCATTATAGTTCTTTGTACTTGTGTTAATGATGTTAAGTTGATTTATGCTTCCTCAATGAATGTTAATAACTTTTTTTATTGACATTTATATTTTCATCATAAACATTTAAGGAAGTAAGGGTTGTTCCTGCCATAAAGAATTGTTTCTTATGTGGTTAGAACAACGTGCAAGCATGATCCTTACGATATGTTGTTGACAGTATTTATTTTGGCTTCATGTTTTACTATTCATCTTGCTACACATAGTGCTATATACTTGTTTAAACTCATCAATCATTTATCTTGTATTGTCCGAATAAGCATGTGTCCATAGGTTCACTGAGTTCTATTGAGACCCAAGGAAAGGAGACTTAAGCGGTAGCTGGACCCACACCCCGGATGAGATCCCTACTCCAAACGATTTAGAGTCTAGTTGGGACATTTTACCAGGGAGATCCCTTACTCTTGGCCAGATAGATTTTCCCGTCAACACACTACTTGTCGCCTTTTTTTCGACAACATGTCTTCATCCCACATGGATGCTTCTAGTCCCATCAGTAGTGAAGAGATTTATGTTTCTACGGGAGACTATCAGTTCCCTCTGGAGAATTTTCTTTATGTCCTGGGTCAACCTTCCTCATAGTCGTTATCTCTCCCAGCCGGTTATTATACGTTGAGTCAGATCATTTTTGGTGCTACATATTTGTATTAGAATCTGATATGCTGAAGTACATCGAATCCCTCAAAAGGGTCATTTGTAACAGTGTCAAGTGCATCCCCCTCGACTCCCATTACATCAAAAATTGTCATGTGTATCCCAACCAATCCGACTGTCTATGAGGCTTCATCCGCACCGGATGTTAGTGTGATTCCATCATTGCCAACATCTTCTGATGTTCGTGGAACGACTCCTATCTCTTCCACAATACCCATTCGTCCTGCCATGAGTGGATCACACCCTCATGTTTTGGGATTCCAACCTACTGGTAGTTTTCCCTTCTCTTCTAACCCAATTCCTGAAGGTTTAACGTACGAACAATACATGTTTTCCATTTAGCAACAAAATTATATCCCTCAGGGTTCTCAGCATCCGCAAGCTCCCATCAATCCTCCGCATTATTATGATGAGAATGGAAATCACATCTATTACTACGGGCCTAACCCACCAAGTCCATTCTATGTTCAGACACCTCAAACGCTGGCTTACCCCAACCCATTCACATACCTATAGGGACAACCCTATGGTCCACAAGGACAACCCTTTCAGGGACAAAATTTGGTCCAACAGGGACAATCCTATGGTCCACAGGGACAACACTATGGTCCACATGAAAAACCTTTCATGGACAACCTTTTTTCCAACAGGAAAAACCCTATGGTCTTGCTGGTCAACCTTATGTTCAACAGGGAGCATCTTATGTTCCACAAGGTCAAACCTATCAATCGTAGGGACCACCTTTTGTGCAACAGAACCATCCTTACATTTAGAAAGGCCAAACTTTTGTACAACAAGACCAACCCTCTACTTCTCATCCAGGAAAACCTGTTCTTCAGGCAAAACCTCGCTCATCTTAACCATCAGGCCAACCTATTCCTCAGGGACAACCCGGTGGCTCTCAGAATCTAGGAAAACCTATACCCTAGGGGCATCCTGTTCAACTGTAGCATCCGGGTCAGCCTCCACCCCAGGGGCAACCTGTGTAGCCTCAAGGCCCACCTTTTATTCCCCAAGGTCAATCTCCGATGGTACAAGGTCTGCCCCAAGGCACTGCTTACATTCCACAACGAAATCCCTACGTTGTTCAGACAAGACCTCAGTGGTTTGCCCAGAATCAATATCCTGGTCCTCAACTAGTGTATGGGTAGAATTATCAAGCTTATAACCCCTACTGACAAAATCCTCCAAGACAGAACATATGGGGTCATAATTTCTCCCAACCTGGTTGGAATCCCAATACTATTCTTTATCAAAGACCTGCAATTCCTTTCTTCAATCCACAATTTTCTTTTCTCGCTATGCTGGAACTGCCCGATATGTCAAAGTTGATGAATGATCCTATCCTTCATAATCCATATTGGCTTCTAGTTCCAACTAAAATCCCTGGTGATTGTCCCAAATTTTATGGCAAGTCCGGAGAATACCCCCAAGCACATGTTATGACTTACCATCTTTGCTGCTCCTCTAAATATTGGGTTGACGATTTGATTTGACTACATATTTTCCAAAGGACTCTCACTTGTGCCATTGAAAAGTGCTACATTGAACTCCTTCACGGCATCTTTCAAGATTTCAACTCTCTTGCTATGGAATTTCTCATGCACTTTCAATTACCAGTTTGGTATGAAACTAGAACGCACCTCCTCACATCCTTGAAACATGATTGGGCTACTCATATCTCTGATCATATTCATGAATGGAGGTGGCGTCATCATTTGATAAAGTTTACAATTCCTAATCAAATTCTAAATGATTGGTTCACTACCTCTTTTATTGGTTTGATTGCTAAGGACATCACTATGGGGGCATGTCTTACTAAGGACGAAGTCATTACACGTGCCCAGTAACTCGAGCTTGTGTACTCTCAGTCCAGAACATTGTATGAAATCTTGTCTGATGCTCCGTGACATGGAACTACCAAAGCACCGGCGATGCCATCTGTCGATGGTATCGTTATTTCTGTGTCTCAGGCTTCTCGACAATCTTGTCCAAATTCTGCAAAGAAAAAATATAATTCTTCCACTAATACTGCTTCTCAGCCACCTCTGAATCCTGGTAAGACCGTGGAAGTGAATTATATTTAGTCTAATCCGGCGGATAAAGTTTCCAAGGGTAAGAAGAAGGGTAAGTGTAAGGCCAAATTCGATACCCTGAAACAGGATTCTTCGAAACCTAATGCTGATGATGGTTCAAAACATAGACTGAAGTACCCTTGTTTGATTTGTGATGATGACCACTATGCTAAGGATTGTCCATGACGGGCTGAGGTGAGTCGACTGCTCAAAGGCACTCAAGGCACTATAGTTGTTCTTAAAGAACCATTCCCATCACAGCCAACTCAGATAGTGGAGCAACCTCAGTCCTCCGCCCCATTTGGCTCTCAAGTTTTCATGATGAATGGTACTGCAGCCATCTCTATCACTACCCAATCAAAATTTTATGTTGAACTACGTCAGGCAGCAGGGAAGGAAATTACTAATGGTCCTACTCCCCCACTTGCTTCTGTCCCTCTTCACATTGAAAGGCCCAATACTGAGCCCATTATACAGCCACCTTCTAAAGGTGTACTTTGAAAGTCTTCTTACAATCCCAATGCCTATGCCGCTCAACATTGCAGTATTGTTGAGGATTTGGCTCAGGGGCCATCCACTATGTCTGCATTGGAAGTACTTCAGAGTTGTCTATCACAAAGGAAGGCTTTGTTTTATTCCATCGGAGGGATTGATCCTCCCAATTCTATCCTTATCTCTTTTAATTTGGAAAATTTCATCCCACGTCTCCCTCACCAACTTGCATTGATCATTCAAGTTGGGATTAATGTAAATAATATCCATTGAGCGATCGTGGACGAGGGTGCATCTACGTGCATCGTGTCTCCTGCATGCTAGAAAGCCCTTGGTTCCCCAACCCTCAATCAATCTCCAAATGCTTTAGAAGCTTTTAACGGAAGGGATTCTCACCCCCTTGGTGTTCTAGCTAGTTTATGTATTACTTTAGAATGGAAAACAAATAACATTGAGGTTGAAGTCGTTGATGCCAAACTCAATTATGATATTCTCCTCAGTCATAGTTGGACTCACACCATGCTATGCATCCCATACACTCTCCTTTGTGTTCTTCGATTTCCGCACGAAGGGAAGATCATCACTGTCGATCAGTTGTCCTTTTCACTTCCATGTCTTTCGAGATCAATGTTCCATATGTAGATCATATCCCTACACCTTATGAAAGCATAGGACCTGGTATTTTCAAAGATCCTGCCCTCATGGGTATTTTTTCTTTCCTTCGCCCAACAATGCTCAAGTCAACATGATCTCTAGGTCTTCTGATCCGTGGATCATCCCTTCACCTGAGCAGATTGACTCATTTGGTGACATGATGCCATTAAGCCCAATAGAAATTGATTATTGTGAACTTATTTCGTCTTTAGCTCCTCCTCCCTTTGATCATACTCCTTTGAGTGTGTCTCTTGACACATATTCTCAATACCCTTGGCTCAGCACTTTGGATTCTTCTGATCCCTTAAGTGAGATATTTCCCACTTATGAGGCAATCATGGAAGATGTGTCTCTTGAGGATCCTCCTTGGGACGATAGTCATCATCGCTCCTCTTTTATGCCTAGCCTTGGTGCCATTTCTAGCTATCTCGAGTAGTTTGCTTCCTAAGATCCTTCCCATCCACTTCAAACGCCCATCCTGACGCATGAAGTCTTTGCGAAAGGTAACCTGGGAAACATTATGCAAATGATTCCTATTGAAATCTCCATTAAACCAGGGGTTTTTGAGAACATCCATATTAGGGTGACCTATTCTCCTAATGAGATCGAGGTCTATACTAGTCTCTTCCGAGAGTTTCGAGTCGTTTTTGCTTGGTCTTACGAAACAATCCTGGCATCGATCCAAGTATAGTTGTGCATGAGATCCCTACTTATCCTGGCGTGAAGCCTGTTCACCAATGTGTGCATCCTGTGCACCCTAGAAATGCAACTACCATCAAGGGAGAAGTTGAAAAACATCTTAAAGCTAGCTTCATTTAGCCAATTCCCTTAACAGAATGGGTTAATAATATTGTTCCCATGGATAAGAAACATGGTACTACTCGTGTCTGTGTGGATTACCATGATATCAACTGTGCTTGCCCTAAGGATAACTATCTGACTCCTTTTATTGACCAGATCATTGAAAAATGTGCTGGGAGTGAGATATTTTCCCTTATGGACAGGTTTTCTGGGTATAACCAGATCAATATTCTTCTAGTTGATCAACACAAGATCACCTTTATCTGTCCTTGGGGTACCTTCACCTACAAGAAGCTCCCTTTTGGCCTTAAGAATGTTGGGGCCACATTTTAGAGAGAAATGTTTTACGCTTTCCATGATATCAAGCACATTTTTCAACCTTACCTCGATGACTATCTAGCTCATTTTTCCGAGCGTAATGACCACTCAGGTCATCTATGTCAAATATTTGTTCTCTGCAGACGCTATAACTTTCAGCTCAACCCGCATAAGCATGTTTTCTGCGTTGATTCTGGTAGACTCTTAGGGTTTACCATATATAAATATGGATTTCATCTCAATCCCCTCAAGGTCGAAGCTATTGTCAATATCCCCTTCCCTTCCTCTTTACATTAGTTGCAGAGTCTGCAAGGGAAAGCTAATTTCCTACGTTTTTTTATACCGAACTATGCTAAGTAGCTAAAGGATTCACACGGTTACTTAAGCAAGGCGTCCCATTCCTCTGGGATGAGATCGCCCAAAAATCCTTTGATGCACTGAAGACATTGCTTTTCAATGCTCCTTTGTTGCATCCTCCTAATTATCATTGTGACTACTCCCTCTATCTAGCTATCCAATTTATCACTATTGACATGGTTCTGGTGCAAGATGAAGATGATGGTGACAAGCACATCATTTATTATTTGAGCCGCAATCTTCTCCATAATGAAACACGTTACACACATGTCCAGAAATTGGTGTTGGATGCTGTTCAAGCTATCCAACATTTTTTCCATTATATTCTACTGCGCACAGTAACCATGATTTCTTATTACAACCCCATGACCTACATATTGAATCGAAAATTGCTGGGGGGGAAATAATCAAAGTGGATTGTTATCCTCCAAGATTTCGATTTGGATTTTACTATCGCAAAATCAAAGAAATCATTGGTTTTTTCCGATTTGATTTTCTCTCTCGCTTCTGATTTTGCTCCATCTGGTTCTGAGGAACGCATTCCAGACGACACTCTTTTTCTCATTAGCACCCTAGATCCATGGTATAGTGATATCATTGTCTATCTCTAGACTTCCACTTTCTGATCCAAGTTGACGAAGGATGCTCGTCGACGCATCTGCCATCATTCGCAACCGTATCGCATAGTCAGAGATACTCTCCACTGCATTGGAGTTAATTTTTTTCTCTTCCAGTGCTTAACCCTCGAGGAAGCTGAAAAAGTCCTTAATCACTACCATTTTGGCACATGTGGCAGTGACATGTCTAGATATGCTATTGCAAAAAAATTTCTTCGTGCTGGATATTTCTGGCCTACCATTTTTAAAGACTACATTGTTGTTATCCGTAAGTGTCACAATTGCCTGATTTACTAGTGCAAGATGTGCATGCCACCCGCTCACCTCCATCTTGTCATTACCGTTGGTCCCTTTGCGAAGTGGGGCATCGATTTTATGACGTGTAACCATCACTTGGTCGGGGAGGATGCTTATCTTATTAGCCATTTACTAATTCACTAAATGGGCTGAAGCAATGCCTACACTTACATCTGACGATAAGAAAGCCACACAATTTCTGTTCAATCATGTCATTACCAGGTTTGGTGTCCCTCAAGCCATTGTCACCGATCATGATTCTCATTTTTGCCATTACATGATGGCTGAGTTGACTTCTAAGTTGTGTCTACGTTATGACAGCTCAACTTCGTACTACCCTTAGGCTAATGGCCAGGTTGAAGTTGTGAACAAAGTTCTAGTCACTATGCTTCAGTGTATGATTGGGATGCACAAGTCCAACTGGCATCTCATGTTGTTTTTAGCTATTTGGGCCTACCGAACCTTGGCGAAGGATGTGATTGGATTCACTCCATTTCAGCTTGTTTACGGTCTGGAAGCCACCCTTCTGATTGAATATAAAATCCCTTCTCTCAAGATAGCTATTGAATTACTACCTAATACCTCACCATTGGAAGAGCATCTTCTATATTTTGAGAGGCTTGATGAAACTCAACACTTTGTTGCTCTTTTCATAGAAGCATAGAAAAATTGGGTCAAATCTCATTTTGATCAAATGGTTTCCCCTTGTACCTTTGTAGAAGGAGACCTCATCCTCTTGTATTACCAAGCTCATGATAAGCTCGGGCCAGGAATATTCGAACCCATGTGGCATGGGTCCAATATTGTTAATTGAATTTTGCGTAACGGGGCTTATGAGCTAATTGATTATGAAGGCTATCCTTTGGATCAGCCCAGAAATGGGTTGTACCTCAAAAAATACTATGCATGAGTTTTTGTGCATGTCCTTTTGTACATAGGTGTTTTTTTCATTTTTGTACATTTTTTGGCTTGATGTGCTTTGGGAGTAGTTTTTCATGCTTATTATATTGTTGCTTACTGTGAAAATACCTGCCACTCCTTATGTTGGTTTCACAGGTGGTGCCTCCCATGGTACGTGGAATCTGTCTTCTGCAGCCTAGGTGATTTATAATCCTAATGGTGAATTTATAGAACTTCAAGGTATTTGTCTAGGATGGACAACGAATAATGTCATTGAGTATAGTGCCATCATTGAAATCTTAACTTAGGCCATTGATCTTGACATTCATGCATTAATTGTTAACCTAGACTCTCATCTTGTTGTTCTTCAACTTAATGGGCATTATTCTATTAGAAATCCCCAAATCTTAAGGCTATATTTTTGTGTTCGTTTATTAGAAAGGGATTTTCATTACATCACATATCAGCATATTCCTAGACGAATGAATGTGTTAACTAATGTTGTAGCCAATATTGTATTATATAGACATTTGTGTAATTTGTAAAAGCATCATCATCACATAATAAGATTCATATAGGAAAATAGGCATATATATATATCGAGTGTTTGCATCCACGTGCATCATAATTTCAAAAAATATGTGTGTTTTGGTTACATCTTGAGACATCATTTCTCTCAAAAAATATGCAAAAATAAAAGCCTAGGCGTCTAATTAGCATGATTCTCATGGTAGCATGTCAGTGCACGCACAAGCCGCCTCAATAAGCAGTGGACATGGTTACACACCCCCGCAGTGTACCTATGGTATGCGTAAGGAACGTCATCAAATCTCGTGTAATTTGGGATATTGTTGGTAAGTCTCTCCAGGTTGTGTACAATATCCTCCTCCTCGCTTCCCTCCCCATGAGGTGTTGCCTTGAAATCGCATGGAACTATCCGTGCTATAGGGGACATTCTTGCAGGTCTCTCCAGGCCGATATCTGCAAATAGATGGATAAACATCAGAACACATATATATAAAAAATCATAATACTCATAAAAATAAAAAAAAGGTGTCTTACCCAATGCTTCATCCCAATCCTTTCCTTCTGAAAGTGGGAGTTACGCATCACCCATGAAGTCTGTGCTAGTATAGGGCTAGTCCTCAACGAAAATGAGTTGTCGGTGGAGCCATTCAAAGAATTCCGGTCTCCATGACATCTGTTGATTGCCTCCTACTCTAGGCATTAGAGCTGCCCAATGAACCATCCATGGCTCTCATAATGGTGGTTCAGGGACTATCACCTCCTGGCGTTGAAATATTGGAAACCGTTCCACGATGAACGGTACCAAGATGGACCCATAGCCGAATTGTTTCATCATGTCATTCTTGCATTTTGTCATTTTGCGTTTCAAGTTTATTGTTACAACCTCTGCCCAGTTGAAAATGGTTGAGACCATAGAATCGATGGAAAGTAGAAGCTATGTTTTTGTGGCTTCATGAGGAGCTTGATATCCAACAGCTCGTGTAATGGTGTGTAGCACTACCTTTAGTGCTAAATTGGGAATGGTTTGAATATCCACTTTCCCTCTCTTTGATCCTTTACTTTCCCCTTGACAAACCCTGTCTATGAGAATGCTCATGTTTTCCATCATAGGTCTAGTACCTATCAGGATTGGTGTGTTGGCGTGACTCTATGCCCAGAACCAATGCCCAACTTTGAAAAAAATCTCCCCAAAATATGAAAAATTGAAAATTCAAGCAATGAAATTTGATTTAAAATGCAGGCAAGGAAAAGAGCTCTTACTTGAAGAAAGAAAATTCACGATCGGTCTCCTGGATTTCTCACTGCTAGCTCCCTAAGATCACAGTGAAAAATGGTAAAAATTCTCACAAGAGGTGAAAAGGTGAAAAGTCATTTATTTTTACTATTTATGTCATTTTATAACCTTTTCTAAACCCTAATTAGGTTTTTGAGATTATTTTTTGATTATTTTAATGTTTTATCTCAAAAAATGTGTTTTACGTGCGTTTCTTGTGTAGCAACAAGTCCTAATAATGATGTCGATGAAGTGACAAGTTGTATTTTATTAATTTTTCAGACTCGGCAAAAACATGAAAAAGTCACCCCCTGGAGTCATCTTTCAGCTATTTTCTACTCTCTAAAATTGAAAAGATTTCCGAGACTCTTGTCGTTTTGAACTCATTAAAGGCTATGAAAAGTCATCTGCCTAGTATATGTTTACCCCTTTTTCTGGCTGGGACAGATTATTTACGAAAAAGGAATACTTGCGCCTATCGTGACTAAGAGGTTCTCCCAGATATCATTTTCAACCTTTTCGGATGTGTGAGACTACCTACGAAAAGGGACCTGCTGGAGTTTTATTTTTCGCTTCTTTTCAAACTCTCTAAATGTGAAAAGATGTCAAGTTCTTCCTTTTTCAGACTCGTTAAAATCTAAATTACACCAGAAATTGTCACCATGACGCAACTGAGTTCCTCCTTCCTAGGGCTCATAAAATGTACTAGGATGGATTTCTCCTAAGGAGAAAATTATATAAAAAGCATATGTTATCCCCTTCAATCTTGTTTCTAGAAATAATTGGGGTACTCGCCAGCAATGGTGGGGGAAAGTGGAACGAGTTCTTAGTCGTTTCGGCAATATGTCTCTCTTGAACATGACACTTTTATACAATTCGTGTCTGGTTGGGGACATCCCATTTCGTCATTTTTTCCTCCATGGGTTTGGGTTATCTGTTTTGACCTCTCATCTGCTCTTTACTATGTCATCATGACCTCAGATCCCTTGATGTAAAATACTGCCCAATTCCGGAGTCGTGTCGTCAATATCTTCAAGAGAGGTTTCTTTTTGCAGTTGTCAACCTTTGAACCTCCGTTTAGTCCTGATTCACTATCATCTTATTCTTCGTTCTTGTGTCGATGATGTGGGAAACATTATGGCTCTCCTTCGACCGATCACTTCTTGTCGACTTCAGCTCATTATCCAGGAAGCTGATCTAGAGACTCCCTTCTGGTACCTTAGAGATTTCATGCCTTAATGGAAAGTTCTTCACATTCGACAACAGGTTCTCATAATTGGCCTTTGATCGAGTGATTTCATGGGTGTTCAACTCCAGCTCACTATTCACATTCCGTGGATTTTACATGTTGTACCTCGAGATCCATTGTCATTATTGGTGGTTTCTCTCATGCTTGTTAACATCTTTCGTCATTGGCTGGTAATTTGGCGACTTTCCTACGTGTTCGACTTAAACTCACTCATTCACATGCTTGAATTTGTACTTCTTCAGGTTGAGATGGAGCGCAAGACCTTGGGATTTTTCTGATGAAGTCCAGGCTGTGAGACGATTTGGTTTATCATGACTATATTAATGACTCTTCTGATTGGATGGCTATGACCATACCTGAGTATATTTGATGATCCTTCTTACTGGATGGTTGCATCCATACCTCAGATATTATTTTTATATGTACTCTATTATGGATGGCTCCACCCATATTGCATATTCATGTATCAGAGATATCAGTTGTACTTGTTCTTCCAAGTCTTCCGGCAGCGGCATTTTGGTTTGGGCATGTTCTCATAAATAATTTCACCCCTCCCTCTCTCTCGGACCTCATGCTTTAGGGGGTATTTGTTACATAGTGTTTTTTCACCATCCCTACAATCCCCATCCTGAAAATTGGAGGACCATTTCAGTGACTTCTGTGTATTTTCATACCTTTCCATAAGTGTCATTGCATCCCCTGGCATGTCAATTATAAAATTTCCTCTGTTGATCATTCCTCAAGAAGACTCTAAAAAACATTTGATTCTGGGTTGGCGCTCATAAGCATTTATGGCCTCGTGCCCATGGAGAAATTAACATTGGGCTTCGTACCCACTGGCGCTTTGTCTCAATGGGGCACCCACGCTGAGCTACTTTTGGAAATCTTTTTAGAATAGAAACGAATTTTCCATGCCTAACCACTTCGTGAGTGGAGTCATCATGGTTTGTGCGACTGAATATTGTTGAAGTCCTCCCTTTGGCTTCTTGTTTCCTTTAATTTTGCAACTCCCTAAAGGGATAAGACCTCTCTTCCACCTAATGATGGATCCCAAACCACCTCTTCCTCTCCTATAAATACTTCCTTCCCACATTGGTTCAGCTAGCTGAAAAATCCTTACTATAGCTGGTGTGTAGAAGAAGGCAGAGAATAACCCTTTCTCAAGAGAGATTTTAGGCCTATTGCCTCATCAGGTCTGACCCCCAACGAATGCTTGAGATGCGCCCAACTGAACCCATCAAAGGAGGCTGCAACTTTAAGGCATTAAGGTTGGAAAATTATTTTCTCTATCATTAATACATGACTGGTATTTTGGTTCCAATTTTTTGTTTAATCATATTCAAAATATTTGATTCTCCTTGACCAATCAAATAGATATAGATGAAATTATGTTTTCGTATGCTATCACCGTTCACTTGATCCTTATGCAGGTACATAGAAATTATCACTGAAGGACCGTGACGTGTGACGACAGAGATCATAGGATCGTTGTTGCAAGCTATGACAAGAGCGTTGGACCAAGGTAGGTCAGCTATCCCAACTTGTTTTTCATTTATAAGCTAGGAGTCTGAAATTCCAGCATGTTCCCTTGTTGCTAGACCCACCCTAGAGCTAGAGGGATCGCCTCTGTCTGCAAAGGGGATTTACCTGGTCAGCAGTCATGAAGCTACACTATCTACCCACATATGAACATATAGTATACATGCTAACTAAAGCATTACCAAACAAAAAGCTTGAGTACCTGAGAGGTAAGCTTGGTTTGGTGGATATATTTTCCCTTATTAAGAGGGAGTTATATCAGATAGTTCTTATATTTATAGGTCGGCCACTAGACTAGGACTAATAGTTGTAAGTATTAGTGAAGTCCATAAAGAAAGAATGGGGTCTAGAGGATTGGATATGCATTTAGATTGGAAATTATTCGGTTGAAATGCACCTTCAGCAGTCTTCTCATTGCCTCACTATATTCATGAGATGATGCACTTGGACCATTGTGCCATATATTCCTTATCATTGATCACATGGTTTGGAAATTGATCCAAGGCATAAAGGAGGTTTATCTCACCCCTTGAGACATGGGAGGGAAAGCAGCATCGTCAGAGCCCTCAATATTGGAGAATTACAAGTTGTTCCATCATTAGGATACCCAAGAGACCATATTTTGTGCCCCAAACCCACTTTGGGGCCCCACATGATGAGTTGAATTGAGATTTAGGGTCCATCCCCTAGTTCATAAATTATGGATCCCTCTCACACATGTTGGCATAAAGAGGACTCAACCTAGCCCTCCAATGACCCTACATCTGCATGAAATCATCAACTCGACTAGCATTTGGATGACTAATTCATAATTTGTAAAATCTACTTGGTAAACTTGTGACAAAGGTTTGTATTTTTATAATATGTATAATTTTAGGGGGTTTAGGCTAATAATTAAACCTACTAGGTCACATATAAATACAACTTGAGTTCATTTGTATTGGATCATCATCACATTTGGGAATTTTGATCTTCACGGAAAATTCACACCTTTTATTTGGCTACGGAATTTTATTGGATGAATTTCCAAATTCAGAGCTGAAATCTTGAGCTTCTTTGGAGGTAGCTCTTGGATTATGGATGAATATATCATATTTTCATCTTGTAAGTTATTTTTATTTAAATTTTGTTCTTCAAATATGTTTAATGTATAGAGTTGTTGCAAATAGATTAATTTTATTGTGCCCTAATTTATTGAAGATCGTTTTTAAGGCTATTTGGTTGAAAATTGCATATTTTATTCGTTATATCGAAAATGATGAATGCTCCTAGTGGATGAAATCTTGTTTTTCCTTTATGAAACTCCATAATTATTAAGTGGGTAAATGTTAAGGGTTTGTAGCTAGGGCATCAATTCCTGACCTCCTTAAGGAAAAATTTGGCTAATATAAAAAATATAAGACTCCATATACCCAATGGAAAAGGCACTGGTCCAAGCCTTTGATGATCAAAACTTTTCTCTCCTCAAAATTTCTTCTTCTAAATTTTGGTTCCATTTTCTTGGATGGTTAAGCTAGGACATAGAGTGAAATTATCTAGAGAGTGAATTGGTCGATTCTAGGAGAATAAAATTCAATATTAGGGTCTTAACTACCAGACCTAAATGTTATATAAGAATCCCATTGGTTTTCTTCCATAAAATATTGTGCCTTATGTGTTCCCTAAGAGGGAAACCCTAGCTTGCAAACCCCTTACATTAGAGACCTATTTGAGAGTTGTATGAGCTTAGTATAAGGTATATTAAATCATAAGAGGCCCTTTCTCCTTCTTGTGTTGGTATAGGGAGTAAATTTTTCCACGCAATTCATGAAACCCTAGATCTTTGTAATATCCCAAATTGGGAACTGTTACCAAGGCATGACTGGAAAATGCATTTTTCAGTAATGGCTGCTACAGAGATGAAATCTAGCACTTGGATCCCTTAGATATGAGTATCTAAGTTCTAGATCCAAGAGGTCATCAAAAATAAATCATCCTAGGTGGGTTAAACAGATCTCCCACACCTAGTTGTCTTCAGAAATGCCTCAAAGAGAGACTGCAACAACAACAAAGAATTCTTCTTAGGAAATAACACAGTTTCTACAGAGCAGTGATAGGAGGCTCATAAAATATGCTTCAACAGTATTCACAGTATCAAATAATTCTTATAATTCATTCCATCAAGTACATAGCTGAAAATACAAGGCAATGACAGGAGAAATATCCTCAAAAGAGGGCTGCAACCATATGTTGACAAAATGCTTCCTTGACAACGTTATTTTTATTGAGATGCACTGTTGTATATTAAATTTCATATCTAGAGCATATATGTGCATAAAATTTTAGATCTATATCAGATCCATGCACTAGAAGAGCTCCTCTTTCAGATCCCCTTGGAATTTCAGGGTTTACACCAAGAATGAACAGTAGATCTGAGATCTAAGAAAGCAGATCTGCAGAAATGTTAAGAAATACTGAAGAATTCATGTTATGCAGATCAGATCTAAAAATTACCAATAATATATCTCCTCCACAATATTTCAGAATGAAGAGTGGGCCCTCAACACTCTAAAACCAACTCTCTAATTGATGCACCCAAACCCCTTGCAGCACCTCCTACAGGAATAACGCATATCTAGAGTATAAAATGTGTTGTAGGGGATAAGTAGCTAATGGACACATGCCAATATCAGAATCTGAGGCTCATACACTCCAATACACTTCCCCCAATAGAGTAGATGCCTCCTCCACTGACAAGGAGCACTGAAATTTCTTAGATCTGAAGAGATCTGACCTCCTTGAAAATAACGCAGTCCCTCAAGGGAGACTTTGATGTAGCTTGATTAAATGTGTTGGAATGATGCCAAGATGCAAAAATGAAGCTCAACAATGGATACACTCTTCTAGGAGGTTAAAATACACACTCACTGAGAAGAGGTTCCAATACAAGCTAGATCTTTGTAGATCTACATTTCCACTTGCTACAGCTCACATAGACAACCCAGTCCTAAGCAGAACTGTGTTGTAGATGCAAGATGAGGCTTGGAAAAATGCTAGATAGTGGACTAGGCAAACAAGGCTTCTCCAAGAGATGCTCAAGGAAGGAGGTGGGAATTCCTAAACATGAAACCCCAACAGAGTTTTTTCTCAACAAACAAAACCTTCAAAAAATAATAATCATCAACAACCTTCTATTGTTGTCCTCCTCCTTCTTTTATAGGATGAAAGCCCTCTCAAACCCTAAACCATCTCAATGATTTAACCCCTTTCACATGAGGAGCCTCCATCTAGAACTGCATTGTGGATCCATGAGGTTCATTGCACCTAGACTGCGTTGTTGATTTGGTCAAGGTTGACCCAGTCTTGTGATTTAAGCTCATTCACACCTGCAAGATATTATTTACATGGCCCATATATGTCTCTGTTTACATGGGCATTGATTTATTCATGGATTTTAGGAGTTGTACATGTCCTCCTTCATATTTTATTCATAAACATGAAATGCAAGGTAAAATAAGGCAAAATAAGATATTCCCATCAGCTAAGGCTAATTGGGAATATTGCAGTCCTCCCCTCCAAAATGTTGCTTGTCCTCAAGCAACTGATAAGGTGAGTGTTGCAAGACTTCTCCTCCATTTGTGACATCATCAAAGATCAAGCTTCCTGAATAAGCTGAGTATTCACCAATCCATCCTCCCATGAGTTGTTTCTCCAAGATCATTATGAGATGTTCATGATCCATCTCATAAGGTGTCAACAATGTCATTGAAAAAAACATGGCTGAACCCCTAATCTCCATAAAATATGTAGCAAACTATACAAAGAGAGCCTCCATCTCATGTGGTACACACATTCCCCCTATCCTTCCTCCATACAATCCCAAAAATAAGACAAGTACATCATCCATGCATGGAAGCAAGAACACAAATACATAAACAGAAATTGGAACATGAGGGGGTGGATCATAATCCCATATATGGTACCAACATAGGGCATCTCCTGCCTGCATCAGACCAGGATGTGGTAAGTGGTTTTCCCACCACTTACTTGCAGCCCATGCCATCTCACTGTAGCTGAATGTGTGAGATATGTTTGGTGCCTTAGGAATGCACCCATCATGAAACAAGATCTCCCTTTGTCCACCAAGGGAGTGGCCAAGTACAACAATGGTTGTGGCACCATATTTTCCATGATATTGAAAAAATAAAACTCTCCTCCTTGGAGTCATGGCCTGCATAAACAAGGTGGAATAATGCATATAATTAGAATAGAAAGTACATGTATTAAGAGCATGCTCCCCACCAATAATTCTCCTTCCATCAATGGAGTGGTGCATAGATCTATTATCTATCTCAAGAGAGGAAAGAGAGGTCTGATTCAATTCTCCCTTAGAGTCATATTTCTGTTCCAACTCCACAGAATCCATGCATGCATGGAGATCCTTGGAATATTCCACCAGCTGTTGGAATTCCCAATAGGAATCTAGTGTGCCCCATAATGACAATGCTGATAATATGCCAACTGAAGTGGCTGCCATGTTTCTTCCCTTCTCCTTGACATCCTCCATTTCCAAGGCGTATGTTGGAAGGCCATACCTCCCACTATTCTTCTTTTTGTCATTCCTCCTGCCAAAGGTATGAGATGAAAGGTTGCTATCCCTTCCTTGCTGCCCTCCTTGCTCATGCAAATGGTTTAGAGAAGAAGGAAGCTCTTGGGAGTTAGTCTTACATGGAAGGCTATCATCTACCCAAGGCCTCTCTGTTTTGGCCAAAGCATGCATGTGAGATCACCATTTCTCTTCCAATAGGGAAGAGTGTTCTTCAAACAATTCTGCCTTCTGATTCAATTCTGGCCTCCCATGCTTCATGATGGCGTCATTTTATCTCCTTGCAGCATACCTTCTCAATGCAATTTGAGAGGTGAGAATGGATAATGATGTCAAAGGAAAAATACTTTCCATTTCTCTATATTTCCCCTACACTCTCAGCATTGTAGCATGGTCTACTAGTGCCCCCTCCTTCCTTGGATCTCTGAAAGGAGCATCAATGTATGAGATATCTCTCATCAAATATGATCTAGGTGGTCTTCCAATTGGTACACCATAGGATAATGATGTCTCATGGTTCATCCCCATGTAAACAACAGATGGGAACACATCATGACTACTTCCACTACACAAATCCATCTCTGATTGCTGTGTGGAAGTACCATGAAACTTGAAGACCCCTATTAATGGTGTAAGAGTGCCTCTGATTGGAGCCCTTGCCCCATTTTCAGATAGTGGATCAGCTGTGTGACCACTCCTTTGTTCTGTCTCATTTCCTTTTTGCAGAGACACATGCTACTCATGTTCTCCATATGGGAGACTCCCTGTAATCCCTTGCAAAGGTGCAAGAATCCCTCTAATGGAAGCCATTGCTTCATTTCCATGTCCAAATGAAAATAGATTTCCTCCTGCTTGCACAGCGCTGGAGGATCTTCTTTGCTCTCTTCCTTCCTTCTCCTCATCAGTGGAGAATGCTCCATCATCAAGAGGTCCTTTTTTCTTGATCTCTTAGTGAGGAAGGAATCCTCAAATATTCTCCTTGTGGAAAGAGATCTTGCTAAATTAGGGCCTTTGATTCTAGTAAGAAGTGTAGTAGATCTTCAGCCCTTTCAACAATGTTTTGGACTGGAGTTGGCTCCATGAAATCTTCCACTTTATGCATAGATTCAGATTTCTTGCGCTTGCTCTATTTCTCCCAAGAAGCCTCAAAATGTCTCTCATCGAATCTTGTCACTAAGCTCCTAGTGAGCCCTGCATAGGAAGATATGTTCCTCCCTTTCAAGGAAGAGGACTGAAATAACCACCAAGCATAAGCCTTCCCTTGAAGATGTAGCGCTGCTACTCTCAAGGCTTCCTCTTCTGATACTTGATGCAGCTGAAAGTATATTTCAAGCTTCTTTACCCAAGACTTGGCTGAGTCTCTAGGTGTCCCATCAAATGTAGGTAGAGAGAATCTACCCAAAGTGTGTTGCATGCACCCTTTCCTCCTACTATAGCTACAGGACCTCTCTTCTTTGAGTTGACAGAACTTCAGGAAATTGATATGTTCTTTGAATCCTTCTAAATGAGATTCATATTCTTGGAGACATTTACCAAGAGATCCCTCCTTTGGTGTTTCTCCTCTTCCTCATTCCTTTGACAAGAAAGTAGGTGTGCTACCATGTTGTTGACCAGATTGTGTAGCTGAATGCTCACACACATCATATGAAGTAGTGGGGCTATCCTCTTGTGCAAACCTCATCAAGAGATCTCCTGATCTTCCATTTCTTACTCCCCTGATTTCTCCCTCCATCTCATCCAAAGCTTAAGAAAGAAATTTTTAGAACTCTACTCCTTTTTCTCTTTCAATGGTGTAACTATTTCTCTTATGTATTCTCCCATGATACCTCTGCTCTCTGTCATTGAGAGGTTATCCTCCCACAGTAGACATATTGGCTCAAAAAATGTGCAAGCTATGCTAAAGGTATTTCTCTGACTGAATCTAAGATCCACAGGCTGAGCCAAGATGGCATCTTTGATACCACTGTAATATCCCAAATTGGGAACTGTTAGCAAGGCATGACTGGAAAATGCATTTTCTAGTAATGGCTGCTACAGAGATGAAATCCAGCACTTGGATCCCTTAGATCTGAGTATCTAAGTCCTAGATCCAAGAGGGAATAAAAAATAAATCATCCTAGGTGGGTTAAACATATCTCCCACACCTAGTTGTCTTCAGAAATTCTCAAAGAGAGACTACAGCAACAACAAAGAATTTTGCCTAGGAAATAACGCAGTTTCTACAGAGCAATGATATGAGGCTCATAAAACATGCTTAAATAGTATTCACAGTAGCAAATAAGTCTTAAAATTCAGTCCATAAAGTACATAGCTGAAAATAGATGGCAATGACAGGAGAAATCTCCTCAAAAGAGGGCTACAATGATATGTTTGACAAAATGCTTCCTTTACAGCATTATTTTTATTGAGATGTACTGCTATATATTAAATTTCAGATCTAGAGTAGATCTGTGCATAAAATTTCAAATATATATCAGATCCATGCACTAGAAGAACTCCTCTTTCAGATCCCCTTGAAATTTCGGGGTTTACACCAAGCATGAACAGTAGATCTGAGATCTAAGAAAGCAGATCTGCAGAAATGTTTAGAAATACTGAAGCATTTGTATTATTCAGATCAGATCTAAAATTACCAAGAATAGATTTCCTCCACAATATTTTAGAATGAAGAGTGGACCCTCAACACTCCAAAACCAGCTCTCCAACTGATGCACATAAACCCCTTGTAGCACCTCCTACAGGAATAATGCGGATCTAGAGCAGAAACTGCGCTGTAGAGGATAAGAAGCTAATGGCCACATGCCAAGATAAGAATTTGAGGCTCATACACTCCAATACACTTCCCCCAATAGAGTAGAGGCATACTCCACTGAAAAAGAGCATTGAAATGTCTTAGATCTGAAGAGATCTGATCTCCTTGAAAATAACGCAGTCCCTCAAGGGAGACTATGCTGCAGATTGATTAACTGTGTTGGCCTAATGCAAAGATGCAAAACTCAAGTTCAACAATGGATACACTCTTCCAGGAGGTTAAAAGACACACTCATTGAGAATAGGTTCCAATAAAAGCTATATCTTTATAGATCTAGATTTCCACTTACTGCAACTCACATAGACAACCCAATCCCAAGCAGAACTGTGTTGTAGATGCAAGATGAGGCTTAACCAAATTCCGAATAGTGGACTAGGAAAACAAGGCTCCTCCAAGAGCTTCTCAGGGAAGGAGGTGGGAGTTCCTAAACAGGAAACCCCAACAGAGGTTTGTCTCAACAGACAGAACCTTCAGAAAATAATAATCATCAACAACCTTCTCTTGTTGTCCTCCTCCTTCTTTTATAGGATAAAAGCCCTCTCAAACCCCAAACCACCTCAATGAGTTAACCCATTTCACATGAGGAGCCTCCATCTAGAACTGCGTTGTGGATACATGAGGTTCATTGCACCTAGACTGCGCTGTTGATTTGGTCAAGGTTGACCCAGTCTTGTGCTTTAAGCTCATTCACACCTGCAAGATATTATTTACATGGCCCAGATATGTCTCTGTTTACATGGGCATTGATTTATTCATGAATTTTAGGAGTTTTACATGTCCTCCTTCATATTTTATTCATAAACATGAAATGCAAGGTAAAATAAGGCAAAATAAGATATTCCCATTAGCTAAGGCTAATTGGGAATATTACAATCTTGTGCAAGTTCTATCTAGGTATCTTAGAGGGATCAAAGTGTTGAGTTGTTTTGAGTGTAGGGATAGCATCGGATATGATCTAGCTCCCAAACTTTGTGGACGGACTAGAGTATATGATATGTCCAAGACCTAGAAATGGATTTGAGAAATTTCATCCAGTTTGGGAGATAATTTATTAATTAATATTTTTTATTAAGGACCCTAAGTCTAACTTAGGAAAATTAAAATATTAAAGCTAATTAATTAAAAAATGTGATGGAAATGACTCAAGTCAAACAGATCAAGCTTTATTTTAATCTTAGCCATCGATTCAATATTATATCATGGTCTTTAGTTTCCCAACGAGAAATTATAAAGGAAAGGCTTGGCGTCAATTCGAGAACACACACACGAAGGCAGAGCACTAAGACTAAGCTGAAATTCTAGGGCGGGTTTGCTAATAATTTTCAGAAGTGTTTCAACTACAGAGAGGGGTAATATTGGCAAAGGGGATTATCTGATCCTAGTGCCAAGAATCAGGAAGAGGTAGAGAGCAACAACCAGAGGTAGTGCAGAGAAGCAGAGGAAGTAACCTCAGTTACACAGCAGTTGCACAACATAGACAACAACTTGAGCTACGTAGGTGCTACGTAGGCCCTTCTAGGGCATCGTTAGGCAAAAAGAGACCCTCGAGGGTTACGCAGAGACCCTTCTAGCAAAGTGTAGCATCTATGTCACCCATTCTAGCATTACAGAGCCCTCTCCAGGTCAACGCAGAGGCTGATTAGGCTAATGCAAGGGCTTCAGGGGTGGCGTTGGGGTTTTGAGGGACAAAATTTGGCTAAGTCTTGTAAATCCCATTTAAGGGTGTTGATCAGTCAAGGTTTTAGTCTCAGAAAAACAGGTTAGCTGAAGATCTATATTTTATTGTCAGGGTAACCAGTAAGGTGCCCAAATTTGTTGTATTCAAAAACTACTTAATAATATAAACCCTCCAGTAGTCGGAAGATCGATTTTACCGCTTTGGGTTTTTCTGGGGACAATTGTCTAGAAAATCTTGTGTGTCAATTTTTATATGTGTGCATGTAATTTTGTTTTAGATCTGAATCAGTGAAAGTCTGTTATGTGTTTACTTTGATTTTAATATGAAAATGTCAGTATCAATAATTTTTTTAAGTAGGAGAAGTATCACCAGATCTAATAGTAGAATTTTTGCATAAAGTAACATTCAGAAATTTTCACATGGTATCCGAGCGATTGCAGATCTAGCAGGGTCACCAACAAAAGACTGAAGAATATTGCTACAGAAATCATAAGAGAGAGTTGTAGCAGCCACAAAAATACAGATCTGAAGGTACAATGTAGCAAAAGAGGGAGAAAAGCCATGCAGAGGCTAGAGTGACACTGTCCTACGTAGTCTCCATACAAGCCCACATACTTAATGTGCAGAGGTAGTGCAGAGACAATGTTGGGATTGTCTGCTCAGGTAGAGGCTAGATAGGGTGATGTAGATCGGAAGCCATGATGACTCATAAGTGCTATAAAAGTGCTACAGAACTTCAAAAGTTGCTAGTGGGGTTAAAATTCTAAAGATTCATAATTTAGCCTAAGCACTGGGAGACAAAGAGAAGGAGGAGATCAACTTCTCAGAGGTTTTATGTCCAAAGAAATATTCAAATCAATCAAAGGATAAAAGAGAGTTGTTTTGATGTTGATTTGGCGAACCTACAAGATAGGAAATTAGTTGTCAAAGGGAGCAGAGGGTTCCCTTTTCACCAAGGACCCTAGATCCGAGCTTTAGTAGAGAAGCAGGGAGAGGAAGATCTATGCAGATAGAGTAGATCTGAGCAGAGGGAACCTCATGGACTACGTAATCAGTATAGTTTGGACGACCTATCAAACTTTGTTGTCTGGAAGGCCAAAATCCTGGTAGTCATGGAGGCATACAGTCTAAAGGACCATAAAGAAAAATTCATGGCCACGCCAATCAATGTGGATCTCCTGAAGAAGCATGAGGAAGCTGTGACACATGCCAAACGTTTCTATAACGTTCTGAAATTTTAGCTTGAAGCTAAATGGGACATTAGAGTTAGCAGTATCTTTAGACGGTGAATAATTGGGTAGGAAAGCCCATAAGTCTCCTAAGAAGGAATAAAAAGACTTCAAGTGTGAAAGGAGACCCTCTTTGCAACTCAATAAAACACCTCCATGTGTGAACAGGGATAATATCATGTTGATTCAGTCTACTTTGACCAAGTCAACAGCGCAGATATGGAGGAGCAGGGATCAAGGAAGTAATAACGCAGTTTTGGAGGAAGATCAATCTCTTGATGGAAATGACCTAATTGGGTGGGGCCAAGGGCAAGAAAACTCAAATTTTATTTAAGGAAGAGGATGGTAGCCATTATTCCTTATGTTTTATGTTATTATTTTTGTCTACACAGACTTTTTCTTCCTCTTGCTGTTTAGCAGGGTTGTTGTGTTGTTTAGCACTGGACGTTCCCAAGCGGGAATCCCACCTCTTTCCTGCAGGTTATTGTGCTATGTTGTAGGGTGCAGCAGTGGAGGGGATTGGAATCCCACTTTCTGAGCTAGTTTCTCATTGGAGGGAGTTTTCCTTCCTTTGGGGGATCTGTTTGGAGAGATGTTGAGCTCATTTCAGATCTTTGGAATCAGGCCACACATTTCCCAACATTCCCAACATTGTTCTAGCTAGGGAATGCGTTATTTTTGGAGGCAGCTTCAATGGATGATCTAGTGGCTTCTTTGCAATGTTTCCTTGTGATTGATAGGTTCATCCTTTCATGGGAGGAAGCCTTTGATGGATCTACATAAGATATCATATATTTCAGTCTTATACATTCTTATTCTTCAGTGTTGTATTGATTATTTAGTAATTTTCTGAAGATCACATTTGTGTTCAAAGTGTATGACAACAAACCCTTGCTGAGTTATCTTTTATTTTGTATAAGGAGAATAGATCTCAATTCTTCAGCATTATTGATTAACATATGAGTAGATCTACTTGTTCTCCAAATTTCTGAGTTGAGACCCTCATAAGCATTAGGGGAATTTTGAGGTCTAAAATGGGCCTCATAAGAAAAATATACAACAAAAATAAACTTTATAACAACCAATAGGATTCAAGATGATGATGTCAACCATGGGGGATGATTCACCATTTTTTAAATAAAAGGGTAAAAGTATTAAAAAATAATAAAATAATAAAACTACTTTTTCAACTCGTATTTTCAACTTATCTCCCAAACTTTTTACTCAAATTTCGAGCGAGAGTACTCGTTGGATGTGAAATTTAATTCCTCATCCAAGGAGTACCCATGTTGCATACTTTCGATGAACTCTACTACACGAAAAATGAGAAATACATAAAAAATGTGATTGTAATCACGTTTTTTTTATGTATTTCTCATTTTTCGTGTAGTAGGACCCATCGAAAGTATGCAAAATGGGCACTCTTTGGATGGGGAATTAAATTTCACATCCAACGAGTACTCACGCTCGAAATTTGAGTAAAAACTTTGGGGGATAAGTTGAAAATATGAGTTGAAAAAGTAGTTTTTCCATTTTTCCCTCTAAAATTTGATGATGTCATCAAATCTTATTTGATTTTTTCCACTATTATTTTATAATTTCCTTAGGAGGCCCATTTTAAACCTCAAAATTCCCCTAATGACTGTACAGTCTCTTTCATGTAACATTTCTGTGTAGCAGTGTATTGGGGTTTTAGTGTTTTTTAGCTACACTAGGTGTGGGAGGTCTGTTTACCTCACCTAGTTCTTTTGTTTCTGATCTCCTCTTGGATTTATATGCTAGATGGATATATCTAATGGATCCAATTTATGGTTTACATTCTTATGGCATACATTTCTGGAAATGCATTTTTCTGTGAAGGCATTGCTAAGCAGTCCATTTTTGGAATATTTTAAGATATTCCCAGTACTGCTTATTTTCCCTATTATGGGATATTACAGTGGTATCAAAGCTTCAATCTTGGCTCAACCTGTGGATCTCATGCCATTATAATTTAAGGAGAAGGAGAAGGAGAGATGGAAATAAAAGAGAAGGCTCCATTATGTGAAAGGAGAAAGGAAGACAGGCTTACGAGCTTCTTCCAAGATCTATGCAGAGCTTTCCAGGAGAGATGAAGAAAATAAGAATGGAGATGGGATCTCCAGAGGAGTTTATATCTAGAGCTAGATCTATTATTGGACATGGTGAGTGTGAGCATGCATCTACACACCATGACGCACAGCGCAATCAAGTGCCTAGATATTTCTTGAGATGGATGAAAGGAGGGAGAATACCTAAGAGGAAAACTCTTAGTGATTTCTTGCAGGAGTATGAATCTCAAACTGAGAGGTTTAGAGATCATACCCCTTTCCAAGAGTTTTTCAAGATCCAGGTGGAGAGGAGCAAGCAACAGAATATGGATAGATTCTTTGTATCTACTTTTGATGGTTCACCTACATGTTCAGCTAAAGCTTGGGTGGAGGAGCTAAACACCTTTTTGCAGCAACACCAAATTTCTGAAGCTGAAGCCATTAGAGTTGCAGTGCTGCATTTCGGAGGTAAGGCCTATGCATGGTGGATTTTTGAATCTTGTTCTTTGAAAAATTCAAATACTTCCTCTTATGCAAGATTCATTAAAACATTGGTGGGAAGTTTTGATGGGAAACTTCCTACGACACATGTATTATAGCAAGAAAAACCTAAGAAAACAAAAACCTTACATTTGATGGAGGAAACTATAAACTTAAATCCACTTCAGAAAACCATGGGAGAAGCTAACATCTTGCATCACACCTTGTTAGTGGCAAGACTTCTATCTCATATTCCTAAAAAAGAGGGCATGAAGGTCTATTTTTCACAAGAGGGTCAATTATTGGAGGGTTGCCCATACACATTGATGAAGATGAGGGAAACAGTCCTGTTACATCTAGAGCACATATAGTACCTCATGTAGAGGTAGGAGGAGCACATGCTCCAACAGGAGGGATTCTTGTATCCTTGCAATAAGCTCCCCAGGATCTCATACATGGAGGTCAAAGCATAATCAATGAGCATCATGATTGTGAGATGTTATTGATGGAAGGAGAAGGTAGGAAGGAAGAGTAGCATCACTTGATGAGAGACACACACCCTTCTCTATTTCAGAGAGCTAATGCAAATGGGAGGTAGACTGTTCTATGATGTGAAGGCAAGGGCAAGGTTGCCCAACCATATGTATAGTCTACTCTTGACATTGATGTCTCACTACATGGAGGCATTCCACTTGGGAGGCCACTAGATCTAGAATTGATGAAAGGCATCTTGCCTTTGGATTCACCACCCTTGGACTTTGGAGAGGTGAAGAATTTGGAGGAAAAATTTGGCATGAGGGATGTCAAAGTAGTAGGCAGCAGCATGAGGAGAGATTCACATGCCAGACTACCAGCACTGTCTCTTGGAAGGATTGATCCATACTAGAGGTCTCAACTCTTGGTAAAGTAATCCAAGGATATTGGTGCCTGCATGACTCTTGATGACCCAGATGGAGATGATAGATACATGGTGGATGATATGGTCATCTATGCTCATGGAAAAGTCTTCTTGACTAGAGCTTCCAAGCTCAAGGAGAAGCTGCTACATGCAGCACATGAGGAGTTCTTTTCCATGCATTTTGATGCATACCTTTATTTGGTAGAGGACTTAATTTGGGAGGGCATCCAATAGAATATATCACAGCATATGGAGATATGCATAGCCCAAATGGTGATAGAGAGGATGTCACAGCCACTTTCCTACTCATTGGGAGTGAGGGAGCATTTTCAGTTGAGCCATTTCAGCTCAAGGACCGAAGTACATGGTAGATAAAGTATACATTTGCATTATGATTTTTCTTTATTTACTTTATATGAGTAGCCTGTTGTATTAAGGAGGATCATCCCTTCTTATACTTTATATTATGATGTACTTGAGGCTAATTGCAGCATTGAGGTTAGCTATCTTATTGGTGGTTTGTGGGGGAAGCCACATAATCCTTAGTGTACACCATTGACACCAAATTGTATATTCATGATTCCATCTTATAGGATGACTGTGGTAGCAAAAAAGTGGCTGGGAAAGAACTTGTTATTTTTTATTTTGATGTAGGCAAAGGATGCACTGTGCTGGTTCCATTTGTGGAGCTATGAACCACTCTCCAGTTGTCATATGGCAGCTTGTTCTTATTGCATTTTGCTTCCATTTACTGCTGATATTTTTATATTCATGGGAAGCATTGTTTGGAGAGTGTTGGAGGTGTTAGAGATGCCCATTGGGAGCATTATTCTCCCCACTTTGCATGTTGTACATTTCAGGAGAAACTATCGGCCAACCATGATTTCCACATCACTATTTTTTCCTTCTTGTGGGAGGGACCACTTGAAGAACTTGAGGAGGCACTTCATGGCTGAATTGTTTGATGGGGGAACTTGGGCCATTCTTGGAGGCCATGTTATTTCAGCCCAAGGACAGAAAAAACCCCATGTTTACCATAAATGGAGAGAGAAGCCATTTGGATGGAAGAATCCAATCTCTTCATGCAACCCCAATACATTGTATAAAACCAGGGTTGATGATTCTTTTGATGAGCTACCTAGGATGGCTCATTTCATTTGGATGATAGCATGGGTGAGGGAGTCACTCATTAGAAATGAGATTCCACATGTTTTTCATCACTCCTACTTGAGGGGGCCATGAGAAAGCAAGCAGGTTTCCACTCACAACTTCCACCTTTGATTGATGTGAGCCATTTGGTTTTGCATACTTGGGAGGAAACATTGGATGGAATTTTTATTGCAGATTATTTTGATGCGGTGATGGAGGCCATTGATGGGGAGGCCACAAGAGGAGGAGGGGAGAAATTTTTCTCTCCCTATACATTTTCTTGAGGACAAGAAAAATTTTTGGAGGGGAGGACTGTAATGTTCCCAAATTTTAGCTTGAAGCTAAATGTGACATTAGAGTTAGTAGTATCTTTAGCCAGTGAATAAATGGGTAGGAAAGCCCATAAGTCTCCTAAGAAGGAATAAAAACACTTCAAGTGTGAAAGGAGCCCCTCTTTTCAGGTCAATAAAACACCTCCATGTGTGAACAGGGATAATATCAGGTTGATTCAATCTACTTTGACCAAGTCAACAGCGTAGATATGCAGGAGCAGGGATCTGTTAGCCACCTATAAAATTTTGTCATGACAAGTGGTGGCTAAATCATTTTGGACAGCCTTCAAGAAACAGTTTTGTTGCCAAAATTTTTTATGCTTAAATTCTTCTGAAGATATTCTATCCTTTGATTAATCGTCACTGCTATTCCCCTTTTTGAACTTAGAAATTCTGTTGTTTTTCCATGAAGAAAAGACTGCTACAAAATCCCATTTTTCCCCTCCTTCACTCAAAACTAACCTTAATTTTTCCCCCTTTATTCCCCAAGGAACTCCTCTATTTTTCATGATTTCCCTTATTCCCTCCATGAAAATCCATTTTACAAAGTCTAAAACTCATTTTTAGACTTTACCGAAACCCCCAAATCCATCAAAAACTGTGAAAAATTTCATAAAAAATAAGTTTTTTAAGCTGCAGGTTTAAGCCCCTTGGGCTAAATCCTAAACCACTTCCCCACATGTGCCTTAGCACTATAACCAAGTGCTAAGCTCTTTCAGCTCTTATCTCATCGGAGAAAATAGAGCGCGCAAGTTATTTTTATGGTAAAAACTTTCGATGTGATTAGGCCCTTTTATTATAAACTCCCGATCATATTACTGTCTTATATAACCCTTGGGCCCGCAATCGGGTGCTAACACACTGTGATAAACTATCTCTGATGCATTTTCCCCTTTGTAAAGTCAAAAACCCACTTTTCTAAAAAGTTTTGGTCTAACCCCGCCATTCCATGTTATCAATGAAAAAGACTGTTGATATTTTTTAGATCGAATGGTCACTATAATATCACATCGGAGATTTATGCAATGGGTATATTGAAAAGCCTTGCTCCAAATTTCCGATCTGATTGGCACCTTGAAAATAAAAGCCCCAGGCCTATTGTTTCTCATGTAAACCAAGTGCCCCACAGATGGGCGCCATGCCATTTCATATATATATATAGCCCACCCCAAGCCATCAAAACCTTTACATTTCCTTAATTTTTGGGATTTCATAAGTGTTTAAAGGTTTCTTCCGGTGCATATTTTGAAACCATATCTGTCGTTGATCTTAAGCCGATCAAACGGCCCTCTCAACAGTGCAAGTTTTATTGGACGCATTTTATTTCCTCTCCCCGATTGGCAATCTCCCGATCAATCGTGAGCCATTGATCTCCTCCCTGCCTTCCCTAATCCGATGGCCCTCATTTTCTCCGATAATTAACCTTTCCTCCACCTTTGAACCCCTATGATTCACTCCCCACCGTCGATCTGATCTGCAGATCTACAACCAGCGCTCAATCGCATTGGCACCATACAAGTTCTTTCCCCCGCCAATCGCATAGCGTCGATTGCATCTGGGCCGTCCACGTGTCCAGGTCAGACGTTCCAGAATGCATCTCCCAACTTTGGTTAAAATTTATACACCCCACTCATAATGTTTCTCGGCCAAATCACATTTGTTGATCTTTGTAGATCAACGGTCCTTATTAACCCTTCTACGCCCTTGTATTATTTTCGTTCATACCTTAGATCACATCTCAGCCATCGATTTGTTCCATCCAACGGCTCATATCTAACCTGACAGGCCCGACCCCTATGGGTCCTGCCTCCCTCTAGATCTACTCTTCACCATCGATCCCCTGATCGAACGATCCATAATAAAACCACCCTATCACCTATCTTCCACGCATCTATCCAGTATCGCGCTCAATTCTCCACCGTCAAATCTGAGTCCTCAGATCCAACGGTCGATGCGCGTTTTCGTGTAAATTTAAGCATGAGGGTTAATTCCATAAAATCATGCGATGAAAGCGGTATTAAAAAGACACGTGGTGGCCTCAGACGCATATCGCGTTCAAAAAGGAAAACCCACTTTTCTCCCATTTTTCCGCGCGATACCACCGGTTTTGTAAGCCAAAGCCGCCTTTCTCATTTACACTATGATCCATCGAGTGCGCTCCCCGCCGTTGATCTCTGCAGATCAATGGCTTAGATCTAAGCTCCATTACACATTTCCCTCCGCATTTCCAAAGGGTTTTTCAATGTGAAATCTCCGCCGTTGATCTCATGGCCTGATCTCACTCGACGACCCATGATCATCCTGAAACCCCAAGTTCAATTCCTTTGCATCTTCCTTCGCCAAAAGGTTTTTAAACTTATTTCTTCGTGTTTTCTCCTATTTTCACAAATATTGTGACCCCTTCGCATTATTAATTCACTGGTAAATCTCCATTTTTGATCTTCTTGGTCAATCATAGATCAACATTTCTAACTTAAAAATCTCCCACCACTTCCCTTTCACCTCTGCAGCAGATCTCCATCGTTGGATGCTGCCATCCAACGACCATGCTCCTACCCGAAACCTCCAAAGAATTTTTCACCAAATATGCACGATTTCTTAATTTTTTTTGTGTTCTGCAAGATTTAAAGAGTTTTTTCAAATGTTTTAAAAGAAAATGAAAGCCGAGGATGACGATCCTCCAGACTTTCGTTCATAAAAAGGAAAGCCATATACAGGGTTCGATTTCACGTTTCATCAATGACTCATGGGCATTGATGCCATATGGACCTTGTACATACCTGCACATCAACAAGACACAGAGAATTAAATTAAATAAAGAGTATCAATGTCGAAGATCCAAACACATCAGAAATTAAGGATTAAACATTAATTATATCGTTTAATGGATTACGGCTAAAATTCGATTATCAAAGACCTAATCCATTGAATTAAACACAGTTAAAGGAAAATCAAGGATATTTATCAGACAGAGGATGCCTCCATTGCCACGTCAGAGGAAAATTGATTCCTCTTAGCTACCAGATTGACACCTGTGACTTCACAACATTCAAAAAAAGGTCGAGTAATGACCAAAACAGAGCATATCTACCCCTTACAGCTGAATAGTTATTTCGAATCAAAGAAACTAATATAAACTATTAGCAAAGTTATTGTGAAAGATGACACAGAGCCTTAAAGTCAACATAAGCTTCCAGCAAGCTTAATTACTTAATGCAAACCAATTAATACAGGAAAATATCTGTAAACTTCTCCCTTGAGCCCCTCAAAGGCTGAGAAGCATTAAGTGTATTAATTGAACTCAGAAGATATTTTCTCTCTTTCGACCTCCTCATCCCTCTATAAAACTTGTTGAGGAATCCATTGTAAACGTTGTTGGTTGGCTGGTTGATTACTAGTTGTAATACTGAAACTCTCTGAAATTATACATATTCTGTTGAAGTTGAAGAAGAAATTGAAGTCTTGGAAGCCCGAATGATGTTGTCGCATGCTTGTTCTTGAGAAGGATCTATCATTGGATCCATGAGCTTGGATGTTGGTGAAGTATTCTGAATTGTTTAATGTATTCCCCTATTTTCATTTTGTTCCATAAATTCTTACTCCAATAGGATAAAAGTTTTAGGCTAAGAAATGACTCTTGGAAGCAACTTAGACCTGTTTATCCTTCAATTTTTTATGTTTTCTTCTGTTGAATTATTTTAGAGTCTTCAATCTCTCTCTTTAATCTTCATGCTTGTTTATTTCCTTAATAGCTCGAATAGTTGGTTTCAGCATGATTTATGGTTCTCCCTGCTTGTATGCTGCCACTTAAAGGTTGTTATTGAAGTCTCCCTTTGAAGTATCTTTGTTTACAGTGATCCAAGGAGGTTTGTTCTAATCATGCCCCTTGTCCTTGCTTGAATAGTTGGCTTAAAGGTCTTTATAGTTGTGATCATACATGTATTTAGGTGTTCCCTCTTCTATGACCATAATTATCAGTGAATCTTTTATGTTTTCTAAGTCATTTGAAATAAAATCTTTAACGAAATAGGGTGTTCCCCGAATCTTAGATTTCATTTTAAAATTTGTTTTGAAGTCATTATTTTCTTAAAGTGTGATTTGTAGAATTCATGGTTAGCCCTGTCTATCAAATAGCTCTTTATTGTTCAATTTGTGCTTTCAAATTCCTTTTGTTGAGAATTCAACTTCTCTTTCCAAGTCATTGATGTCCATCTCATTCCAAAACCAAAGGATCCTGTGGCCAAGTTAGATTTTCCCTTTGATATCCCATATCCATTGATAAGTTTGTCATAACCTCTTTTTGACCCCATTTCCCAATGAAGCTGACATTTCCTCTTTCTATCTATCTTTCCTAGACCTTTTAGGTTCTGCTGTATCAATCCCAACCAAACAAACAAACAAACACTTGCACTTAATAACTAGTCTAAAATCAATATTCAAAGCACACAAGATAAACCTTTTAAAAAACAAATAGTTTGAGAGATCCCTCTCTGAGAGCATGAGGACTAGATCCTGTAACTCTAAAGATTGGTTCTGATGTTGCCTTTTCTTTTGATTTTCCAAACTATCAAAACACGGGACACCAACATAATGGCGATCATGGTGGGACCTACTGAGAATATAGTGGCTTGAAAACACTTCATAAAACTCTTTAGGCCCTTAACTTGATAAAGAACACCTTGTGGAATTATCCCACCGCTCACACCAACATAATGGCAATCACAGTGGGACCCTAAGTAAAATCTTTAAAACAAAACACTTCCTGTCTAGTATAACATAAGTATCCTTCTTCAAGCACTACCTAAAAAAAATGGTAATCATGATAGGACTTAATTGAATCAGTGACAAACTAAGTGACCCTTAGGATTCCCGTAATACCTCATCAAACCTTCAAGCAATCAGTTACAAAGCCATAAGAGTGAACTCTGTATGTTTAAACACCTTAGCTAAGTGTTAAATCAGATTTAGGACACTCTCTTAACCTATAAGACCGAAATAACTCATAAAAACCCAAAAAAATTTCATTTTGGCTTCATAATAAATATGGTGATGGAACCATCCAATTTTTTACCTTCATAGAAGCTAAATAGTTTCCACCTAGTGACTCCACTAGCCCCAGTAGGCCTATTACTCATATAGGTTCCTATTTTCTCTTTAGGACTGTGTTAACCAGCCTTGAAGAAGTTTAGAAACCTAGTTCCATACTAGATAAGACATCGTGAGAGGAAAAATTCCCAAAAACAGTCCCTGAAACTTTAAACCTCTCTCATTTTTGAAAAGCAGTCTGGCTTCACATAGGATCAACACTAGATCCCATCCAGACCGAAATCCTCCTTTAATCGTTGACAATCCATATAGAATTATGTGGCAGACTTCTAAATCTAGATAATTAGCTGCTAATAGGAGCCTCTTAAGAGAAAAATCTGTCCCTGAAAACTTGTTGTCTTAGAGGATTTACACTTTGATTTATATCATACAAAGAACATCTTTAGAACTAGATCTTAAGGTAATTTAAACCAAACTGATCTTGACATTGCCAATTTGCAACAAAGATTTAGTAGAGAAATCTCACCTTACACTCCTCTTGATTCCCATCTTCTTCATCACTTTAGCCTTTTCCATAACAAGTTTGCTCAAAATCATTTTGTTGGCCCAAGTGTTTCTTCCACTCCAATCCATACCACCATTGTGCAAAACACTCCTGTTCATCCCACTTTCACTCCTATAAATCCACCTCTTGTAAATCCACCCTTATTTCCAGCCATGGCAACATGGTATGCCCCATTAGTGTTACCTCAACCTCTACTTCCCTTACCAAATGATTACCAATCCAAAATTCCTCACTTCACTGAAAAAGAGTCTACAACAACTCAACATCATGTAGATAGGATGGAAGATGCATTCGATTACATGGAGATAGAAGAAGAAACTGTGAAGATGAGGATCTTCGCCCAAAGTTTAGGAGGAGATGTAAAGAAGTGGTTTAAACACCTACCTCCTAACAACATAAACGATCTCCCTGCCTTACATCAAATCATCAACAAATGGGAACTCAAAAAGAACCCTCTCCAAATACTGGCAGTATATAGCAGCCTCAAGAGAAATGAAGGGGAGAGTGTTCATGACTACTCCACTAGGTTTAATAGTTTTTACAATGCTCTTCCACCTCACATGAAACCTCCCCAAGGCATGGCCTTAGTAAGGTATCCTGAAGGCTTTGATGCTGAAATGGCTTACCAATTGAGGGAAAGAGATTACTTAACCTTAGAAAACATGTAGAAAGGAACTGTGAGCATAGAAGCAAACATAATTGAGAAAAGAAATTGGTTGAGATTAGAGAAGAGGGTAACTTATAAAGATGACATTGCACCCTCAACTTCAACTTCTGACACTAAAATAGACAACCTAGTGAAGGTGATGGAAAGAATTCTTGAGAATATCAACTTAAATGATAGATTGACACCAAGAGAACCTCAAAATAACCAAAACAAAAATAGAAATTAGAATTATAGAAGAGAAAACAATCAAGATAAGAAAAAATAAAATGACCAATAGGTTAGACCTCCCTTCCAGCAAAACTATGTAGATCAATATGAGGAAGATAGGGAGATGGAAAGTTTGGGAGAAGCTCATGTAAACTTGATTGGATCAGATAGTGGGGATGATGTTTTCCTCATTGAGGAAGAACAGGGTTTCTTCTCTGATCAAAATACAAACACTTATGAAGATTCTGATGATTATAGATTGTGGTTTGAAAATGCAATCATGGAGGTACACAAACAATATGATCTTAGGAGCAAAGTGAAAGTAGACAATTCAAAGGATAAGAACACTAGCACTGCTGTCAAGAAAAATGAAAAAAGTCAGCCTAAGAAGACAGCAGATAAACCCATCATTTTGGCTAAAAAACTAGATTTAAACAAAGAGAAAAACATCCAGCCAAATTTTGAACAGAGTACTCCTAGCACCTCAGCTAGTGATCCTAACAAAAATATCCCAATTACCAGTCCAAAGAAAGTTCAGCAAATAAAAACTGCTGAAAGAAATTCAATTGAAAAAACAGATGTAAATATGAACAAATCAATTGTTCCTTTCAACCTTGAGGGAGAGATTGCCAAGATAAAAATTACCATCCCCCTAGCTGAACTAGTAACCCAAGAAGTGTTTAAAAACCAAGTTTTAAAAGCTTTGAACCTAGGAAGTGATACTAACACCATAAACTTGACCGATGACAAACCTGAGTTGTTGTTTGGTCCAGAAGTTGAAGGAAAATACCAATAAGGGGTTGTCCCTCCCTTCTATGTTAGTTTGAACATAACATAATGCCATGTTAGATTCTGGAGCTTCACACAATCTAATGCCCAAGGTAGTAATGGAAAGCTTAGGCTTAGAAATTACTAAACCATACAAAGATTTGTATTCCTTTGACTCAAGCAGAGTCAAATGTTTGGGTTTAATCAAAGATTTATGTGTTAACTTAGCTCAAATCCCTGCTAAGAGTCTAGTAATGGAAATAGTTGTAGCTAACATTCCCCCTAAGTATGGCATGCTCTTATCGAGATCATGGGGAGCCAAACTTCAGGGAAGCCTTCAAATGGACATGTCTTATGCCACCATCCCTGTTTTTAACCAAAATAGAAGACTATACAGGGAATCTCACATGAAGTACATGGTGAGAAACTTAGATAAACCAAACAACTCTCCAAACTATTCCATTCAATCAATTTTAGATTCCTTTATCTTATGCAATGAAGATGAAATTACTCAACAAGGAAAGGAAAAAATAGACCCTACCAGTTTGCCAGAACAATCAGAACTTCCCTCAAATCAGATACAAAACATTGGCAATCAACAACAACAAGAAAATGAAAATGAGGAAAATATACTTTGGACAATAAACTTTGACGGATCCTGTAATAAAACAAGTGCAGGGGCAGGTGTTTGGATCCAAAATACGAATCAGATTTTTTCATATAAATTATATCTCCCATGCACTAACAATATTGTTGAGTGTGAAGCACTTCTCCTAGGCTTACAATTTCTTAAACAATTAGAAGCCCAAAAGATATCAATCTTAGGGTTTTTTTAACTTATCATAAAAAAAATCAAAGGAGAATACTCAGCTAGAAATCCAAGGCTTAGGGAATATCAGAATGTTTCCCTTGATTTATTGAAAACCTTTGAGAAGTGTGAACTTATTTTCATTCAGCACTAAATCATCTAGAAAATGAACTCGCTTTCAATGCCATCAATTGCCAAATACCTAAGATAAATGAACAACTTAGCGTTAAGGTAAAACACAGGCTTGCTGTGCCTGATAACGAAGATCACTGGCAAGTGTTTGATTCTGACAAACACATACATGAATTCTTAAAATCAGAAAACGATTTTGACATACCAATAGCAGAAACCAGCCATAAAGAAAACTATTTGTATATTGAACAAATCCTAGAATTTGAAATGACATATTTTGTTGATATAAATCATTATGAGAATCCTTTTGAAGCAGAGATAATTAACAACGTAGACCAAGAAGACTTGGGAGTTTTACAATGCAAGAATGATACAATTCCAAGAGGTCTTACACCTTTAGAACACCTTTTCGACTTTAACGATGTAGCCAAAGAACCAAGAATGGAGCCTGTGGAAACAAATGTAGAAGAACATAACATAGGCAGCCTAGCAGAGCCCAAGATGATCAAATTGTCTAGCACTCTCCCAGCTCACATAAAATTGCAATAAATAGAGTTGTTCAAAGAGTTTAAAGATGTTTTTTCTTGGGGGTACAAAGACCTGAAATCGTATGATACCAGCATCATTCAGGACAAAATCCCTCTCAAAGAAAATCAAAAGCCTTTCAAACAAAAGCTAAGGAGAATAAACCCTCTCTTACTACCTTTAGTTAAGGCATAAATTGAAAAGATGCATGATGTTGGGATCATAGTACCCATTAGATATTCAGAATGGATAATAAACTTAGTTTATATTAGAAAGAAAACAGGGGAAATCAGGCTCTGTATTGACTTCAGAAATTTAAATAGAGCCTCTTTAAAAGACAACTACCTCTTACCCAAGATGGACCATATACTTCAAAGGGTAGTTGGGTCAAAAAGGATATTCCTCTTAGATGGGTTCTCAGGTTACAACCAGGTGTTAGCGCTCCCAAGTGATCAAATCAAAACTGTTTTTACCACACCTTGGGGCACTTTTATGTATGTCAAAATGCATTTCAGATTGATGAATGCGGGGGCCACCTTCAAAAGGGCCATGGACATAGCCTTCTCTAAAGATATTGGCTATTTCATAATCATTTACCTTGATGACATAACCATTTTCTCAAAAACTGATGAGGAACATTTGATTCACTTAAGGAAATTTTTTGAGAAGTGTAGGAAATTTGGCTTGTCATTGAATCCCAAGAAGACACTCTTTGGTCTCCAAGAAGGTAAACTTCTTGGCCATATAATTTCAGAATAAGGAATCAAAATAGACCCCACAAGAATAGATGGCATATTACAAATCAGTCATCCAAGAAGCCTTAAAGAATTACAATCTTTCATTGGAAAGATTAATTTTTTGAGGAGGTTTATCCCCAACCTTGTTGAGCTATTAAAAAACATTACAAACATGCTTAAAAAAGATGTAGGTGTAAAATGGACTTTACCAGCTAAAAAATCATTCGAACTGGTCAAACAAGCTCTTACTGAAACACCAGTCCTGATTAGTCCTGATTTTACCAAAGACTTTTATATCTTTTCTTTTACATCTAAGCATACAATAGATGCAGTATTACTTCAAAAGAATGACTTGGGGCAAGAAAAACCAATATCCTTCTTTATTAGGGCCTTAAGAGATGCTCCTCTCAAATATAACATCATGGAGAAGCAAGCCTTAGCATTAGTGAAAGCTTTAAAGGACTTTAGAGTCTATATTTTACACTCTCACATAATTGCTTTTGTACCACATACTGTTGTCAAGGACATTCTAAGTCAAGACCCTGATGGTAAAAGGGGAAAATGGATTGAAACTATTATTGAATATGACTTAGAAATCAGGCCCACCAAATTAGTTAAAGGGCAAGGATTAGCAAAACTTATGGCTGAGTCCAACTTCCAAGCACTAGACATAAATATGGTGGATATGTTGGAAGAAATAGAAGAATCTATTGCTCCTTTAATTGAAGAAACATTTCTGATTTCTCCTTGGTATGCTGACATTATTTATGTGCTTTTATGTTTGAATGCCCCTCCTTCTTTGTCTAAAACTAAAGCTATATTTTTTAAACAAAAAGCTTTGAGTTATTGCATCTTAGATGGGGTATTATATTGGAAAAATGTTGTTGGAATTTTGCTTAAATGTTTACTTGAAGATGATGCAGGGAAAATCATGCATGAGTTGCATGACGGAGAATGTGGAGGAAACCTCTACTGGAAGGCCACAGCAAACAAAATCCTTATATCTGGTCACTATTGGCCTACCCTTTTCCCAAACACTCAGAATTTAGTCATGTCTTGCCATAAGTGTCAAATTTTTTATGGAAAAATAAAACTCCTTCCCTTACCATTACATCCTATCAGAGTTGAGGCACCTTTTCAACAATGGGGTTTAAACTTCATTGGGGAAATTCACCCATCTTCCTCAGCCCAACATAAGTGGATCATCACAGCCACTGATTTATTTACCAAGTGGATAGAATCTATACCCTCCAAAAATGCTAATGACTCTGTCATTATCAAGTTTCTTGAAACAAATATCCTATCCAGATTTGGTTGTCCCAGAAAAATAATAACAGACAATGTTGTCGATTTTAAATCTAAGAATATGGTTGATTTCTGTTACAAATACCACATAACCTTGGGCCATTCCACTACTTACTATCCCCAAGGAAATGGATTAGCTGAATATTCCAACAAGAGCCTCATCAATATCATCAAAAAGCTGTTGGAACAGAATCAGAAATCATGGCACAGTAAGCTAGTTTATGCCTTATGGGCTGATAGGTTAACTACAAATAAGTCAATAAAAATGTTCCCCTATCAGCTGGTCTATGGCATGGATGCAGTTTTTCCCACCTCATTAGGAGTTTCAGTCATGAAGCTCCTTCAAGAAGTGCAGGTTGAAGAGAATGATATGCAGAGGAGAATCAACCAAACCATCCATTTATAGCAGACCAGAGAAGAAGTCTATGAAAGGACGCAGTTAGTCCAAGAAAATGTAAAGAAACTATTTGATAAGAGGACTAAGGAAAACAATTTCCAGGTTGGAAATGTTGTTCTTAAATGGGATTCAAGGAAAGAAGAGAAGGGAAAACATGGCAAGTTTGAGAACTTGTGGAAAGGCCCCTATATTGTTCATGCTGAGAGAGGTCACATTGCATTCTTCTTAAAAGAATTGAATGGAGAAGATCTGTATGGAGGTCCTATCAATGGCAGGATGCTAAAGCATTACTTCTGCCAGGAGTCATGAGTTTCAAAGAATTTTATTTTTTCATTGTAAATATCATAATCTGAACGTTACATTCAAAGTTAGAAAAATAAAAATACAAAAACAGTGAAAGAAAGAAAAGAGGGCAGATTGTAAAAACAATAAAGGTACAACCCCATACCAAAAAAGAGAAGCAAAATCTGAAAGTGTGCAAGCTCAAATGCCACTACTAAAAACACACTTCTAGTTGGCCATATAGCCTAATCATGGATAATTAGTTTTAAATTGACTGCTAATAGGTTAGTGAATTTGTTTTGCCAAACAACTTAATCTTGGCTTATCAGTAGGTAGATTAGGTTAGAAATTAAAGGTTCAAACATGCTCAAAATCTAAACCTTAGTTCTCAAAAATAAGAATCACTCCAGTCTGTTTTAAATTCTTGAGTCAAAATAGAGGTAAAGCTGGTTATAATCAGCTCAAAATATGAACCAGAGAACAAGCGAAGAACAACTCAAACAGAAATAAAAATAGAGCTGAAAAATGATGAAGGAAGTGCTTGAACTTTCAGATCTTAAGCCTTCCATTTTTATTTAAATTTCTGCAAAATAATATCTATGTGCAGCTTGTTGTTTTATGCCATATATCACTTGTATGCTTTAAATTTCTGTTTTAGAAATTAGTGAATAAAAGATATGTTAGATTGTTTAATCCTAACAAATAATAGATTAGGTAGAGAAATATATGAACTCAACTGTTTAATCTGAGTTCATGGAGACATACGAAGTAGAATTAGATTAGTTTCTTGCTTTCAAAAGAATAAAATGTTGTAAGAGAGTTTTCCAATTCAAGTGCACTCTAAAGAAGAAAAAATGTTAGATCAGTAGGATTGGGTAGGTAGAAAGCTTGTGTTGATGAAAATCCATTATTTTTCATGGCTACTAATATTCTTTCAGAACAAAAGAAGACCATCCAAATGAAGAAAAGGCAGCCCAATGGATAAGGCACTGATCATCCTCCAGAGAATACGAGTCTGAAATTCTTGATGCCTTCAAGAAGGCACCATCCCCAAGTGGAGCCACTGTTAGCCACCTATAAAATTTTGTCATGACAAGTGGTGGTTAAATAATTTTGGACAACCTTCAAGAAACAATTTTGTTGCCAAAATTGTTGATGGTTAAAGTCTTCTGAAGATATTCTATCCTTTGATTAATCTTCACTGTTGTTCCCCTTTTTGAACTTAGAAATTATGTTGTTTTTCCATGAAGAAAAGACTGCTGCAAAATCCCATTTTCCCCCTCCTTCACCCAAAACTAACCTTCATTTTTACCCCTTTATTCCCCATGAAATTCCTCTATTTTTTATGATTTCCCTTCTTCCCTTCATGAAAATCCCTTTTACAAAGTCTAAAACTCATTTTTAGACTTTACCGAAACCCCTAAATCCATCAAAAACTGTGAAAATTTTCATAAAAAATAAGTTTTTTAAGCTGCAGGTTTAAGCTCCTTGGGCTAAATCCTAAACCACTTCCCCACATGTTCCCTAGCACTAGAACCAAGTGCTAAACTCTTTCAGCAGTTATCGCATCGGAGAAAACAGAGCGCGCAAGTTATTTTTATGGTAAAAACTTCCGATGCGATTAGGCCCTTCAATTATAAACTCCCGATCATATTACTATCTTATATAACCCTTGGGCCCGCTAGGATAGAGGCATGGAAAAAATTGAGTTGATGGCTCCTACGGTACTTGTGGGTAAGGTCTGGGGTCGAAAATACTCCACTGCGTGGCTAAAGCTTTGGACTAAGGAAATTTAAGGAAGCCACATGGAGCATCTTCTGGGTGTTATGCTTATGAACAGGGGTTGGTTTGCCCTCACGTTTTCTAAGCCTACTTTGGTTGACTTGGTATTAACCAAATACTATCATATTGAGATGCACCCAATGTTGTTGAAGAGATAGTTCCCTTTTTAATCCCAATAAGGAGAACTTGGGTGCTGGACCTATTTGGATCTGTCTACCAACTTTGTCGCTTCAATTTTGGAATGAAGCCCCTTTATGCAGCATTGGGGAGGATTTTGGCCTTTATCTAGATCATGAAAAATCATATCTAGAGTCGGGTATCATTTTTTTTGCTCGCATATTAGTTTTTTTTATACAAGGGGTGGACTCCATGATAATTATAACAATTTTTTTGAAGGGATGGTATGGCATCAAATGATGGACTATGAGGGGGTTCCATTTATATGCTGACGATATCACTTAGTTGGGAATCTATACAAAGAATGCCCTCGCATGGGTGGTGTGGCTCCCCTCTACAAGATGGTCGCACATATGGCAACTCAAATGGACCCGGTCACTATTGTATCGACTCCAGAGGTGAACCCGATGGACGAAAATTCTCAGTCCGAGGAACTGTTGCCCTGCTGGTCAATTACACAAGCTTGCACTCACAACCATTCTATCTACTCTTCTAAAAATGATCCGAATTTTATTCCGGGTACTTCTATGCCCTCTCCTTCTATTTGTAATTTTTTATCTCTTGTACCATCAAGTAATTTTCACCACACTTTTGTTCACTGAACTCCATTAGCTACTCTGTTGCATCGACCCCCCCTACTATCCCTCCTACCATATCCCACACATCTACAGAGACTTCATGTTTATCCCCTCATACTGCTTCTAACTCCTCTTCTGTTGGGCACCATTACTACCTGAGATCATCAGTTCAACAGCCCAACTTTCCAATCTTGGGATTGGCTCAGTGCAGGGCCCCTCATCTACTAAATATGGTGGTATACCTTCTACGATTTCAAAGGTTATCCATAGGGCCAACATGGAGGTGGATGTGGATACGCAATAATCCCTTCTTAGGGTTCTTAGAGAAATAAAACCCAAGGATGTGGTTCCATCATGATCTGTCTCTCATTTAATTGCAAGGGCCTTGCCAACCCTATCAAGAAACTAGCACTTAGGAGACTTCTACTCACCACTCCCATTGATGCCATTTTCCTTCAATAAACTTTGGGGGAAGGTGCATCCATTTCCAATACCTTAACTACACTCCTTCCGGATTGGGAATTTTTGAAAATTGATGCTCGTGGTCGATCCAGGGGCTATTCTTTAGGCATCAACAACAAGACCACTCGAATTATGAATTTCTAGGGTCGGGTGGGTGCCATAGGAATAGAAGTTACTACTTTTGATTTTGAACTTCCTTTCACCCTGATCAATGTATATGGTCTATGCATCAACAGAGATTTTTTATGGGACTCTTTACTTCGATGCTCTCTGCTTCAGCATAATCAAATCATTCTTGGAGGGGATTTAAATTTTTCTATCGGGATCTAAGAATCATGGGGACCTCATGTCATGCCAGATACTCTATCTAATTTATTTGACACTCAACTTGAATTGGATGAATTTATTGATATTGACATGAAAAATAAGAAATCTACTTAGAGGAATAGACGCACGGGGTAGGCAGCACTGGCTCGCTGACTTGATAGATTCCTTATCAAGCAGCCTTTTCATAACCTTATGGTTAGATCCATACAGTGGGTGGGTTCAGGCGGGGCCTCGGATCACTCTCCTGTTTATTTGGAATTTCCAGAAGGTGCTTAGAAACCACATGCACCATTAAAATTTAATGCTAGTTGGCTACATGATCCAGATTTTCAATTGCTGGTCACTCAGGAGTGGTAGCACTGCAATATTTTTCTCGATAAAGAACCTGCAAAGGTATTTAATGATAATCTCAAAAGTATCAAAGAAAACACTATCTGTTGGTCACGAAACAAAAGAAATCTCGATGAGGAGGAGATGAAAAGGATTGAATTGGAAATTACTCAGGTTACAGATTCAGACTACTTGGGTTTCCATTTTTCATCCTCAAAAGAGCAGCTAATTGCTCTGGAATCTACCAAGGAAAATATCCTTTGTCAAGAGGAGGATTGGAGATGAAAAAGCAGGGCCATCTGGTTGAAATCTAGTGATAAAAATACAAATTTATTTCAAGGGTGTGCTAAAGGAAGGCGGATAATCAATACTATATGGTAACTATCAGATAATATTGGCTATGTGGCCAAATCTCATGCTCAGCTTGCTGATTTGGGTTTCCATCACTTCACTAATCAATACAGAGCACTGCAAAACATCAATCTGCTAGATATTATGAACATTGCTCGAACATTTCACAGGTTTGTTGATGATGAACAAGCAGAGGATCTCAATACACCAGTCTCCATGGGTGAGATCGAAGGTGTATTGAAATGGTTTAAGAAGGACAAAAGCCCTGGACCAGATGGATGGCCCATTTAATTCTATCTTCATTTTTTTGATCTCATTGGCAGAGATCTCCTCCAAGTCATTGAAGAAAGTGTAATATCTGGTCACATTTATGATGGTTTCAACTCTACTTTCATTGCTCTGATTCCAAAAAATGATCAACCTACTACCTTCCACGACTACAGACCTATCTCCCTCTGTAACTGAATTTACAAAATTATATCTAAAATCATTTTCATCCATATAAAACCCATCCTCTCTTCTCATATTGCCAAGGAACAATTTGCATTTCTCCACCACAGATAGATTCATGAAGCCATTGGCACTGCACAAGAGGTCCTACACTCCATTAAAACTAAGAATCTTAAAAGAACCATCCTCAAAATTGACCTTGCCAAAGCCTTTGACCATGTTAATTAGAACTACATTAATCTCATACTTATCCATATGGGCTTCCCCCAATATTTAACTAATTGGATTATGGACTATATTATGAATGCCACTTTCAGCATCCTCATCAATGGGGCAGCTACTGATTTCTTTCATGCTGGTAGAGGTCTCAGGCAAGGATGCCCTCTCTCACCACTTCTTTTTGTCGTTGTTATGGAAGGACTCTCGTCTCTTACTAACAGGGCAAAGGATGTTGGTGACATCCATGGTATTAGATTAAATTAATTCTTACAACTGACTCATTTATTATTTGTGGATTATGTGATTATATTTTTTGATGGCTCTTGTCAGGACAGTTCACAATTTTATAACATCTTAAAGATTTTCTATAGAGCTATGAGCATAGCTCCCAATAATAGTAAATCCACCATAATTTTAACTAGATGTTTGGTACATGAACAAGGGCTTTCTATTCAAAACTTCCCTTTTGTGTGCAGTTACATTGGGGAAGGTTTAAAGTATCTTGGGTTCCACCTTAAGCCAAATGACTATCAGATCAAGGATTGGAACTAGATGGAGGTTGGGGTATTGAGGATCTCTCCTTATTTGCCACTGCCCTGGTAGCAAATTGGGTTGGCACCTTGTATCTGTTAGCCTATTTCATAAAGGCAATTATAAATTCAAAAATACATAAATTGAATAATGTAAAGTTAGGATAAATATATTTATTAAATTAGAATATTTAATAAATATTAGGGATACTTAGAAATATTATTTTGTTAGTAAAAGTAGGACTCTAGAATTCAGTCGTTTCCTAAGCTCTAAAATAGGAATAAAGTTAGTGAAGGTCATTTATTGTAAATGGACACTTGTTGATTTTCCAAGTGATCCATAACTAGATTAAGTTAGAACATAGAGCTTACAAATAGGATTGTTTCCTAATTTCATTGTGTAATGTGAGAGTGAGAGTTTACGTTTGTAAACTCCTGCAATTTGTTATGTAATATTTTTTCATGATCAATAAAAGTATGTGTCTGAGGACACTTCTGCATCCACATGTGGTATCAGAGTGTTACTATGATTGTTGGGCTTGTGGAGAACTTGTGAAGGTCTGAGCATGGTAGAGACTGGTTATGCAGTTAGCGCATAAGAGAGATTAGAGCGATATCAGATATGATGTACGCTGGTATTAATTTGAAGCCATTTGAACCTTCATTCTTCTGAATTACGTGCGGCTTTGTCTATGTGAAAGGTAAATAAAAAACCATTGAATTTTAACCTTTTGATAAAGAACGCAAGGAAAGTAATCATTGGTTTTTGTGCATATTAAATCAAGACCTATTTAATTGATACAAGACTGGTTAACATCAATCCATAGTATTTTTGAATTGACAGTAGTGAGATTACAATATAGCAGAAATCCTACATTCTACGTATTCGAATTCCCAATTGAAGTTGAACAGATTTAAATTGGAATGGTGGCAATAGGTTTAATTGCAGAAGCCTTGGAGAACGGCTGCAAGATCTCAATCTAGAGTCTCAGCATAGATCATAGAGATTGATCTGGCCACTGTCTGCATATAGACCGAGATCATTCTCGAGGAGTAATCTATCCATGTGATTCCTATGGGAATCAATGTAACAGCAGTCACAGATCTGTCTCAGTATTGGCATTCTGTCAAAGTTGCGGTGATATTTTGGATTGTGGCATTGTTGTGGATTCATGGGCGTAAATCCACGACCCTTTGGGTTCTTTGAAGGAGCGCACGCAGAAGGGAATTCGGCATTGAGTTTGGACACACACAGGAATAGACTCTGCGTTGAGTTTGGTCCCTACGTTGGTCAATGAAGAAGCTGAAGCTGCATTTATTGTAAAGGCTGTGATTGGTAAGTCGAGTTAGAAGTTCGTGTTGAGTTTTGAATAGCATTAAGCAAGTGAAATAACCAACGTTAAGTAGTAACACAGCTTGTCAAAGGCAGTGTCCTTGAAGAGTGTGTTGACAGCGATCGACTTTTGATGTCCATTGACTTTATACACGTAACTTCTCTCTCTCTCCAAGATCGATCTGTTTTGGTGTGCAAACTTGTTTTTTAAATTGACATCAGAACCCATATGGGCTTGAGCCAAGCCTCTAGAGTCGGGGGCAGGAGTGTTGGTGCCCTTCATTGAAGTCTGACGGTTTGTGACTGCAAGGGTTCACGCTGGATGATAAGTGGATGAGTTGTATTATCTTTTTGGTTATATATTGGGTTGTGCTCTTTGCCAACATTTTGTTTTTTTTTATCTTTTGTGAAAGGGACAATAGGATGCATGGTGTGAACCTGTTTCGTAATCAAGTTTGCAGTTGTGTTGTGAGTGTTGTGTCACGTACAAGGGTACATATGGAGATACAAGGGTACATATGGAGATTTCTCATTTTTTGGAGGATCAAAGCCTTGTTTTGTGGAAGCGGATGCAATAAATTTATGAGGGGCTGACTCTTCAAATGGATTTTTCCCCTTATTTTCAAAAATAGGATGGGTTTTTTCTCTTGATAAATGAATCTTCATTTTTTTCTTGCACTCGGGTTCTCTTCCTGGAGCAACTAATTTTCAAATTTCCTACATTAATTGTCAATATCTCGGTATTATGGAGGGACTTCCTTCTCTTCTTGCTCCCCTTGTAATGTGAGTTCACCCTCTTCATCAGAGGAGTACACGAGGAATTGATTCTCTTGGCTATCTGTGACTTCCTCGGCCCATTCTTCCAACTCTCCTTCCAGGTATAGAGGAAGTTGGATATGATCTTGTTGTTTCTTCCTTTCCCACTACAACAACTGTAGAGGGGGCTTCTGATATTGAGGATTAAACCTTCGGTTAGGAATCATTTTGTTGGAACGGGGAGGGGAATTCTTAGACTCCGATTCAAGCTTAACCAACTTATTTGAGAGGTTCTTGGTCAGCTTATTCATTTCTTCAATTCTATACTCATGTGATTCCCTCTCCTAATTAGAAGTAGAAGCCTCCTCCCTATTCCTTCTTTTGGTTTCATATTATTTCTTCCCTTTGAATTTAACAGTAGAAGCAAAGTTTTCTTCTACCTCCAATGCATCAGTCTGGATATGCTCCAGAGATGTGGATTTTCTTTCTCTTAGCTTGAAACCAAACTCCACTTTGAAAGCTCGTGTGAAGACCACCTTAGCATCTGCTTAGGGAGGCTTTATCTCAATAGGGAGATTATTATAGACCTTATTGAGCCTCCTTATGAAATTTGTTACATCCTCGTTGTGTCTCTTTTTAATAGCGATGAACTCTATGTTTCGGGTAATGTTACCCTAAGATATTGGGTTGATAAAACTTCACAGATCATGGGCATGTAATTACAAGAAGGACTCACTTAACCAAATTCTATGCTTTAAACTAGAAACTACAGCTTGTAGACATTACCCGAATATCCTTCGGTTGTAGTAGATCCCGCGGGGTGAAAACCCCTTGCAACTCTTTGTGCTCTGAAATCTGTAAAATAGCAAAGAACAAGCACAAAATCCTAGTTGTACAACATATATATGTTCTATATGTTAGTGAAAAGCATGCATAATCTCATGAAAACAATAATAAATGAAAAATTTACGATCATTACATGCGTATAAAATATTATTAACATGTAAACATCAAGAACAATATGGCACTTCTGTTATTAATGACATGTACAGTAAACAAATGTGGAGAGATCACCTGAAATCTACCACGGCCTTTGAGCATATTTTCCTCTGGATCCGTCTAACCCTAGCCTCTCAAGATTTCTTCCAAGAATAGTTCACAATGGATGTCACATAGTGTGACTGAACATCTCAAGGAATCAAGGGTTTCTTGAAAATATTTGGGAATTATAGGAGGCACAGGGAATATAGCAGACTTGGATAGGACTCTAATAGCATATAATATCTATATTTATCTCTCTTCCTCCCTTAGGCCATTCCCTTGAGGGGCTTTTATACTCCCTCAAATTATTTTTTGCAGTTGGGAATAGTTAGGCCATGGGCTGGGGTGGTTAAGTTACTGGAACAACCATAAACCCTGCCTTTAAAATAGGGAAATTATATATTTTTTAATTTTTAAAATGGCATACGCAGTTCTCTATGTATGGAATCGCATATATACGCAGAAAATTCTGGGTAGAGGCGTGTATGGGTTTTAAGAAACTGTTTTTTGAGAAATATGTCCAAGTCTGAAGGGAAGGGTTGCCCAAGGCCAAAGAATAAGTCATCAAGTATATGACGGTGATAAATGATGCTATAATAGATGCCCCCTAATATATGAGGTCATAAGGGGTACATTATGGTTGAAATGTATTATGTGCATAGAAAGAACATTGTGAGGACTAGAGAGGACTTCATGTAATATTCCAAATTTTTCCTTCAATAAATTGGAATATTAGATTTTGCTAATTTCACTTAGGAGTTGAATAATTGGGTGAGAAGGCCCATTCATAATAAAAACATGTATAAAATCCCTCTATTATGAAAATGGATCAGCCTTGGGACTAGATTTCACACCCTCATGTGTGAAAGGAGATATTTTGCAAAGTGGCTAAGTCAAGTTTGACCAAGTCAAACAACGCAGAGATATGAGGTGGAAAGCATCTATGGGACAGCACAGAGATAGAGGAGGGAATATTCCTTGAAGGAGGAAACCCTAAAAGAGTGGAACCCATGGAGAGGGAGCTCTTATGTGTTTGAAAGGAGGGAAAGGCAGCCATTGTTGGACATGCATATGATATTATATTTCTTGTCTGTTCAGACTATTGGCATTCTCCAGTTGTTTAGATGAGTTGTTGTGATGTTTAGCACTAGGATTACTTGCTTAGGAATCCTTCTCCTTTCTTGAGAAGCCTCTTGAAGGAGTTGTACTAATTTTCCTTGCATCCAGGCTTGAGGCCAATCATCCTCCTCCAGGACAGCGTTATTGCTGCAACAACATAATGTTGTGTTGCAAGGTGTTGCAGTGAGGGATTACAACACCTCTTCCATCACTTGTTTTTTAGAGGAGGATTCTTCCTTTCCTTTGGAGGATCATTTTGGAAGCTATCAAAGCTTATTGCAGATCTTGGCACTTGGCCAAATCATTCTATTCCACCTACAACGCAATTACCCTCTTAAACTGTGTTATTTTCATAGTACACTTGCAGTGAGGGATTGCAGTGTTGATTGGAGGGTGAGATCTCAAGTGTAAGGATCAGCCTTCCACTTAGGAGATCCATTGGAGTAGATACTGATATCATATACAACATCTTCAGTCTTCTTCATATAGTTCCATTTTCTGAGTTGCAGCTGCTACCCAGCAACTCCGACGTTTTTTCCATTTTGTATATTTCAGCCAATCCTTCGGAGGATTGTTGTATTATTGTTTTCAGGGGTTGGAGATTTTCTCCCCCACCTTATTTGAGCCATACATTTTCATATCTTGTATTGATATTTTTTTGTAGCAGTACCTTCTATAAATTGCACAGTCTCAGCCAGGGTTTACGTATATGTAGCAGTGATTCTTCATTTCCTTGTACATGAGTTGTTGAGGCTTGCATTGCCTTGCTTGAGTGGATGATTTCTCAAGGATTTTTAGTTTATTTACTGCTATAACATTATTTTTTGGCTATTCATATCTTCTTGTCTCACATCTTGTACATATAACGTTGTCATTCCATGGTATGTTCATGCATTGTTGCAGTCCCTTCATCGGGCACTTTCTGAGGACAACTAGGTGTGGGAGATCTGTTCAACCCACCTAGAGGGATTTATTTTGAGCCACCTCTTGGATTTATGACTTAGACACATTTTTCTAAGGTATCCAGGTCGTATTTTCAAATCCTGTAGTAGCCATTAGTGGAAAAGTCATTTTCTAGTCATGCCTTGCTAGCTGTTCCATATTTGGAATATTATAGTGGTATCAAAGCATCTTTCTTGACTCAGCCTGTGAGTCTCAGCCAAAGAAGATCATAATGATGAAGAATATGATATTACTCTCATCAGTGTTCATATCCAGAGAGGACCTCTCTAAAGAGGTCAAGAATATTGAAGAAAAAGAAGGGGAAGGACCATGCACTTCCTATTCTCATGAAGAAGAAGGAGACAAGCATGGAGGATACTTGGATCATCTAATTCTAAGTAATTACCTTGTTGAGTACCAATCTCAACCTATAACCTTCAAGAATACTCTATCTTTTCCACAATTCATCCAGTTGAAGGAAGAGAAGAGACCATGCAGCAGAAGAGAAATCAAAGTCAATAGATTTATGTTGTCTACCTTTGATGGTTCATCTACAATAGAAGCTTGGGTGAGGAAGTTGGAGGCATTTTTCCTACAACATCCTGTAGCAGGGGAAAAATCTGTTGAAATCTTAGTGTTTCACTTGGAGGGTGAAGCCTATGTTTGGTGGTATATCCACTTGAGCCATGCAAGGGTGAAAAATTTTGCAGAGTTCGCTCAAGGGTTGATGAAAAACTTTGATGGAGAAAGAACAAAGAAGGAAGAGCTCACATCACCACTTGAGGAGCCTTGTAATAACACTGTCACACTCATGGAGGAGTAGCCACATGCATCAATAGTTGGGGTAGCCAAAAATTTGGAGGCAAGAACTCTTGCAACGCTACAAGAAGTTCCCAATTCTCATAAAGGAATGAAAATATTTCCACAATCTATTGTTGCAGTAAATTATTTTGATATTGTGGAGATTTTCTTTCACATGATCAAGGGTAAAATCACACTGCTACTCTAGAGAAACATGATTGCACTACGTTGTGCAACATTGAAACATTGGAGGAATCAAACCATCATTCTCATCTACCATTTTCGGATTGTACATCACACTTGAGGTTGGAGTTTGAAGACTTGAAGGAAGATAGTAGACATCTTAGAGTGAGAAACCATTTCTCCTTTCAAGATGAAACTTTCTCAATGAGTTGCTCTCAGCTCAAAGAGGAACTTGTACTTTCAGCAAATCCAAGACCTCATTGGTTTTGGAGGACTATTGTTGAGAGGGAGGTCTCAAGGAGAGATCTCATTAGAGGTGAAATTCAACACACCATGGAGTGCAAAGATTTTCTTCCTTTCTCACAAGAGAAGATAGAAGATGGAGGACATCTTAGGATGGATAACATATCTCATGCTTGTGTTGGAAATTCATTGAGCCATATACATCATGATGGGAGGTTTTTTCCTACCACCTATTTGGTTCCTTATGGGATCTCATTGATCCTTGATAAAATTTGATTTCAAAATCCCATGAAGTGCAAAGAAAGGGATTTGGTTTGGGAGGATGGTAGCCCTCACGGGAGGAGTACCATGATGAAGAGAAGGAGAGAGCATCCACAAGTGGTTGAGTGGATGTGGTTGATAAGCAAGGATCTGGGAGGCTACTTTCAAATATATGACACCGGGCAGCAAGAGGCTTGGCTGCGGTGGTTACTCTTGAAAGAGTTTGCCATCACTTGGAAAACACTCTTCCTAAGAGTAGGAGGATGGAGAAGAGATGGTAGGATGCTTGCATCATTGGGAAGTATGGAGTATGGATGCATGATGTTGATGTGATGCTCATATCATTCATTGTGTCTTCAACACATGAGTTGTATGATGGAAATATGGGGAGGCAGCAAAATATTTTGTTGCTTTGCTTGTTCTTGGGAAAGAAAAAGCAAATTTGCTCTCACACTTTGCATGATGTTGCAGGAGGAGGAGATGGCATTATATCCTTGGATTTTGATGATGGAGTGTTTCGGGGAAAAACACCCTAGAGGTTTGTTGGGTCAAAACCTCCATAGATCAGGGCATGCTATTCAGAAGGACTCACACACAACCACACTTGAATGCTAAAAACTAGATAACAACGATAGTAGAACTCACCCGTAGTCCTACGTTCGATGTAGATCCCGCGGGGTCCAAACCCCCAGCAACCCTTCTTCCTCCTTCAACCTGGAAAACAAGAAAGAACGTGCACGGAAACCTAGTTGTACAACATATACTTCTCCTAAACGTTAGTGAAATCCATGTGAAACATTATATAAACCATAATAAATGCTTAATAATCAATCTTTTCACATATACAAATAGATATTAACACATAAGTTCAGGAACAAGATGGTTCTTCATTATTACGAATAGCATGTACAGCAGTAAAACTGGAGAGATCACCTTAATCCTTCCATGATCTTCGAACAGACCATCGTTTGGATCCGTCCCGCCCTTGCCTTGCTAAGATACTTTCAAGACTTGTACACTCGAGATGGCATATAAATGAATGAACATCTCCAGGAAACAAGGTTTTCCTGTATAAATCTGGGAAAGTGCAGGAGGCACAGGAATTCAGACTTGAATTGGGATTCCAACAGAGTATAATGTCTATAAAATTTCTCTCTCCCTTAGGCCACGCACATGAGGGGCTTTTATACTCCCTCAAAGTAGTTTCAATCAGTTGGAAACAGTTGGCCACATACTGGGGTGGTTGAACTACTGAAGTAACCATCGACCCAACCCGAAAATAGAGAATTTTTATATATTTTTTAATGATTTTAATGGCATACGCGGAAAAGTACATGTGGACTCGCGTATACACGCGGAAAAGTCTGGGCATACCCGCGTATGGGATTTTTAACACTGTTTTTTAATGAATTTTGTTCAAGTCTATGGGAATGGGTGCCCAAAGCCATAAAGACAATCATGAATCACATGAGGGTGAAAAATGATGCTATAAAAAATGCCCCCTAATATATGAGGTCAGAAGGGGTACATGATGGCCGAAATGTATTATGCACATAGAAAGAACTTCCCAAGGACAAGAGAGGACTTCACCAGATTTCAACCTACCAAAAACCAATGAAAGAAAACAGAGTCAACTCATGCTGAGGCGGGCATACCCATGCTCAGTCTAAAATACATCATATAAAAAGTACAGAGTGGATCCAAAATGTATACAAGTATAGCTGAACTGGAAGTACACAATGAATCATCTAAGCATGCCCCATAAGTACAAGTCAGAATCAATGTCTAAGTATCACATATAGAAAGCTGATCAATGGTGCTGAAACTGGATGTCTGATCATATAAGTAACTGAATCTCCAAGTACCAAATCATAAAAAGTGGAATAAACGGTACAATCACGCAACTCGGGAGTCAACATATAGGATGATGTTGTACTGACACTGCAACATATAAGGGTGAACGGCATCACTGGCAGAAACTGAATGGACTGTCAAAAGTGAACCGAGAAATGCTGATGCAACCTGAGGTCTTCACCGATCACAACGGCACAATTCTACACAATGGGAATAAATGAGCTAAAGTCGACCATGTGAGAAATCGTTGGATTACCGGTCAATGATGTATACCGTTAACCAACGCGAGACAACCCACCAATAATGAAAATGAGTGTCAAGGTGCCCCAGTACAATCTAACAAGTGCGAATGAATGAGTTGAAGTCGAACACTTGAAAGAATCTACCAATCGGGAGGCAATGATGAATCCCCACTGTCGATAGCGAAGAGTCTGCCACTGATGACTGCAAACCCTAAGGTACTGACAAAAAGACTCTAGACCTTATTCCCAGAGCAATGAGTCGAAGTCGATGGGAAAAGATTTGCTGGAAGGAAGGCATTAAGGCATCCCACATCAGTCCAGCGCGAGTGTAACCCGCAGGCCAATATTTGGAAGGAATCGGACGAAGTAGAGTGATGGAACCAAAACCGAAGTACGTTTCCGACATGCACAAGATGAAGCTAGCGCACGGAAGAAACCCTATGAACCAACCAATAATGAAAGCTGACACAGAGGCGAGAAATCCACCGATAGGGTCAAATGGAAATCAAGGTACTGCACGAATCCCAAGTGTGATAATGTATGTTGACGTCGAACACAGGGGAAACCACTCAGTCAAAGACCCATAATGATGATCAAATGCTGAGCACAAGGTCACCTATCAATGATGGAAATAGGGCCAGGGTGCGGTTCTAGGTTTGCTCTCAGAGCAATGTGTCATAGTCGATAAGAGACAAACCCGCCAGCAAGAAGTCAATGGAGACCTTCTCAAACCAGCATGAGAAGAGGACCAAAACATCTGATGTGATAGAACAAGATATTGACAAGACCGGGAAGGCCGACTGAATAATGAGTCAAGAGACACCGCAGAATGGCCGACTCTGGTTAGACTTCCCTTGAAAAAAAGGATGACTCGTGATGACCATGGCAGTAAAAAGTGACACTGTATAAGTCTGTTATGCAGGAGGCAGAACAAACTCTCCATATGATTGGAAGAGATAACCAACCGGGGGAGGACTGACCAGTGACACAAGGTAAAGGCTGAACCTAGGTCAAAACTAAAACCATCCCAAATGGAGGAAAGATATATAAGTGTATATGCTTTGGTCAAGGGCAACAAACTGACACTGTACTGCCATCAAATTACGAAGTTACATCCCGTTCCTGCTCTTTTTGTTATATTTTATTTTTTTGTCTTTTTCATATAATAAGCCTGAAAAAGAATAAAATAATGCTATAGTACAATGGATAGAATGAGTATCAAGAAACAGATGCACTAGTTCCTGGGATTGGAACGATCCTATGCTCAATGCAAGGTGGTGGAAATTGGTAAGCGATACTCAGAGGAATGTTCCATCCATGGGTAAAAGGGTGTCAAGTCGTGATAGCCAAGTGCATGCAATGGTTATCTTGTACAGATAGACAAGGTCAAAATTTTGCTTAAACATTGAGTCCAAATGAAGTTGGCTAAAGGCCAGGATAAACAAGTAGCCAATATGCAATGCAGTAATACAACTCAACAACACCAGGGAGCCTCTAGGGTAATAGCCAGAAAAAATTATAGTGAGGAAGAAGAAGAATGAAGCTTCAACACATAAGTCATGGCGGGACTAAAGAGGACTCCCGAGCCTACATAAAACACATCATGGGAAACAAGTGATAGCGAGGAACTAACTAGGAAGCCCATGTAAAGGAAGGCTCTACCACCAAGTCATGATTAAATAATCGGCGAGTGAAATGGGCGTAATACTCATGACCTGATGGGATCGACCCTATGGCAAGTGATCAGAATGGAGGCTAGTATGCAAAATGCAACGGAAAGTGGATTCCCTAACCTATATGTTAGTGAAGATCATATACCTGCCATGACGGGTCAGCAGTCATGGATCAAAAACTGGGAAAAATCTCAAATTCGTCAAAATGTACCTGAAAATATACCAATCTGGGCACTTCCAAGCATCCGGGTTATGCAACTTAAGATAGATTGAAAAAATAAGCATAACAAATTTTTGCGAAAATTTTCAACTTTTTGGGCATAAATAGACAAATTACCTCATATTTGGTTCATTGTTACATTGCTGATTTGGGAAAAAGTGCTCTGGAGAAAAAGCCTCTTTCATCAAAATAGGAGCAATCGACCATCAAACTTCACCGAATTTGTCAAGTAAGCTCTTAATTCATCCTTGCTATTCATTTTGTCCGTTCATAATTTAAAATTTGGGGATTTTCACCGTTGAATCATTTGCTAAAAATCATGGGTTTGCACATACACGGGTTTATAATGACCAAGCCATGTATATACGCGACTGTGCACAAAGAAAGTCGCGTATGCGCAACCCAAAATGAAAAAATGCGTAGCTAATGAACGAATTATTGAAATTTTGCAGGATGACAATATCTTGGAGAGAGTGTGAACACGGTGCTATTGAAAATGAAGTCATGCGGGACCAAGCATCACTAAATATTCTCCGAAATTGTGGATTGCTCAAGTTTTTCAAAATGCCAAATATGAAGAGTAATGTTTGGTTGCTTGAAATGCTTGTGAACTATTGGGAACCGGAAGAAGACTGCTTCATCATAGATCAGATGCCCATACGCATTGAGGTGAAAGATATATATTTTATTACTGGACTCTCCCGGAGGGGGGAGCCAGTAGACTTGCATGGTAAGCCTTTGGGAGGGCTAACCGTGGAAGATTACGTCCACATCTACTGCGTAGAGGGTTCCAAGAAAGCTGGAACTCAAATTGCGATCAAATATTTAAGAGACTTGCACATGAAAATCCTCCTTTTTACCATTGGTAGGGTGGCAGGATCTGCTTCCCTACACCAGGCATCCAGGACTCAAATGAGTATAGCAGTGGAATGCTTAACTCATGTATATAATTGGTGCACAGCTCTACTGATGAACATGAAGCAGCAATTGACTTCTATCTGAAAATTAAAGACAAAACATTTTGGATATGGTACAATCTTGATGAAATTCTTCTTCGAGAAGATTCCAGTGCTGAGACCCAAAGTGATCTCTTCTATCAGCAGCCCTAGAGATCTAAGAATTGCCCGATGGGCTGACTTGATGAAGAGATTGGGGGGAAGTGAAGTTCCCTGAACCACATGGGATGATGAGTTCTTCCTTTGGTGGGGAGAACAAATCATCGCTGTGGAAGACTATCCCTATGCTGGGATGGATTTTCGAGGCAATCCAGACCTTGTCCTTCCACTAGACGCGGCATGGGGCACAGTCGGTAAGTTTGCAATTTTTTGACTTATATAATTTTTTGGATTTCTTCAATATGCATGAAAAAATGCGAAAAAACAAACATGTTTTTGATTGGATTCAAAATGACTTACAATTTTAAAATGATCATGAAACAGATATTGGACCAGTTCAACCTAAGGGATACCCACGACATAAGCGTCGCAGAGGCGAGGTGGATACAGTAGACTCAGACAGAACCCTCCATGCCATACAAAGGAACTTGGAGGGGTTAACCCGCCAAGTGCCTATGGCTGCAGTGGAATATCTGCCTGAGGCCATCTAGAGGCAGGTAGTAGGAGTACCCCACGACTGGGTATGGTTATTCCGCCACGTTGCCACCGCGACCGTGTTCTATAGGAACACAACTTCTGGGCAGGGACCTCAAGAGTAGATAGATATGATGTATCATATGACTGTATATTTTTTGAGACTGAACATGATCGGGCATAAGCCCAATTTTTTGTATGACTTATGGATCCAATTTTTTTTATAGTTTTTTGAACACTCTGATGATATATATACAGCGATGTTTGATGTGATGTGACAAATGTATCAAAATGTATGATGTTTTTGATGATTAAATTTTATTTTATGGAATGATTAATATGCCAATCAATTTCTTGATTAGCTAATGAGTCTGCCATCCAATTGTCAGATCAAGGAATATGATGCTATAACATGGAGAGGTACTTCCACCTTGAGAGGAACTTCTTATTATTGCAACATTATGGGAGATATCTTTGACAAGGAGCATGTCAAAGAATGGATCTATGAGTTGGCCATAGATTATTTGTAGAGGCCAACAATGCTATCATTTGAGATCTTGGAGTTATTGATGGAGTTTCCCCAGGATCACTTCACACTTGATGCACTTGGAGGAAAAAGAGGAGGTGATATTGATGGAGTAGTGGATGGATACATCTATTACATTAGTATGACCTCACTTGCTATGATATTCTTGACTTGGATTCCCAAGTATAAGGAGGGTGATCTTTATGCAACATATGGTTCAATTCTCTCCCTAGGAATGTGTCATACTACTATGGAGGGATCTTTCATATACACATGCATCATCTTGCTCTCAACATCTAGTAAGAATTTTGTTTTTACATCCATGGATTAACTGACACAACATTTTTATGCTCTTACCATTCATACTCAGTGCATTTCTCCACAAAAGGGCAAGCTTTTCATTGGGCTCCACGGACAAAATTGGGCCAATTTGTATGATGGAGACAACCTTATTTTATATGGCCTTGGGCAAGTGTTTTCTTTCATGTATGATCAGTTGATATACTCAGAAAATTTCTATTTATCAGTAGATATCATGACATACATAATTATCCATGTAACACAAAACAACTTGCCATGTGATTTTCTGAAGTAGCAGTTTGGAAAACTGCGCTTTCACTATTGGGGAAACTGTTGGTACCTTATTGCACCACATGAAACCTTCAGTATTTTTCACTTTTTATTTTTGATCATGATTTCCATTGCTGATATGGATCTGATTTATATTGGGAGCATGATTGGGAGGTTCACACACGAGTTGGATGTGTCCTTGAAGGGAGAGAATTCCCACATTTTCTGCACTACATGTTCTAATGGGAGCATGGGAGGAGATATGGCCACCACAACTACCTATTTGTTTTCTTTTGAGGTGGGCCATGATTTTTATAGCCATCCATTGTACATCCATGAGAAAGTATTTGATTATGTATTGTTGACACATTCAGCCATTTACTATTCATTAGTAGATGTGATGATTCTTGTATATTACTTGCCATGCTATTTTCTGAAGTTGCAATGGATGAGACTGCATTGTATCCTTGTGAGACATTGTTTGTACCATGTATCATCATGTAAAACCTTCAGAAAACTTCTCATTAGGATGTTCTATGATTATCATGTCCTATTCATCTTGGATGGATTGTTTTGGGCCAGCATGTTCTTCAATGTTGGAGGAAAAATATTTGGAGGATTGCTCTTCACTTTGCCATTTGAGGGCAATACTTTTGCAGCCCAAGATCAGCACATACTCTACACTCATAATGAGTGGGGAGAAGGATAGCATGGGGTAGGCTATGATGCTTACCATGTTCATATTTTCAGCCCACCTTCATTTCCAGAGATTGAGGTGGAAGGAGACTTTTAGGAGTTGCCATGTTGGGAGGTGACTCATTTTGTTTGGATGTTTGCTTGGGGATTGAGGATCCACATGGGGAAGATTTTCCTAATCATATTTCAAACTCCATGCCTTGGGTGGAGAATCTCCAGTTCTATCCCTGTAGTTTCTTGAGGACAAGCAACATCTGGGAGGGGAGGACTGTAATATTCCAAATTTTTCCTTCAATAAATTGGAATATTAGATATTTCTAATTTCACTTAGGAGTTGAATAATTGGGTGAGAATTCCCATTCATAATAAAAAAATGGATAAAATCCCTCTAGTATGAAAAGGTATCAGCCTTGCGACTAGATTTCACACCCCCATGTGTGAAAGGAGATATTTTTCAAAGTGGCTAGGTCAAGTTTGACCAAGTCAAATAGCGCAGAGGTATGAGGTGGAAAGCATCTATGGGACAAAACAGAGATAGAGGAGGGAATATTCCTTAAAGGAGGAAACCCTAAAATATTGGGACCTGTGGAGAGGGAGCTCTCATGTGTTTAAAAAGAGGGCAAGGAAGCCATTGTTGGACATGCATATGATTATAGATTTCTTGTCTGTTCAGACTATTGGTATTCTCTAGCTGTTTAGCTGAGTTGTTTTGATTCTTAGCACCATGATTACCTGCTTAGGCATCCTTCTCCTTTCTTAAGAAGCCTCTTGAAGGAGTTGTTGAGTCTCAAAAGTGTTTTCCATATTCATACATATTTCCATTATGTCATAACCATTCAGCTCTTATTTCATAGCCATCTGACCTAAAACCCTACATCAAGTAACCATTTTCATAAATATATGGGTTAGGATCCTTGTCTTCAAAAGTTATTTATTTTATGTATTTAAAGTGAATTTATGATTAGAAACTAGAAAATTAACATAGTTTCATATATCTATATATGTGTTATGAGTTTTGTGACATGTGTAGGTCAAAAGGAAGCTTCTAAATGACCTTTATGTGGCCTCCCAAAACCAAATTCGAATTTGAGTGGAGAAGATCATGGGATCATGAGGACATGTGTCTCATTTCCTTTTTGTATTGTAACTCTAAGAAGATATGTGTCTCATTTATTATTTGTATTGAAACTCTAAAAAGACATGTGTCTTACCATTTCCTATTTTTATTGTAACTCTAGAGATAGAGGGAGAGATTCATGGAATCTCATTAATGAGATAACTTCTCATATTTTTGTATAAATAGGGGAATCTTTTTCCTATCAAGGGTAGTGAAAAAAGTAGTGAAAAATAGGAGAAGAAGAGAAAGGATTAGATATTTTTTTGTAACAAAGCTTAAGATGGAATGGGATGTAGATTTGTGAGTTTATCAATAAAGAAGTTCAGTTCTTTGATGCTGTTTTGATTACAAATTTAAGGAGCTGAATAATTTCACCAAATTGGTAGCAGAGGGCCCCTGCTATTCGAGGAGGTTTTGCATTTTTTCTAGATAAGTCATTTTCAATTATGTTTTGTCATATTTCCTTACTTAGATTGCTTTCTGAAATCATAGCTTTTAGCATTATGTTTCATGTCATTTTCTTAGATAAAGGATCCTCATGATATTATAGTTAGTCTCTTTCTCAAGCTCTTCCAATACATCTCTATTAAATGAATGGGATTCAATTGTGATATTCTGAGTTATTAGCATTTCATTTTCTGTTATTTAGTTAAAAAGAAGATCCTCATTATACTGCAGTTAGTCTATTTCAAAATATTTTCCAATAAACCTCTAATTCACGAATGAGACTAAGTTGTAATATTGTGAGTTATTGATTGTTTTGCTTCATAGAAGATCCTTATCACATTATGATTAATCTCTTTCAAAATCTCTTCCAATAAACCTCTATCAAATGAATGATATTTCACTGTAATGTTCTAAGGTACTGTTTGTTTCAACATTTCCTTTTATGTTTTAGGAGATCCTCGTTGCATTAGAATTAATATTTTTCACAAGCTCTTCAAAAATATCTCTAACTAAATGAATCAGATTAATTTGTAGTGTTTTGAGTTACTTTTCATTTCATGAATGTTCATTAGAAGTTGTAATATCCATGGATTAGGACTCTTTGTTTTCATCATTTCCTAGTTAGGAACAGAACTTGCAAATAAAACTCTGCTTTAATTCATTTGACAACATTTCCTTTTCCTTCCTTTTAATTGGATTTAATCTCATATTTCTAGTTTAGATTAGAAAACTAAGAACAAAAACATAAAACCCCCAAAACAACAGTAAAACATCAAAACAACGAAGTAATAAGTAGCTTACTTAGGCACATATAGTGCACCACACTTCATCAGTTTACTAGCCCTGGTCGATAATTTATGTTAGCAATTTAGGACACTAAATTGACTAAACAGGAGTTGTACTGATTTTCCTCACATCTAGGATTGAGGCCAAGCATCCTCCTCCAGGACATCGTTAATGTTGCAACAACATAATGTTGTGTTGCAGGGTGTTGCAGTGAGGGATTACAACACCTCTTCCATCACTTGTTTTTCAGAGGAGGGGTCTTCCTTTCATTTGGAGGATCAGTTTAAAAGCTATCAGAGCTTATTGTAGATATTGTCACTTGGAAAAATCATTCTATTCCACCTACAACGCAGTTACCCTCTTAGACTGTGTTATTTTCAGAATACACTTGCAGTGAGGGATTGTAGTGTTGATTGGAGGGTGAAATCTCAAGTGTAAGGATCATCCTTACAATTAGGAGATCCATTGGAGGAGATATTGATATCAGATACAACATCTTCAGTCTTCTCCATATATTTCCATTTTCTGAGTTGCAGCTGCTACCCAGCAACTCCGACATTTTTTCCATATTGTATATTTCAGCCAATCCTTCGGAGAATTGTTGTATTATTGTTTTCAGGGGTTAGACCTTTGCTCCCCCACCTTATTTGAGCCATACATTGTAATATCTTGTATTGATATTTTTTCTACAGTAGTACCTTCTATAAACCGTGCAATACCAGCCAAGGTTTATGTATATGTAGCAGTGATTCTTCATTTCCTTGTACATGAGTTGTTGAGGCTTGCATTGCCTTGCTTGAGTGGATGATTCCTCAAGTATTTGTACTTTATTTACTGCAATAACATTATTTTTTGGCTACTCATATCTTCTTGTCTCACAGCTTGTACAAATAACGTTGTCATTCCATGGTATGTTCATTCATTGTTGCAGTCCCTTCATCGGGCACTTTCTGAGGACAATTAGGTGTGGGAGATCTGTTTAACCCACCTAGAGGGATTTCTTTTGAGCCACCTCTTGGATTTAGGACTTAGACACATTGGTATAAGGGATCCAGTTCCTGTTTTCAAATCCTAAGTAGCCATTACTGGAAAATGCATTTTCTATTCACGCCTTGCTAGCTGTTCCAGATTTGGAATATTACACTTCACTAGATTTCAGCCTGCCAAAAAACGAGTGAGAGAGATCAAAAAGATATCTCATGTCTGAGGTGGGCATACCCATGCTCAGTGAGAGAAACGTATGTCCGCATATGAAGTATAGAGTGGATCCATTATGTATACAAGTATGGCTGAAATGTAAAGTACATAATGAATCATCTGATCACTGTTCGGAAGTACAAGTAAAAATCAAGTCCAAGTATCACATATAGTAGACTGATCAATGATGCTGCAGCATATATCTAATCATAAAAGTCACAACTGAATCTCCAAGTACCAAAACATAAGTAGTGGAACAAATGGTATAACACACAACTCAGGAGCCAACATATAAGATGTTGCTATGATGAAACTGCAACATATAAGAGTGGATGGTGTCACTGGCAGAAAATTGAAGGAGCCGTCAAAGTGAACCAAAGCATGCTAATGCAAACCCGAGGTCTTCACCGATCACCATGGCATAATTCTACACAATGGGAATAAATGAGCTGAATTCAACCATGTGAGAAATCATTTGATTACTGGTCATTGATGTATACTGTTAAAAAATGCAAGACAACCCACCGATAATGATAATGAGCATTAAGGTGCCCCAGTACAATCTAGCAAGTGTTAATAAATGAGTTGAAGTTGAAAACTTGAAAGAATCTATCAATCAGGAGGCAATGATGTATCCTCACTGTAGATAGCGAAGAGTCTGCCAGTAATGATTGCAAACCCTAAGGTACTGACAAAATGACTCTAGACCTTATTCCCAAATAAATGAGTCAGAGTCGATGGGAAAAGATCTGCTGGAAGGAAGGCATTAAGGCATCCCACATCAGTTCAACACGAGTGTAACCTTCAGGAAAAGATCTGGAAGGAATCAGATGAAGTAGAGTGAAGTAACCAACCCGAATTATGTTTATGGAATGCACAAGATGAAGATAGTGCACGACAGAAACCCTCGAAACTGACCAATAATGAAAGCTGACAAAGAGGCGAGATATCCACCGATAGGTTCAAATGGAAATCCAGGTACTGCATGAATCCTGGGTGTGATAATGTAAGCTAAAGTCGAACACAAGGGAAACCACTCAGTCAAAGACTCATGATGATGATCAAATGTTGAGCACAAGGTCACCTATCAATGATGTAAATAGGGCCAGGGTGCGGCTCTAGGTTTGCTCTCAGAGCAATATGTCGTAGTCAATAAGAGACAAACCCGCCTGAAGGAAGTCAGTGGAGACCTTCTAAAACTAGCAGGAGCAAAGGAAAAAATATCTGATGTGATAGAAGAATATACTGAAAATACTGTGAAGGCCAACTGAAAAATGAGTCAAAAGACACCGCAGAAAGGTTGACTCAGGTTGATTTCCCTTGAACAAAAGCACAACTCATTTTGACTATGGCAACAAATGATAACTTTGTATAAGTTTGTCATGCAGGAGGTGTTACACCATTTTTTGGTCAGCTAACTTATTATCATTAGATGGACCCAAGTACATCATGTAAGACCAATTTTACTCCATTTAAAATTGCTTTCACTATGAAAATAACTTAGTAAATCACCTTTACTAAGTTGTTTATGGTCTAAACAGGAAACCCCATAATGAAATATTAAATATATATATATTTGTTTCATTTTCCTCAAGAAATAATTAGTTAAACAGTAGTTTAATTAATATTTTTGGTTATATTTAACCCAAAACAAAGAAATTAATTAGATAAATCATTATTTATCTTATTATTTTCTAAAGAATAATTGTTTAAATCTTATTTAAATAATATTCTTTGTTAAATATGACTAATTCACCCTTAAATAATTAAATAAATCATTATTTATTTGATTATTACTCAACAATATCCTTAAAATGATAAATAAACCATTTATTTATTTATTATTTACTTAATCACATCCTTTAAATGATAAGTATATCATTTATTTATTTATTATTTACAAATAAGGGGATTTGACTCAAGTCAAATTCCTTTTCCCTCCAAAAAATATAATAAAATATTCCATAAAAGTTGGATCTAGATTTGGTTAATAATATTTTAATTATGCACCAATCTCTAGACTAACTCAATATTTTGTTATAAATAGGACGGTTTTCCCATTTATTTGTCACCTTTTGTTGCCTAAAGACCACTCTGGATCTCAACACTTGGTCTGGCTATTGATCCACAATCATAGCCATACTTTTCCATTTTTTTCCGGGTTTTCTACAGCATCAAGAGAGAGGAATTCTAAATCTGAAGAGCTGAGGACTTACAAGAACCCACCCCATTGATGAGAACAGGGAACACCCTCTTGTGTTTTCCTTCCAGGTGCCATTAATAAAAATATTCATTGGATATATTCTTGTCTTGTATATTGGATCTATGGAGTAAATATTATTTTTCTATTGTTTAATGTCTTGTAATGTATAGATCTAGATTTTTGTAGCATTTGTCTTGATCATCTAATTACAGATTTGAAGATATTAGCAGTCATTTCTGTTGTTAGTGTTGTTTGTTATGCGCAGCTAAAGTGGTCTTTTTTCGTACGTTTCGAATAAAGATTCATACTAACAGGAGGCATAAACAAACCCTCCATATGATTGGAAGAGATAACCAATCGGGGGAGAACTGACTCATGAAACAAGGCTATGGCTTCTCCTAAGTCAAAAAACTAAAAAAATCCGAAATGGAGAAAAGACTTAGCTTTTTTGTGCTTTGTTCAAGGGTGACACAACTGACACTATAACTGTCATCAAATATGGAATTAATATCCCGTTCCTTCTCTTTTTCAAATATTTAATTTTTTTGTCTTTTTCATATTGAGAACCTAAAAAGGAATAAAAGAATACTATATTACAATGGATAGAATGAGTTTCGTGAAACAGATGCTCTAGTTCGTGGGATAGGAACAATCCTAAGCGCAATGCAAGGTGGCCAAAACTAGTAAGTGACACTCAAAGGAATGTTCCATCCATGGGTAAAGGTGTCAATAACATAAGCTAAGTGATTGCATGGTTAACTTGTATAGAAAGACATGGTCAAAAGATGGCTTAAACATGAGTCCAAATGAAGCCGGTTAAAGGCCAAGATAAACAAGTAGTCAATATGCAATGCAGTAATACGACTTGACAACATAAGGGAGCCACTAGGGTAATGGCCAGAAAAATGATAGCGAAGAAGGAGAAGAATGAAGCTTCAACGCATAAGGCATGGGAGGACTAAATAGGACTCCTGAGCTTACATAAATTGCAGCATGGGAAAAAAATGCTAGTGAGAGACTAACTAGGAAGCCCATGTACAGAATGGCTCTGCCACCAACTCATGATTAAAAAATCAGCGAGGGAAATGGGTTAAGTACTCATGACATGATGGGATTAACCCTATGGAAAGTGATCAAAATGGAGGCTAGTATGCAAAGATGAAACGGAAAGTGAATTCCCTAACCTATATTCCAGTTCTAAATTAGATACCTGCCATGATAGGTCAGTGGTCATTGATCAGAAGGAAAACTAGGAAAATCTGAAATTCAGCAAAATGTACCTGAAAAAATACCTTGCCCAACACTTAGAAGCCAAATAGTTATATGGCCTTAGTCAAATTCAAAAATAAAGTACAAAGGAAATTTGCAAAAAAAATTCAAATTATGGGCATAAATACACCATTTGACTCACATTTTGATCATTTTCACATTGCAGAAGTGGAGAAAGAACTTTGGGGAAAACATTTCTCTTCTCAAATATGGAGCAACTGGCCATCAAATCATGCCAAATGAATCAAGTAAGCTTTAAAATCATCTTTTTCATAAATTTCGTTCCTGTTTGAGGAAAATTTTTGGAATTTTGACCATAGAAAAGATATTTTTGTTGAAGCCCCCTGCACATACACGGGTTCATGTGGAAAAACCTGCGTATCATACGCGACTGTGTACAAGCAAGGTCGCGTATGCACAAAGCGAAAATTTAAAACTTGAATCTAATCATTCATTGAATGATTTTTCCCAGGATGTCCATCACCTGGAGACAGCGTGAGCATAGTGCAATTGACAATGAAGTGATGGAGGATCAAATTTCCTTAGATATTCTTCGAAATTGCGGATTGCTCAAATTTTTCAAAATGCCCAATATGAAAAGCAATGCTCGTTTTCTTCAAAATGTTGGTTGATAATTGGGAACCAAAAGAATATTGTTTCATAATTGATCATATGCCACTACGAATAGAAGTGGAAGATATATACTTCGTTACTGGACTCTCTCGAAGGGGAGACCCAATAGACTTGCACGGAAATCCTATTGGAGGGCTTACCATAGAGGATTATGTCCAAGTCTATTACATAGAGGATGCACAAAAGGTAGGAACTCAGATTCCTACCAGAGATTTGAACGATTTATACATGAAGATCCTTCTCTTTACCATTGGCAGAGTAGTAGGATTTTCTTCTTTGCACTAGGCTTCACGGACACAAATGAGCATAATAGTGGAATGCTTGATTCATCTCTTTGATTAGTGCATAACCTTGCTGAGAAATATGAAAAAACAATTGACTTAAATCCGAAAATAAAAGACTAAAAACTCCAGGTATGGTACAATATTACTGAAATTCTTCTTCGATAGGGTCCCAGGGCTTTGGCCCAAGGTCATCTCAACTATCAGCAGCACGAGAGATCCAAGAATAGCCCAGTGGGCAGATATGATGAAGAGATTAGGGGGAAGTGAAGTTCCCAAAACCACTTTGGATGATGATTTATTCCAATGGTGGGAAGAAAAAGTCATGGATTGCATTGGTCCTGCTGGGATGGACTTTCGTGCAGATCCAGATCTAGTCCTACCACTCAATGCAACATGGGGCGCAATCGGTGAGATTGCAATTTTTTATTTTTTATTATATGATTTTTTTTCCAAAGTATGAAAATGAAAAAATGTTTTTGATTGGACTAAATGACTTACAAAATTATGATGATCATGATGCAGACATGGGACCAGTCATACTGGAGGGATACCCAAGGCACAAGCGCCACAGAGGTGAGGCAAATGCTGAAGACCCTGGCAAGACTCTCGATGGAGTATAGAGGAACTTGGAGAGCTTGACTCGCCAAGTGCCTATGGCCACTATCGAGGACCTACCAGAGGCTATCCAGAGACGGGTGTTAGGATTACCACGAGACTGAGTGTGGTTACTCCACCGTGTAGCGACTGCCATTGTGTTCTATAGGAACACAAATGTTGGGCAGGGACCTCAGGAGTATATTATAGATATATTTGGGTGACTGTAATATTTTTTTATGTTAGACATGATCGGGCATAAGCCCCAATTTTGTAGGACATGATGGTCCATATTTTGTATATATATATATATACAATGATTTATATGATGTGATGACTCAAATGTATGATAATGAATGATGTATTTGATATATTTTTTTTTTAAGTATTGAATTATTAACATGCCAATCAATTGCTTGATTATCCAATAATTCTTCCATCCAATTGTCAGTTGGAGGAATATGAATGAATGTGATAAATTGAAATTATCATTGTAACAAATGTACCCTAAAAAAAAATCGATGTAAAAATGGGTCTGAGACACAATATGTGTTGTTCAACTTCGAAACCACCAGCTGCAAATCCAAGAAAAATACTAACTAATCAACACCCAAAGATATTACCTCCGAGAGTAGGTTAACCACTGCAGTGTATTCTTCTATGTTGTTCGAAGAAGGACCAATGCAGACACCTCTTGAAACTAACAGCTGATGAAGTACCCAAGTGTTACACAACATTTTGTCACTGTCCCTGCAATCCCCATCCCGCACATTGGAGGGTAATTTTGTGACTTATAAGAAGTGTCATGCCTTGCAAAGACCATCATTGCATCCCTTTCCATGAGGAAAACATTTCTCCTGTTGACGATTCCTTGATTAAACCATCAGAAACACATGTTTTTGGGTTGGCGCTGGTAGACCGTTATGCCCTCGCGCCAATGAGGAAGATTAACACTGGGCCTCACACCCATTGGCGCTTTTTCCCAGTGATCTACCCACGCTAAGTTGTTTTTGGAATGTTTTTTTAAATATGGAGGTGAAGTTTCCATACTAATAACTTCGTGGGCGAGTCAGCCTGGGTGGTTCGACTGAATAACCTTGACCACCCTCCTTTGGCCTCTTGTTTCCACCTTTTGGGGAAACCTCCCAAAGGATAAGGCCTCCCTTCCACCATTGTAGTGATCCCAACCTCCTCCTCTCCCTCTACAAATAAACCTATCTCTCATTGATACACTAGCTGAAAAACTGAATAACTGAAGAGGAATTGCTGAACATTTTGTTGGTGAGATAGAGCAGAGAAAGAGACCTTTGTCAAGAGAGAACTTAGGCTTGTTTCCTCGCCTCCTCCCAATTACCCAACGAACATTCAAGACGCACTTCGATTGAACCCACTGAAGGAGGCTGCGACAACAAGGCTCTGGTTGTAATCTATTTATTTCTATTTATATATACATGACTAATGTTTGGTTCCCATCTTGTGTTAATATGGTTTATTTTACGCAATGTGTTTAATCTTCCTTGATTGATTAGCTAGTTTTGAATGCAATCATTATCTTGTATGTTGCTTTTGTCCTTTGATCTTTGGGCAGGCATCCGAGTATGATTGCTGAAGGACCGCAACCTATCAGGACATAGATCAAGAGGTTGCCACTACTACAACTACGATAATTGTGTTGGACTACAAGTAGGAAAATCTATCCCAACCTATTTCATTCGTTAACTAGGAACCTACACATTAGCTTTTTCCTTTATTGCTAGACCCACTCTAGGGCTAGAGGGATCATCTCTATCCACAGGGAGGATTTACCTACATAACAAGTTGGCGACTCCCCTGGGGATCAGTGTGAGTTTGTCGTCTTGTTACTCATTGGGAATTTTCCTTGTCGAGTCAACTTTGGTCGTTTGATTGCTTTTTTGTCATTTTTGGCTTGCTTGACTGTTTGGAATCCTCCTGTTCAGCTCCAGAGTGTCAAGATTGACCTCTGCTCACTGGGTTTTCCCTTTTCCCATAGTTTTTCGGCTTGGCATGGGTTCTCTTTGAAAAATCGCACTAATTGGCACCTGTTGCTTTTGTTGCAGTTGCGCCAACTCCTGTTTGGCACGGATTAACACCTTACAGTCGTGCCGAATCCTATAGGATTTGTTTTGATCTCCCTTTTGAGTTTTTGGTCAGCTGTGCTTGACTCTGGTTTATTTCTTTGATTTTCAATTGGTCTTTTGGAATTGTTTTGACTGCTGTAGGATTGTCCTTCTCAGATGTTTCTCCATTCTCTCATCGGTGACGTTCATAGCCCTAGGTTTTCTAGGTGTCTTTTGCTCACTGAACCTTCTGATTGAAGTTCAAGTCTTTTTTATTTTTGTCAGTTCGATTCCCTGATCGATTGTGTTAGTATTTATTGATCCTTCATGTCTTTGGTTTGTTGAATGATCACTTCAGTTTCTATTTGACTCTCCATCTAGTCACTTCCAGCATAGATCACATTGCTCGTTTGGGTCATTTTGAAAGCTTTATGTTTGTTTGAGAGAGTGCATCATTGGTTTGAATGCATTTTTATGTCTGTATTTCTTTTGAATTATTCATTTCTAGATCTCTACATTCGTAGTACTCCGAACTAGTGTTCACTTTAATTTTTGATGTAATAGTGCATTGTGTACTTCACTCATTTAAAAAACAAAAAAAAATTGCATTCTTTCGTTTGCATCGAAAATGAAAAGTTCTTTTGCATAACTAGCACTTAATGAACTAGGAAAGAGTTTTTCGTTTTTCGTTTGGTTGTATTAGTTGCACTAGTGGACTTCTTCTTATATTTTCATTATTTTTTACTTTTTTAAATATCTTTATCCTTCTCTTAGTTAGCATTCATCAAACGAAAATGGTGTTATTTGCATATAGCCTGCATTCAGGAATTTGAGATCCCATTCGGCAGGGCCTTGAAACTCAAACATTAATTCAAGATTAACCATAAAATTTATACAGTTAATCTAAGGAAGCATTGAAAATTTATTCCCAAGGTGCTCTAAGTATGGTCCAACGACAGTCTGTCATTTCCTTTAGCTTCTGGAAGTCATATTGGTGGCACATCTTTGACTAGTAATGATAAGACTTGTAAGAAACAAGGTAGGATTACAAATCCTTGTAAGTTGTGTGAAGGGAATCATCCCATTCACCTTTTTCCATACATGGATGAAGCCACGAGAGTGTTATACAACCCTACTATTTCTGCACCCTGCCTTCCAGTTGATTACAAGAAGCTTTCTTCGAGTCCTCCACTAGTTGATTCAACCATCGGTCGAGAGTCATCCTTGGTCGATCTCGCTCCCTCGGAAATTAAAATTCAAGAATCCATTCCTAACCAACCATTGGTCATGGAAATGGTTGATCTAATCCTACCTATGGTTCATCAGGTATTTTCTATTGAGAGTGGATCTCATCCCCCTCACGTTCTTCTTGTTTATTCAGATTCATTGGACTTGGAGAAATATTCTCTCGTCCCTGTCACTCAAGAAATTCCTCTTCCTACTCCCATGTTTGTGGTCTAGGAGGATGCTCCTCTTGCTCTGGTAACACCAAGGGATGACCATCTCAGTTCAATGATACCCCGTCCAAGTATTTTGGTCGCTTCCTTTGATTGGAGTCAATTCGCAAGATACTGTCTTCCTTCTTATGTGCCTTTTGAGATCACTATATAGATCTTCAATATGGCCATACCTAGCACAATTATAGATGAAGGCGCGTCTGTTAGTGTTATGTATTTAACTACTTGGAAAGATTTTGGTTCTCTGCCACTTGTGCTTGTTAGTCAGAATCGGTTGGCATTTAATAGAGGAACCAATCAATCGTTAGGGATCCTTCGAAAGTTTCCAATCACTTTGGGAGGGAAAACAATTTGTATAGACATGATGGTTGTTCCAGGCCCCTTGGATTTTAATTTACTCTTGGGGCACGACTATGCTTATGCCATGGGTGCACTTGTCTCTTCCCTCTTTCGTGTGCCCTGTTTTCCACATGAATGTCAGATCGTGACCATTAATCAACTTTCATTCTTAGGTCCTCATACGACATCTGGTCCACCATCATCTCTTCTGGGTCATTATCTATCGGTTGTATCCTCCCCGCCGCAGGTTTATTATATGGCCACGTGTTCATTGCCCTCGTCCAGTGATAGTGTCGTCGAGTACCATCTATTGGGGGCATTCAATCGCGACTTCTAAGATATTGTTGTCCCATCTGATGAGAACCTCTTGGAAGCCATGAATTCTTATTTGACATGATTATTTGTCATCAGAACATATTTTTTTTCCTTGTGTCAAGCTCCTTAAAAAATGAAACAACCTCCTCGGAGCATAGTTCATTTTCTTGTGTCATGCTCCTTAAAAAATGAAACAAGATCTTTGAAGCATAGTTCATTTTCTTGTGTCAAGCTCCTTAAAAAATGAAACAAGGTCATCGGAACACAATTTGTTTTCTTGTGTCAAGCTCCTTAAAAATGGAACAAGCTCGATGGAGCATAGTTCCTTTCCTTGTGTCAAGCTCCCTAAAAAATGAAACAAGATGTCATGGGGATAGTTCGTCTTCTATGTCAACCTCGTTAAAAAATTAATTGGATCTCACGAGGATAGTTATTTTAATGTGTCAACCTCATTAAAACAATGAAACATGTTCCTGTTCAATTTGAGTGTTTGATATAATCTCGTAAAATCCCAGTCGAGTCTTCTCATGATCTCGTAGTTGAACCTTCACTCCATCCGTCTTTCTAATGGACTGAAGCTTAGGGGGCATGTACCTCGAATTGAGTCACCATGTTGGGGGAATGCCCAGCTTTTCAAGAATATGTTATCTTTGTTTCGAGCTTGTGTAAAAGTGAAACCAACTTCAAGCAAAGTTTCCTAATTTCAAGCTTGTGTAAAAATGAAACCATTTTCATTTTACCTCTTGTGATTGCCATTTTATCAACCTGTTTTTCCATATGTGCCTTGGTGTTCTCATTCCATCGTCACTATCTGCTTGGCTGATCATATGCCCTCACTTGGTTTTTTTACCCATTCCTGAGGAATTGCTACAATGAGTGGTCTTGTTAGCCAGCCTCTCAACCTTTACTTGTTCTGATTAGTTCCACCATCACCAGAACCAGTTGCTACCCTTAATACCACTCGTTCCTCCAAGAGGAGTCAACTTTCAGCTCTTTTCTAGCTCTAAAAAATCGAAAATATTGTCGAGAATCTTATCGTTTTGAACTCATTGAATGGATATGAAACGATATCTACCTAGTATATGATTACCTCTTTTTCGGGCTAGGATGGATTATTTACGAAAGAGGAATACCTTAGCCTATCGCAACTAAGAGGTTCTCTCAGGTATAGTTTTCTACCTTTTTGGATCTGAGGGAATATTTACGAAAAGGGATCTACTGGAGTTTTCTATTCTGCTTCTTTTCAAACTCTCTAAACATGAAAATATGCCAAGTTCTTCCTTTTCTAGACTCTTTAAACCCTGATAACATCAGAAATCATCACCATAACGTTAACCGAGTTCCTCCTTCCTAGGGCTCGTAAAATGTACTAGGATGGATTTGTACGAAGGAAAAACTTACATCACAAGCATATTCTATCCCCTTCAAGCTTGTTTTTCAAAAATAATTGGGGTACTCGCTAGAAATGGTGGGGAAAAATGGAACCAGGTCTCAGTTGTGTCGATAGTATGTCGCTCTTGAACATGACACTCATCTGCATTCGTGTCGGGTTAGGGACATCTCATTTCATCATTTTTTCCTCCATGGGTTTGGGTAATCTATTTTGACCTCTCATATGCTCTTTTCCATGTCACCATGACCTTAGATCATTTGATGTCAAATATTTCCAAATCTAGAGTTGTGCCACTGATATGTTCAAGAGAAATTTCTGATTGCATTTTTCAACCTCCCTTTGATTCTCCTTTGGTCCTAATTCACTATCATCATTTTCCTCTGTCTCATGTCGATGATGTGGGAAATATTATGGCCCTCCTTTGACCGGGTCACTTCCTGTCGATTTCAACTCATTATCCAAGAAGTTTAGCTAGGGATTCCCTTCCGGTACCTTGGAGCTTGCATGCCTCAAGGGCAGGTTCTTCGCATTCGACAATAGGTCCACATCATTTTCCTTAGATCTAGTGATTCTGTGGGTGTTCGATGCATGATCACTGTTCACATTCTGTGGCTTGTACCTAGTGTACCTTGAGAGCCATAGTCATTATTTGTTTTTTCTTTCGTGCATGTTAACATATTACATCATTGGCTGGTAATCAAGTGAATTTCTTGCATGTTCGACTTCATCTCACATATTTGCATGCTTGAATTTGTACTTGTTCGGGTCAAGATGGAGCAGAAGACCCTGGGTTTTGTCTGATAATATCCAGGCTACAAGATATTTTTGTTTATCATGATAATATGCATGACTCTTTTTATTGGATGGTTGTGACCATACATGAGTCTATTTGTTGATCCTTACTGCTGGATGGCTGCGTCCATACCTTGGATATCAGTTTATATATGTACTCTATTATGGATGGCTACAACCATTCCACATGTTCATGTATCAAAAATATCAATTGTATTTGTACGTGAAGGTCTTCCGACAATGGTGTTTTGTTCGAATGCGTTCTCATAAATCATTTCAGCCGTCCCTCTCTCTCTCGGGCCTCATGCTTTAGGGGGAATCTGTTACACAACATTTTGTCACCGTCCCTGCAATCCCCATCCTGAACATTGGAGGATCATTTTTGTGACTTATAAGAAGTGTCATGCCTTGCAAAGACCATCTTTGCATCCCTTGCCATGAGGAAAAAATTTCTTCTATTCACGATTCTTTGAGAAGGCCATCAGAAACACATGTTTTTGGGTTGGCGTTGGTAGACCATTATGCCCTCGTGCCAATGAGGAATATTAACACTGGGCCCTGTGCCCATTGGCAGTCGGTCCCAGTGATCTACCCACGTTAATATATTTTTGGAATGTTTTTTAAATATAGAGGCAGATTTTTCATACTAAAAACTTCATGGGCGAGTTAGCTTGGGTGGTTCGACTGAATAACCCTGACCAACCTCCTTTGGCCTCTTGTTTCCACCTTTTAGGGAAACCTCCCAAAAGATAAGGTCTCCCTTCCACCGTTGTAGGGATCCCAACCTCCTCCTCTCCCTCTATAAATAAACCTATCTCTCATTGATACACTAGCTGAATAGATGAATAGCTGAAGAGGAATTGCTAAACATTTTGTTGGTGAGATAGAGCACAGAAAGAGACCTTTTTCGAGAGAGATATTAGGCTTGTGTCCTCACCTTGTCCCAATTCCCCAATGAACCTTCAAGATTTTCTTCGACTGAACTCGCTGAAGGAGGCTACGACGTCAAGGCTCCGATTGCAATCTCTTTCTTTCTATTTATATATACATGACTAAAGTATGGTTCCCATCTTGTGTTAATATGGTTTATTTTACACAATTTGTTTAATATTCCCTGACTGATTAGCTAGTTATGAATGCAATCATTGTCTTGTATGATACTTTTGTCCTTTGATCTTTGCGCATGCATCCGAGTACCATTGTTGAAGGATCGTGACCTGTCGGGACATAGATCAAGAGGTTTCCACAACTACAGCTGCAAAAATTGCATTAGACTACAAGCAGGAAAATATATCCCAACCTATTTCATTCGTTAACTAGGAACCTACACATTAGCTTGTTCCCTTGTTGCTAGACCCACTCTAGGGATAGAGGGATCGTCTCTGTCCACAGAGAGGATTTACCTACACAACCAAGCCATGGAAACCAAGTTCCAGGTATGTCTACTAGCACCATTGGTGAAACCAAAGTGACTCACATCATCCAGTATTACCTGCCAAAACAGATCAAATTCATCAAAACCACACCAAAAATCGAAACCCATATATGTACAAAAAACAAAATATATAAAACAAAGCAAGATGCTAGGCCAAAGCCTAGGCATAATACTTTTCAAATGGAGCCCATTTCTGGGCTCCACCAACTCGTTTCCATCAAAGTCAATCAAGGTATAGGATCCTTTCTTCAGGACCTTTTGATGATGAAGGGGCCATACCAAATAGATTTTAACTTCCTTGCCCCAAAGGAATCCTTCTCTTGGGCATAAACCAAGATAAGGTCACCTTCAAAGAAAACCCTAGGTTTGACCACCTTATTATAATGAACCTTTACTTGTTTCTTATGTGCCTCGTTCATCGTAGCTGCATCTCGACGCTACTCATCGAGATGTTCCAGATGAAGAAGGCATTCCTCGAGACTGGAGGTGTTAGGAAGAAGCTCAAAAACTAACTTAAGAGAGGGAATTTTTCATTCAATGGGAAAAATAGATTCCAACCCATAAGCCAGTTGAAACACAGTAAAACCAGTTGCAGTTTTGACTGACATATGGTATGCCCAAAGTGCAGGATACAGCATAATATGCCAATTGGATCTGGCTTTATCAATCATCCATTGAAGAATTATCTTCAAGTACTTGTTCACGGCTTCAAATTTCCCATTGGCTTGAGGATAATAAGGAGACAAATTCTCCTACCGGAAACCTAATTTCAGAGCCAATTTAGCCATCATGTTGTTCTGAAAGTGATTTCCCTGGTCAGTGACAATCTCTTTGGGGATACCAAAGCAAGAAATGAATTGATTGAAAATGAGCAGAGCTGATGTCTCACCCTTATTCCAAAAAGTAGGCATGGCCTCAACCCACTTCGTGAAGTAGTCTACAACTACAATAATGTACTTGTGACCTTTATCCGAAGGCAGGTTACAAGTAGTATAATCAATACCCCACTTTGTGAAGGGACCAACAGTGATGAAAGGAAAGAGTGGAGTTGGATGAGCACACATCTTTCAGGTATAAACCTGAGATGGATGACACTTTTTGACCGATTCCATACAATCATTGAAAATCAAAGGCCAAAACTATCCTGCATGTAGGATTTTTTGGGTTGTAGCAAGCCAAGATAAATGACCACCACAAGCTCCACTATGGCAATCATTCAGCACAACCTTATCTTCTTTGAGATTTATGCAGCATCTAAGGATCAAATCGACCCCGTAATGATATAAAGTGTCAACAATAATCAAATAAATTTTGGCTAAGTGATGTAACTTTCGGCACTCATCTTTCGAAAAAGTCGAGGGAAAATTCGCGGTCTGGAGATAAACTATGAGATCCGCGTACCAAGGATCCTATGAAAAAATGAGAAAAATATGTTCATTAGGAAATGATTCGTCATCAAAAATCTCTTCTTCACAGGGAAACTCATAAATCAATTCTGTAAAAACTAATGATTTCTTGGGATTGGCAAACATAAACTCAAGATCAAATTCTTGCAAAATCACAATCCATCGATTGTATTTGCCCCCAATCACTTGCCTATTGAGAAAAAATTGAAATGGATTGACTGCTGCCAAAACATAAGTTTTGCAAAGGAGAATATAATGTCTGACCCATTGCACAACATGAACAACTGCTAAAGAAAGTTCTCTACTAGAGAATACCAGAGTTTAGGACCTACCAAGCCTCGAATAAGGTAGTATATAACATGCTCAGAAAGAGCATCATTGTCCTGAACCAGAACCATATTGTTGGGAAGGTAAATCCTCTTTGCGGACAGAGATTATCCCTCTAGCCCTAGAGTGGGTCCAGTAACAAAGGGACAAGCTAAAGTGTAGGTTCCTTAATTAATGAATGAAAAGGAAAAAGTAGATTGATGTACCTGAAGTCCAACATTATCGTCATTGTAGTGGTGGTGGCTTCTTTATCTCTTCTCCAATGGGTCACAATCCTTCTGCAACAATGCTCGGATACCTGCATGAATATCATCCAACAAGAACATCATACAAGACAATGATTTCATTCATAATCAACTAACCAGTCAAGGAGGGCTAAGCATATTGAATCAAATAAAACACATTAACACGAGATGGGAACTAGACAATAGTCATATATATGTATTAATAGAATAAATAGTTACAACCGAAGCAATGACGTTGAAACCTCCTTCAGTGGGGTTTAGTTGAAGCACGTCTCGATGAATCGTCGGGGAATTTGGACGGAATTAAGACACAAGCCTAAGCTCTCTCAATGAAGGTCTCTTTCATTCTATCTTTCAAGAAAAATGTATAGGAATCTCTTCAACGTTTCAGCTATAATATGTTCAGTTCAGCTAGCTCATCAATGGAAGATGGCTATACTTATAGAGGGAGAGGAGGAGGTTGGGATCCCTGCAATGGTGAAAGGGAGGCCTTATCCTTTGGGAGGTTTCCCCAAAAGGTGGAAACAAGAGGCCAAAGGAGGGAGGCCATGGTTATTCAGACGAACCACTCCAGATGACTTGCCCACGAAGTTGTTATCATGGAAACGTCGCCTCTATTTTTTAAAAAACATTCCATAAATAGGTTGGCGCAGGTAGATCACTAGGACATAGTGCCAATGGGTGCGGGGCCCAGTGTTAATTTCCTCATTGGCACAAGGTCATAATAGTCTACTAGCACCAAGGAAAAAACATATGTTTCTGATGGTCTGCTTAGGAAATTGTCAACAGAAGGAATGTTGTCCTCATGGCAAGGGATGCAATGATGGTCTTTGCAAGGCATGAAAATTTATTTTTGTCATAGAAATGAGCCTCCAATGTGCAAGATGGTGATTGTAGGGACAGTGAAAAAATGTTGTGTAGCAGATGCCCCCTAAAGCATGAGACTCAAGAGGGAGGAAGGGGTGAAATTCTTTACGAGAACGCATTCAAACCAAACACCGTTGTTAGAAGACCTAAAATTACAAATACAATTGATATCTCTGATACATGAACATGTGGCATGGGTGCAACCATCCATAGTAGAGTACATATATAAACTAAGATCTGAGGTATGGACGCAGCCATCCAGCAGTAAGGATCAACAAAAATAGACTCAGGTATGGTCGCAGCCATCCAATCAAAAGAGTCATGCAATGAAGTCATGATAAACCATAATATCTCGCAGCTTGTATCTTATCAGACAAAACCCAGGGTCTTCTACTCCATCTCGACCCGAACAAGTACAAATTCAAGCATGCGAATATGTGAGCTAAAGTCAAACATGCAAGAAAGTTGCCTGATTATTAGCCAATGATGAAAGTTGTTAACAGACACGAGAGAAACCACCAATAATGACAATGGATCTCAAGGTACAACAAGTACAATCCATGAAATTTGAGTAGTGATTTGGCGTCGAACACCCATAGAATCACTCGATTGAAGGGAAATGATGTGGACATGTCGTTGAATGCAAAGAGCTTACCATTGAGGCATGCAAGCTCCAAGGTACCGGAAGGGAGTCTCTAGGTCAACTTCCCAGATAATGAGCTAAAGTCGAAAGGAAGTGACCCAGTTGAAGGAGGGCCATAATGTTTCCCACATCATTGAAATGAGACAGAGGAACAGGATGATAGTGAATCAGGACCGAATAGAGGATCAGAGGGAGGTTGAAAACTGCAGAGGAAAACTTCTCTTGAACATATTAGCGACATGACTCTGGATTTGACAGTATTTGACATCAAGGGATCTAAGGTCATAATGACATGGAAAAGAGTAGATGAGAGGTCAAAATAGATTACCTAAACCCATGGAGGCAAAAATGATGAAATGAGATGTCCCTAACCCAACACGAATGCAGATGAGTGTCATGTTCAAGAGCGACATACTACCGACACGACTAAAATTGGTTTCATTCCCCCCCACCATTTCTAGTGAGTACCCCAATTATTTTGAAAAAAAAGCTTGAAGGGGATATCATATGCTTGTGTTGTAAGTTTGTCCCTTGGAAAAATCCATCCTAGTACATTTTATGAGCCCTAGGAAGGAGGAAATCGGTGAATGTCATGGTGACGATGTCTGATGTCATCAATATTTAACAAGTTTGAAAAAGGAAGAACTCGACATATTTTCATGTTTAGAGATTTTGAAAAGAAGCAGAATATAAAACTCCAACATGTCCCTTTCCGTAAATAGTACCTAAGATCCAAAAAGGTAGAAAAGAATATCCGAGAGAACCTCTTAGTCGCTATAGGCTAAGGTATTCCTTTTTCATAAATAATCTATCCTAGCCCAAAAAAGGGGTAAACATATACTGGGTAGATACTATTTTGCAGCCATTTAATGAGTTCAAAATGACAAGAGTATCGACAATATTATCAGTTTTAGAGAGTCAGAAAAGAGCTAAAAGTTGACTCTTGGAGGAACGAGTGGTATTAAGGGTAGCAACTGGTTTCGGTGATGGTGGAACTGCTTAGAACAAGTAAAGTTCAAGAGGTTGGATAACAAGACCAATCATTGCAGTGGTTCCTTAGGAATGGGTGAAACAACCAAGTGAAGGCGTATGATTGGCCAAGTAGATGGGGACGATGGAATGAGAAAACCAAGGTTCATATGGAAAAATAGGCTGATAAAATGGTAATCACGAGAGGTAAAATAAGAATGATTTCATTTTTACACAAGCTTGAAAACATGGGAAATTTTTCTTGGAATTGGTTTCATTTTTACACAAGCTTGAAACTTTAACAAAATATGCTCGAAACTGGTTTCATTTTTACACAAGCTTGAAACACAAAAAACCTATGCTTGAAATGTTTGCATGCCCCTAGCATGGTGACTCAATTCGAGGTACATGGCCCCCAAGCTTCAGTTCATTCGCCTAAGTAGATAGCTGGTTACTAATAGGTGGATGGAATGAAAGTTCAATTGCGAGATCAAGCGAAAGACTCGACTTGAATCTTACTAGATCTAATCAAAAGCTCAAATTGAAAAGGGAATTCCTTTCATTTTTTAATGAGGTTGACACAGTAAAAGAACTATCCTCATGACATCTTGTTTCATTTTTTTAAGGAGCTTGACACAAGAAAGTGAACTATGCTCTAACAACCTTTCATCATGATGAATAAGAGGTCATGGCTTCCAAGAGGTTCACATCTGATGGGAGAAAAACATCCTGGAAATCATGATCGAATGCCCCCAATAGATGGTACTCTTTGTTATAATCACTAGATGAGGGAAATTAACAAGTGGCCACATAATTAACCCATGGCAGAGAATTTATAACTAGCGGATAAAAATCTGGCATAGATGATGGTGTGCCAGCTGCCACCTCCAGACCAAAGAATGAAAGCTAATAAATGGTCATGATCTGACCTTTGTGTGTAAAAAATATCACACGAAAGAGGGAGGAGACAAGTGCACCCATGGCATAAGCATAGTCACGCCCCAAGAGTAAATAGAAATCTAAGGGGCCTAAAACAACCATCACGTCTATACAAACGGTTTTCCCTCCCAAAGTGATCGGCAACTGTGGAAGGATCCCTAATGGTTGACTAGTTCCTCTATTAAATGCTAACAGATTCTGTGTAAGAAGCACAAGCGGTGGAGAACCAAAAACATGCCAAGTAGTTGAAGACAAAACACCAATAGATGCACCTTCATCTATAATTGTTGTAGGTACAACCATATCAAAGGTCTATACCGTGACCTCAAAAGGCACATAAGAAGGAAGGTGGTATCCCACAAATCGACTCCAATTGAAGTAAGTGACCAAACTACTTAGAGGGGGTACCATTGAACTGAGATGGTCATCCCCTGGTGTTACCGAAGTAAGTGGAGAATCCTTCTAGACCATAGACATGGGAGAAGGAAGATCAAATTCTTGAGTCACAGGGATAGGATAATATTTATCCAAGTTCGAGGAATCCGAAGAAACAAGAAGAACATGAGGGGGATGAGATCCACTCTCAATAGAAAATACCTGATGAACCATAGGTGGGATCAGATCGAACGATTCCACAACTAATGGTTGGTTGAGAATGGATTCATGAATTTCAATTTTCGAGGGAATGGGATTGACCAAGGATGAATCTTGACTAATCGTTGAATCAACTATAGGAAGACTCGAAGAAAGCTTCTAGTAACCAGCCGGAAGGCAAGGTGTAGAAATAGTAGGCTTTTCCATCACTCTCTCTGCTTCATCCATGTACAGACAAAAGGTGAATGGGATGATTCCCTTCACACAACTTACAGGGATTGGTAATCTTACCCTATTTCTTATGAGTCTTATAATTACTAGTGAAATATTTGCCACCAATATGACTTCCAAAAACCAAAGGCAATGGTGGACGACTGTCGGACCATGCTTCAAGTACCTTGGGAATGCCAAGGCAGTCTTGAAGAAGATGGTCACCTTTTCACAACATACAAGGAAATTTTAATTTTCATGGAAGGTTGGATGGTTTATCAATGGAAGCTATCTGAGGCACAATAGTCGCAGAGTTGGCCTCTCTCTTTGCTGACTTCTTCTTCTTCGTCTTCTTCTTCTTCTTCTTAGCCACCAGGTTACTAGAATCTAGACTTTCACCAGGCGAAGTAGAAGATGAGGATGAAGAAACAGGTGAAGAAGAGGAGAGGTCCACCTTAGAATCAACATGATGTTGTTCTAGTGGAGGGGGTGGTTGTATAGTGGGTGGAACACTCGAGACCACAGAGGTCGAGAATAACCAAATAGGAAACCTAATAGTTAACCCAGGCAGGGATAATGTTGCTATATAAGGAGCACCAGCATTCCAAAAAGTAGGAAAAGGACCAAGATTCCATTCAGAGGGGATTCCTTGGTTGGTAAAATCTGGAAACACTGCCATTGGAAAGAACCCTAAAACAAAATACTAAGGAAGTTAACTTTAACCAGGAATATTTTGTGGGCAGTTAAATATTTTAAGACACTGTGTAATATTCCTATTTTAATAGGAATATTCAATTTCATTTTATTTTCTTTGTTAAAAGAATAATTATGTAAAGGAGGGTCAACAACTCCTAATAAAAGAATAAATACATGCCCAATGTGAATAGAGGAAAATCAGGGATGTCTTAATAAAATCCACTTGTGTGTGAAACAGGATTGAGCCATCTGAGTGGGTCAATAGGACCAAATCACAACACAGTCCAGATGCATTGAACCTCCTGGATGATAGCGTAGTTCTAGAAGGAGGTCCTCCATGTGAAAAGGGTTAAATGAATGAAGGTGGTTTAGGGTTTTGGGAAGCTCTCATCTTATATAAGGGGAAGGCAACATGTTGAGGTTGTTCATGATTTGATTTCTGAATTGTTGTCTGTTTAGAAAAACAACTTTCTTGGCTGCTTAGCCTAGATTGCATTGGTATTTGTTGTTTAGGAGTTTCATATCTTCCCATTGAGGAGCTCTTGAGAGAGCTTGTATTAATTTTCCACTATATGGTTAGAGACCAAGCTTCTACTTCCAAATGCAACGCAGATCCAGTAAGGGTTTGCTTGCTTTTGTAAGTTGTAGCAAGTGGAACTCTAGATCTATCCAGATCTAGCTTGTATTGGAGCCTCTTCTCAGTGAGTGTGTCTTTTGACCTCTTGGAAGAGTGCAACCATTATTTGAGCTTCATTTTTTCATCTTGGCATCAGGCCAAATAAATTATTCAAGCTGCAGCATAGTCTCCCTTGAGGGACTGCATTATTTCAGTGGAGATTAGATCTCTTCAGATCTAAGTAATTTCAGTGCTCTTTTTCAGTGGAGGGGGCCTCTTCTCTATTGGAGGAAGTGTATTGGAGTGCACGAGATTTATATTCTGATATTGGCATGTGGCCATCAGTCATCTATCCCATAAAGCGCAGTTTCTACTCCAGATCTGCATTATTCTTGTATGAGGTGTTGCAGGGAGTTTGGTTGCACCATTTGGAGAGCTAGTTTCTGAGTGTTGGGGATCAACCCTTCACTTTGAAGATATGTTGGAGGAGATCTACACATTTTACTTTTCAGATCTGATTTGCATAATCTAAATGCTTCAACATTTTTGAATATTTCTGCAGATCTGCTTTCTTAGATCTCAGATCTACTATTCATGCTTGGTGTAAACCCAAAAATTCCAAGGGGATCTGAAAGAGGAGCTCTTCTAGTGCATGGATCTGATATAGATCTAAATTTTTATCAATATATCTAATATAGATCTGACATGTAACATACATCAGTTGCAGCCTAATAAAATAATGATGTCAAGGTAGCTTTCAGTCATTCATATGGTTGCAACCCTCTTTTGAGGAGATTTCTTCTGTCTATGACTTGTATTTTCAGCCATGTATTTGATGTACTTAATTGTCAGACTTATTTGTTGTTGTAAATAATATTGAAGCATATTTCATGAGCCTCCTATCACTACTCTGCAGAAAATGAGTTATTTTCTGAGCAAGATTGTTTGTTATTGCTGGAGTCTCTATTTGAGGAATTTTTCAAGGAAATTAGGTGTGGGAGATCTGTTTAACCCACCTAGAAGGATTTATTTTTGACAACCTCTTGGATTTATGACTTAGATACTTAGATCTAAGGGATCCAAGTGCTGGTTTTCATTTCTGTAGTAGCCGTTACTGGAAAATGCATTTTCCAGTCATGCCTTGCTAGCTGTTCCATATTTGGAATATTACAGTGGTATTTGAGCATGATCTCTGGCTCAGCCTGTGAGATCTATCTATCATAAGAATAAAGAAGAAGACTGAAGAAAGAGATATTACATAGAGGACAAGAGAAGAGTTTTCCTAACAGTCTCTCTCAAGACATGCATGAATTGAAGGGAGAAATCAGGGGAATGAGGAGGAGAATACATGAAAATCCCTCAAGAAGTTCTTCTCATTAAGAAAGCCCCAGTACTTCTTATACTATGTGTGAGAATTCAGCCACAAAATTTGATCTACAACGTTGTGACATGCCTACTTTATTGTTGAGAGAAAGAGGAGAAGGAGTAATGGCGAAAGAGGATATATCCTTGCTTCTTTTCCAAACCTTGGAAGGTATTAAAGAATATCTCAAGGAGATGTAAGGGGAGGAGTGTAGAAGATTCTTGGAAGGGTTTGAAACAAGCCCTAACTATTCTCATGGTGGATATGAGCACTTAGCCACATCATCAAAGCTACCATGTTCTATCAGCAACTTCTTCAGGAAGAGGAGGAGAGGATATGTGCCAAAGGGAGAATCTACAAATCCAACCCCACATATGAAGACCATTGAGGAGAACGTAAACTTTTTTGAGACCTGGCCTCATTGGATGAAGAGTCTTCTTCTCAAAGAGAAGACATGGATATTTCTCTCTCAAGGGTAGACCAAGATCTAAGGTCTCCTCTTGATGATGAGGCATTTTCCACCATTGAAGAGAAGGCTAGGGGTGACAGCGCAATAAAAATAAAGGCATCCCTAGCATCTCATGAAGAAGGAGGAGGGGCAACTGCTCCAAGGAGATAAGCTCTTGCATTCTTGCAAGGGGTCTCAAATAATCTCACATATAGGAATTATGGCACAATCCCTGAGCATCATGTGCCATCATTATCATATGGTGAGATCCTAAATACTGCAGAAGATGAAAAGGAGGACAAGCTTCATAGGGTAAGAAACATTTACCCTTCCTCTTTATTTCAGTGGAGTGATGTTCCAAGAAGGCTTGAAGATATATGCAAGAAAAGAAAGGACACATCAGTCCATACATCTTTCTCTGATGATCTATGCCTTGATGTCTCCTTACTTGGAAGAATCCCACTAGGGAAATTCCCTGATGGAAAGAGAAAAGTGTTGTCTCAACCTTGTACAGTAACAATACATTTGGCCAAGGGAGGAACTATCACAACGCTGGAGACTTTGGGTGAGAAGCATGCTTGTGAAAATCAAATTTTACTTTATGATTTCATGCATTATTTTATTTTACACATGTAGGCCATGACTCCTAAAAGGAGTTTCCTACATTATAAGCTTCATGGCCAACTATGGGCCAAAACTATTTCCAAACATGGCCACTCCCTTGATGGGCTAAGGGAAGTTTTGCAGCATGATGGGTGCTTCCCTAAAGCACCAAATATACATCTCACCTTCAGCCACGGTGGAATGATAAGGGCAGCAAGTAAATGGCATGTAAACCACTTACCACATCTATATCTGAAGCAGGGAGGAGATGCCTTGCGCTGGTTTCTATTGGGTGAGTGTGGGTACCACCCAAAGCTTTTGATTTTCTTGTCTCATGCCTTGTATTTCAAGAAAGGGATGCATAAGAAGGAGGCATGGTTGCTTTGGTTGCCAAGAAGAAAGTATTGGCACCCCATGATGAATTCCATGTCCATACATTTGCTTATACCTATGATGTATGTACATGTATTTCTGTTTAGAATGAGTATCATAATCATGTATGTACCATGGGTTGGGGGAGAATGTAACCCTCTCATGAGTTGGTATGAGGGAGCTTGTTTATATCATGATGGTGATGATGCTCTGATATTTGTTGGGAACATGAGAGGAGGGATGACACATTGGTTGAGTGTGTCCTTTGGGAATGAAATCTCCCATATTCATTCATGCTTCAAGAGGAGGATAGAAAATTGTGTGGCTGCTACATTATATCATCTGTTTTCTTATGCTAGAAGCCATATGTTGGGCTTATGTCATTGGAAGAAGTCTCTCACTTGGGATAATTTGCAGCAAGACATGTGTTGTTTGAATCATATTCAGCCAACACCTATTACCCTCTACTATTTCCAAGCTTTTAAGAAGCTTTTTGCAGCAAGAAGGTGGTGGGATGGCCACTTATTGCACTATGATTTGAGGTAGCAAGATGAAGGAAAACGTTGGTCTCGAGGGAGGGACTATTGTCACCATCCAATATATCATATGACACTTATTCCATGTTTCTTTTGGAGCACATACGGTGAAGATACTCTATTCACTATATGCATGGAATATTGGGCAAGAAGGCTCACTAGAATTCATGAAGGGAATCATGAAGTTCCAAGTCTCTTTTGCTTCATGAGGACTATATTATTGTAGCCCAGGATCATCAGCTCCATATGTATCATAAATGGAGGGAGAGATAGCGTGAGTTGAGTATTATTATCTCTCATTTCCAGCCATGGAGCCCCTACACATTACATATGGTGGGGATTGGTGACTATTTCTTTGAGCTATCAAGGATGGCTCACTCTGTTTGAATGATAGCATGGAGATTGGAGTTTCTCATGGGGGTTGCAGTGCCCAATGTTTACCATCTCTCATGCCTTGAAGGGACCAATGGACATCATATGATTCTTTTATGTATCTCCCACTACTTCATGATGACAGCTATTTGGTTCATCCACCAAAGGCAAACTTGTATCCTTGGGAGGAGAAAATTCCATTGGAGATTTTGCAAGTCCTTGTGAGTTGCTTAAGGAAAAGCAACATTTTGGAGGGGAGGACTGTAATATTCCTATTTTAATAGGAATATTCAATTTCATTTTGTTTTCTTTGTTCAAATAATAATTATGTAAAGGAGGGTCAAAAACTCCTGATAAAAGAATAAATACATGCCCAATGTGAACAGAGGAAAATCAAGGCTATCTAATAAAATCCACTTGTGTTTGAAACATGATTGAGCCATTTTACTAGATCAATAGGACCAAATCACAACATAGTCCAGATGCATTGAACCTCCTGGATGATCAGCATAGTTTTAGAAGGAGGTCTTCCATGTGAAAAGGGTTAAATGAATTAAGGTGGTTTAGGGTTTTGGGAATCTCTCATCTTATAAAAGGAAGTGGAAGGCAACATGTTGAGGTTGTTCATGATTTGATTTATGAATTTCTATCCATTTAGACAAACAAATTTTTTGGTTGCTTAGCCTAGATTTCATTGGGATTTCCCGTTTAGGAGTTCCATCTCTTCCCATTGAGGAGCTCTTGGAAGAGCTTGTATTTCTTGTCCACTATTTGGTTGGAGACCAAGCTTCTACTTCCAACTACAATGCAGACCCAGTGAGGGTTTGTTTGCTTTTGTAAGTTGTAGCATGTGGAACTCTAGATATGTCCAGATCTAGCTTGTATTGGAGCCTCTTCTTAGTGAGTGTGCCTTTTAACCTCCTGGAAGAGTGCAGCCATTGTTTGAGCTTCAGTTTTGCATCTTGGCATTAGGCCAACTTAGCTATTCAAGCTGCAGCACAGTCTCCCTTAAGGGACTGCATTATTTCAGTGGAGATTAGATCTCTTCAAATCTAAGTCATTTCAGTGCTCTTTTTCAGTGGAGGGGGCCTCTTCTCTATTGGAGGAAGTGTATTGGAGTGCATGAGCTTCAGATTGTGATCTTGGCATGTGGCCATCAGTCATCTATCCCCTATAGCATAGTTTTTACTCTAGATCTGCGTTATTCTTGTAGCAGGTGTTGTAGGGAGTTTGGATGCACCATTTGGAAAGCTAGTTTCTGAGTGTTGGGGATCTACCCTTCTCTTTGAAGATTTGTTGGAGGATATCTACACATTGTACTTTTTAGATCTGATCTTCATAATATAAATGCTTCATCATTTCTAAATATTTCTGCAGATCTGCTTTCTTAGATCTCATATCTATTGTTCATGCTTGGTGTAAACCCCAAAATTCCAAGGGGATCTAAAAGAGGAGCTCTTCTAGTGCATGGATCTGATATATATATATGAATTTTTATGAACATATATGCTCTAGATCTGACATGTAACATTCATTAGTTGCAGCCTAATAAAAAAACGCTGTCAAGGCAGTTTTCAGTCATTCATATGGTTGCAACCCTCTTTTGAGGAGATTTCTTCTGTCTATGACTTGTATTTTCAGCCATGTATTTGATGTACTTAATTGTAAGAATGATTTGCTGATGTAAATAATATTGAAGCATATTTCATTAGCCTCCTATCACTGCTCTGCATAAACTTCTTTATTTTCTGAGCAGGATTGTTTTTTATTACTGCACTCTCTCTTTGAGGCATTTTTCAAGGAAACTAGGTGTGGGAGATCTGTTTAACCCACCTAGAAAGATTCATTTTTGATACCCTCTTGGATTTAGGACTTAGATACTCAGATCTAAGGGATCCAAGTGCTGGTTTTCATTTCTGTAGCAGCCATTACTGGAAAATGCATTTTCCAGTCAAGCCTTGCTAGCTGTTCCAGATTTGGAATATTACACATTGAAACAAAACTCTGTCATTTCATATTTTAAGAGTTGAGAAATAAGAAAAAGGTGACTCTATCACTTTCAGGTTGAGTGAGGGTGAAAGGACAAGAACTTGATGATTTTTTCACTTTTAGAGAGTCCCGAAAAGACCAAAATGACTACTCCGGTAATCTAAGCAAGAGGGTGTACCAAGTTTCTGTGAATTGCCATGTACACCTTGGTGATCAAATGAAAAATAAATTACCAAGGAGTTGACGTACGTGCAGGTAGTCTCCTCGAATGCTGTGTTCGGTGTATCATGGTTATAGGGTGGCAAACTCGGCTTCCTATGGATAAAGGATTTGAACCTATAAGGATATCCCTTTATATACATGATGGTACGGGGAGCACAAGTCCATAATAGTGTTGTCTAAAGCTAGGCGGCGAATGACAGCTAGTAGGTTTAATGACGCCGGAACACGTCACTATCCTAGACCTCTAAAAATATTTGTGTTAGGTTCCAATGCTTCCTTAGGTTAATTGAATAAATTTTACAATTGATCTTGAATTAATGTTTCAATTTCAAGGCCCTACCTAATTTGATCTTCAAATTTCCTAAATTCAAAATATATGCAATAGAACACCATTTTTCATTCAATGTGTTATGGTCTCTGTAATTAGCAAGGTTGGAAAAAGTCCAACTATAGGGGTAACATCAAACTGCTTTGGGATTCAAGGATCTAGGCCTCCTGAATCCAGAGAGGGATCTCTCTATAAATGAGTTTAAAGATGTGATCTTAAAAGCGTGAAAAGTGGTATTAGGCTAGTTATGAAGAGCATGAGTTTTTTTTTGTTTGTTTTGGTTGGGAAAAGACATGATGAAGGTGAAGGTAGTTCAAAATGAAGGGTGAAGATGTTTGCAAGTGAAGGAATGATTTGGCTGATAGAAAAAGGCAAAGATAGTTTTAACCCATTGGGCTATGGAGTCATAGGAGGATTTTAATTGGACAGCAAGGTTCAAGAAGGATCCATGGGGCAAGTCACTTATTTCAAAATATCTCTTAAGGTGATTTATGGAGTGAAACAGATAGGAAGTGGAGAACAAAACAAAATGAAGAACAGTGCATAGTCTAAGATCAAGTAAGTGCTTTTAAACTATCTTTCTTTCAACATGTGCTTAGAGAGACAAAACATAAAATAATTATGTGATCGGGTAATTAATTTTAAACTATCCTGCATTGAAGTACTTTGAGTTTAGAGAAACAAAATATAAAAGCATTCTGAGATCAGGTAAGTGCTTTTAAACTAGCCTGCTTTGAAGTAATTTCAGTCAAAAAACATTCAAAAATAGTTAGAATAGCTTAAGATCAGATGAGTACTTTGAAACCAACCTGCTTTCAGCATATTCTAAAGGAAAACACTGATGATCATCATAATGAGCAATCTAGATCAAAAAAGTTCTTTGAAACCAACTTGCTTTAATATACTCAGTATTAACAAGAGAAACACATAGAAAATAAAGCTTTCAGTAAGAGTAGGGTACTACTGAGAGTAAGTCCTAGCTCTATGCTTGTTGTTCCTTATCAGAGAAAATGAACAGAGTGAAAACTTAAAGAAAATAACAATTGACAGTGAGGAACACATCACCATTGACACAAATCAGGATCCCATAAATCAACAGCTTGTATTTTATGTTCAAACCAGTTACAATCAGCAAGCCCGGAGGGTCTCTACAACTTCAAACTTCTCATATCAGGTTATTTATCTTAAAATTGCACACAGTGCATCAGTAGCTTCAGAAAACCATTACATGCATTCAGATGTCCAGAGACCAACATTTTCTTATGTTCTACAGAGGTATTTATAGAGAAATGAGGAAGTGGGAGGATTTTCCCAAGGATCCAATATCATTAATTATGTAATCATTTCTAGCTCTGCTCCAGAACACCTGTTCCTGCCTTTCGAGGCATAATGATCGAAAGATGTACTTATGGACTGTTCTTCATCCTCTAAAATGGTTCTACCGACAATTAGGGATAAGATTCTTTGATTTTTATTAATTGTTCAGTTGTCTTTAGGTAAACACCTATTGTTCTGGTAATGACTGAACCTTCATTGATTTCTGTGAGGATGCAGGTGTCTTTAGGAGCTAGAGAGGGTTCAATTGGCCTCTACTTATGGTGGTGGAGGGTTCCTCAGCTCGATAGATGTCTTTGTCTTTCCCTAAAACACCTTTAATTTACTTGAGATCTGTGTTTTGGGTCTTCAAACTCCTGTTCTGGTTCATTCTGTCTTTGACACTGATACTCTTTGATCGGTGCTCGATTAAATATGTTTTCTGGTGTGTAGGGCTATATAGGGGTCGAATGGAATCAATGCCTCATGAATTCATTGATAAAATGAGAATTTAAAACCCTGCAAGTGATTTTGTGGTGAATCGTAGGCGGGAGGATCGTCACCCTCGACCTGTGAATTTTTGTTCAGCATGGCGGAATAAACCATTTAAACCCTGCAAAAATACAAAAAACTATTAAAAAATCCTGCATATATAGGCTGACTGCTTTAAAAGGCATGTGGATGGAGCATGGTCGTTGGATGGCATCATCCAATGGTCGAGATTGATCGGGAAAAGTCAAAGAGACGGCGGAAGAAAAGTTTAAATCAGAACCGTCGATCGCGCAGAGATCGACGGTGGGAAGCGGAGGCGAAAAATAACGTGGAGGAGTCGGTTTTTGGAGAAAACGGTTAAAAAAACTTTGTTTTGGCGAAAAATAGTGTATGGGGTTTGGGATGATCATGGGACGTCGGACGAGATCGGCCCACACGATCAACGGTGGAGATCAGGCACCAATAAAATTTAGAAAATACACCCGGACATCAAAAATCCAATTAAATCATGTTAAGTAAAGTTCCCGGGTCCGGAAATGCTGACTGGACGAGGAAAATACAGAGACCCACCCAATAGAAATCTGTCGTGTGGATGTTGATGTGCCGCTGGGGACCGGGCAATGGCGGGGCATGCAACTAAATCTGGACCGTCGATCTCAGGAGGAGATCGATGGTTGAGGACGCATCGAAGGTCGAAGGACGGTGGGCCAGGGGCACTGTTTACCTAGGTTAACTCCCGCGCATCTTCAGGGAGCGACTACCGTCGGATGGCCCACCCCAGATCGGACGGTGCGCAACAATATCGCACCGAATCTGTGGATGAATGTTAACACGTGATGGGGGGGCGGTTTTCAAATAGTGCTGGTGCCACGTGTCAACCGTTGTATGGAATCGCTCCGAAATGAAAAATACCGCCAGCCCTCAGAAGGCGGTGCGATGGATACCGCCGGTTTCTGCACAATGTTTGGCACGACGGGGACCACCAAACACGATAAGTTCTGCACCGTCGATCAGTGGATCATATTGACAGTGGAGATTAATTTGGAATTTTTCACTAGCGAAAATTTTTTTTCATATTAAATCCGACAAATTTAATATATAACCAAAGGTTTTAAACTTTGGGCGAAAATATTTATTCAAAATGGCTTGGCGCTCGATTGCGGGGCATGTGGGCACATGGAGAAGCATATGACCAAGGGTTATAGAGTTAGGGACTTAGCCCAAGGGGCTTAAACCCTTAATATGAAAATGTGATTTTTTTTTTCTTGGATCTTCAATGGTTTTCAAAGGGTTTTGGGGGTTTCGATAAGGCCAAAAAGGATATTAAAAACTTATGAAAGGGATTTTGATGAAGGGGAGATGGAAAAATTATGAGAATGAGGGATCTTGATGGGGAACAAGAGAGTAAAAATGAAGGTTAGTTTCTGAGTGCAGGAAGGGGAAAAAGGGGGATTTTGCAGTAGTCTTTCTCATGGAATTCAACAGAATTTTATGAGCTTGAAATGGGAACAACAATGAAGATTGAAACAAGGATATGATGTCTTCCAGAGGCTTCAAGAGATACACATTCTAGAATGAAACTATTCCTTGAAGGCTAAACAATGTTTTGGCCACCTTTTGATAGAAAAATTTTTATAGGTGGCCAACAGTGGCTCCATTTGGGGATGGTGCCTTCTTGAAGGCATCAAGAACTTCAGACTTGCATTCTCTGGGGGGCTGATTAGTGCCTTATCCATTGGGCCGCCTTCTTTGCTTGGATGCTCTTATTTTTCCTGAAAACATATTAGAAAACATGGAAAACAATGGATCTTCATCAACAAGCTTTCTACCTACCCAATCCTACTGATCTAACATTTTTTCTTCATTTAGAGTGCACTTGTATTGGAAAACTCTTTTACAACATTATTTTTTTTTTTTTTTTTGAAAACAGGAAATCTAATCTATTTCTACTCCTTATTTCTCCATGGACTCAGATTAAACATTTGAGTCCATATAATTCTCTACCTAATCTACTATATGTTGGGATTAAACTATCCAACAGATTTTATTCTCTAAATTATACAACAAAAATTTAAAAATAGTCAAGTTAAGATTAAGCAGTTTGACTTGCTGTGATCTATGGCATAAAAAACAAGTTGCACATAGATATTTATTTCGCAAAAAATTTAAAACAAAATAGAAGGCTTAAGATCTGAAAGTTCATGCACTTCCTTCACCTTTTTATAGTTGTGTTTGCCTTTTGATTGAGTTGTTATTTCTTTTTCTCTGGTCCAGATTTTGAGCTGATTAGAACTAGATTTACCTCTGTTTTGACTCAGAATAAACATAGATTGGAGTCAATTTTTTCTTAGAAAATTAGGTTTAGGTTTTGAGCATGTTTGAACCTTTAATTTCTAACCTAATATATCTACTGATAAGCCAATATTAAACAGTTTGGCAAATCGAATTCACTATCCTATCAGCAGTAAATTTAAAACTAATTAGTCAAGATTAGGCTGTTTGACTAACTAGGAGTGTTTTTTTCAGGAGTGGCATTTGAGCTTGCACACTTTCAGATTTGTTTCTCTTTTCTGGTATGGGGCTATACCTTTATTGTTTTTTATAATCTTCCCTCTTTTCTTTTATTTTTTATTTTTTTGTTTTTTTTTTTCTTTATGAAACTGAACAAAGCAATGATATTTACAATGGAAATAAAAGCTTTAAAACTGAACTCAACAGTATTAATGCTTGAGCATCTTGCCATTGACAGGACCCCCAAACAGATATGTGCCATCTAACTCTTGCAGAAAAAAGGCATTTGGACCAATGGTGGACTGAATAATGTAAGGACCTTGCCAAAAACTGTCAAATTTACCATGTTTACCCTTATCTTCTCTTTTGGAGTCCCACTTGAGTACCTTGTCTCCAATGTTGAAAACACAAGCCTTTGTTCTCTTGTCAAACAATTTATTTATGTTCTCTTGCACCTTCTGAGCTCTATTGTAAACCTCTTCCCTTATCTGCTGGAGATGTATTGTCTAATTGATCCTCCTTATCATGTTGTCCTCTTATGACTGTATTTCTTGGACTAATTTTATCACTGGTACACCTAGGCTGGTAGGAAACACTGCATCTGCTCCATAAACACGCTGGTATGGGGAAATTCCAATGGACTTATTTTTGGTCAACCTGTCTGCCCATAAATCATGCACCAACTTGCTATGCCATGATTTTTTATTCTCTTCAAGAAACTTCTTGATGATGGTCACCAAAATTTTATTTGATGATTCTGCTAGCCCATTAACTTGAGGGTAGTAAGCAGTAGAATGAACAAGTGTAATCTGATACCTGTGACAAAAATCAATCATATTTTTGGAACCAAAAGCCGCAGCATTATCAGTAATAATCTTCCTAGGACAGCCAAATCTAGACAGGATATGATCTTCAAGAAATTTTATAATGAAAGAGTCTGTGGCATTCCTAGAATGGGTGGCCTCTATCCATTTGGTGAAGTAGTCAATGGCTGTGAGAATCCATTTGTGTTGGGCAGATGAAGCAGGATGGATTTCTCCTATTAAATCTAGGCCCCACTGTTGAAAAGGAGCTTCAACAATGAGGGGTTGTAATGATAAAGGAAGGAGTTTTCTTTTGCCCTAAAAAATTTGGCATTTGTTATAGGAAACTATCATATTTTGTACATCTTGGAAGAGGGTGGGCCAGTAATAGCCAGCTCTAAGGATTTTATTGGCTGTGGTTTTCCAATAGAGATTACCTCCACACTCTCCTTCATGGAATTCATGCTTGATCCTTTCTGCATCAACTTCAGGCAAACATTTAAGCAACAAACCATTAGAATCTTTCCAATATAAACATTCATTTAAAATGCAATAGTTCCTAGCTTTCAACTTTAAAAACCTTGCCTTTGTTTTTGATAAATCAGGAGGAGCATTAAGATTTGTAAGTACATACAAGATGTCAGCATACCAAGGTGAGTTTTGGAACTGCTCTTCCACAGTGGGAGCAGGTAATTCTTCTTTTTCATCCAAGGCATCTACCATGTTAATGTCAAGGACTTGTAGATTAGATTCAACCATTAATTGAGCCAAGCCCTGACCTTTAATAAGTTTGGTGGGTTTGATTTCCAAATCATACTCTAATATAGCAGCAATCCATTTGCCCCTCTTTCCATCTAGGTCTTGTGACAGGATGTCTTTTACCACTATATTAGGCACATAGGCAATGATGTGAGAATGCAGAATATACACCCTAAAGTCCTTTAAGACTTTTACCAAAGCATAGGCCTGTTTTTCCATTATGTTATATTTCAAGGGTGCATCCCTTAAAGCCTTGATGAAAAAAGCAATAGGCTGTTCCTGTCCCTCTGGGTTTTTCTGCAACAGGACTGCAGCCATAGTATGCTCTGAGGCAAAGGAGAAAATAAGGAAATCCTTTGAAAAGTCAGGGCTGATTAGGACTGATGCCCGGGTGAGTGCATGTTTTACCAATTCGAAGGATTTTTTGGCTTCTACAGTCCACTTCACTCCTACTTCTTTCTTGAGCATATTATTCATGTTTCTAAGGAGCTCTGCCAAGTTGGGAATGAACCTCCTCAAAAAGTAAATCTTTCCAATAAAGGACTGTAATAGGTATATGCTAAATAGAGGTTTGGTTATTTGTCTGTAAAGAGCTTTGGAGTGCTGCAACTTCTTTAACTTCTTCAGCCTTGGGAGTAAGGTGCAAGGAAGGCATAAAAGTATCAGCGGATTGGCTTTGTCTTTTATGGCTGAACTGGCTAAAGTAGAGGTTTCTGGAGGATACTCAAGTACACAAGTTGTGGAGCCAGGACCATATATGTTAGCTTTCTGAGATAAGGAACGCGAATATTCCAAAGAAAATGAGGGTAGGTCAGCCTGGCTGGGTTGCTTCTCATTCCATATTTTCATAAATATGATCTTTTCGGGATTAGATACAGAAGGGGTTCTCTTTTGAGAAGTATTTGATCAATTATGAGGCCTTGTGTAAGCCATGATTACACTTTATTTGAACTTTCATAATAATGGAGTCGCCAAGGTGAGGGCTATGCAACTCTCAACCCTTCGTGCTCACCTGATTGAAGGGTGAAGATAATGTCGTATCCCAGGGAAAATATTTTCTAATTTGGTCCCCGACAATGCTGCCAAAAATATGGTGCAGCTCCTAGAGACAACCTTGAGTTGCAACATACCAGTGCCTAGGACATCTTAAAATCAGAGGTTAAATGTAGACAATTATAAGGATTCCTCTGACAGAATATGCATAAAGAGAATAATGGTTTTTGGTGGTTTAGGAATGGAGAAGACCTTGGAGTTTGATTCATGTGAATTACCTTATACTGTAAGAGGGCTCAAGAGGTTGTATAGTTGGATGGCTTTCAAATGGGCCAAGTATGAAACAATGAGTAGAGGCTTTCAAAATATGTAGAGGTGTTGCGGAGGAACGGAGGAGGAATCCACAAGAGACAGGCTTAAAATCCTTAAGAGTCTGTCTCCAGTGAACTCAGAGGAAACATATGTAAGTGGAATATGACAAACAATAGAGATTCATGGAGCGTGAATTAAGGAAGTGAAGCAATTTTAATACATGAGCGTTATACATAAATGAATTCATGAATAATAATGCATACCACCGTCAGCTACATTACACAAATCATCAAAGTAGCAGAACATGAAATATGGCTATACATAAACATGAGATTTCAAATAAACAAGAGAAAACAAATACATACTACTCATTTCTCCATCTAGAATCCAAGTAAACAACTCTATATTTCAGATTATATTCAAAATAGCTCTCCCAAAAATGTATCTCAGAGAATAAAGAGCACAGTTGCACAAAACTATAGCAAAAATTAACAAAAATTCAGAACCTTTGTTTCATCTCTGAGCTCTCTATATATAGAGTTCCCTTTGAGGGTCTGTGATCAAATAAACATTCATGATCGGCCCAGACATGTGAAAATCAAAATATCCTAAAAAACTAGCAGAGTGTTTATCAAGAAATCACTCCTGTAACATAAAACCAAAATAGAATTAAGTGAAATCGGGATGTCATCAGCAAAACATCATAATCAGAAAGTAAAAGGAAACAAAATTATGGGCCCCGTAAGCCACATCCTAGAATCTTCCATGGCGACAGTGAGGACTGGTCGTGAACAGATGGGCAGTCTAGTTTCCACAACTTGATTTTGTCTACTATTGAAAGGCCTCCACTCCCTCGTTCTCATGACTTCCATAACCATCGCAAAACGACCTGTCGTGATGTGTATGCCTAGCTCTTTAGCGGGGGATTCATTTGACAAACTGAGTATACCTCTATTGTATTTGTCCTACCCAAACCAATTTTGTGTTTAACTTGCAAAAAATGGAGACCAGATTTCAGAGGGGGGCATGGATGGTTTGTGGTACTGGATGGGGGGCAGGGGGTTCGAAATCACTGTAGGATACCATATAGCACCAGAGGTGGCATAAAAAACTACCCATTTCGGACCCCCCTGTGCCGATGTTAATCTTCTGAAGGTGAGGGGGGGGGGGGGGCAAAACAGATCATGAACTGTTGGATGTATGATAAGGAGCGGAGATGAAGGGGAGATGGCGGAAGTAGTGGTGAGGCTATTAGAATGATTAACACTAAAAAGAGCGGGAGTAAGGCCGTGGAAGGCTTATTGATGACGTGGCAGGGAGGTGCGGCCCAAACTGATATCGCAGATCACAGATCCAGAGTTGTTTTGTGATAAGAAGCAGAGGGTAAGGGTTATACCCTGTGATGAGCGATGTGCAATGGGTTGAAAGTGATGTGGCATACAGAGGTGGGGCCCAACTAATATCGTGGATCGCAAGTCAGGGGTTTTTTTTATGAGTAGAAAAAGTTAAGAGTTATATTCTGCGGGGAGCGATGTGTGGTCGACGATGGATGACGTGGCACGACGGAAGTGGGGCCACCTACAGATCACAAATCATAAGTTTTATATATGAGTGGCAGAAGGTAAGAGTTACATTATTCAGGGAGCGATGTGCGATGGGCGATGGATGACATGGCATGGCAGAAGTGGGGCCGCCCACAGATCGCAAATCGCAAGTTTCATAAGTGAGCAACAGAATTTAAGAGTTATATTATGCAGGGAGCGATGTGCGGTGAGCAGGGAATGGGTGACGTGGTGGAAGTGGGGCCTGCCCGCAAATCACAGTCAGAAGTTCTTTGTGATAATAAGCAGAGGGTAAATGTTATCGTTTGCGATGCGCGGAGTGTGGTGAGTAGAAGGTGACGAGGAAGGATGGAGGTGGGACCAGCCGTAGATTTAAATTGGGAGTATTTAGTTATGGGGGAGAGGGAGGTAAATATTATAATCTGCAAAGTGAAATGTGCGGTGGTGGAAGGTTGGTGATGCAAAAAGGTGAATGGTAATTTTATTTCCTCTTTCGACTGCAAGGCATCCTCCCGACCCGCGCTTGAAGTGTTTGGTCTTCATCTTAGCCGCTCCGCCTCTTCATTCGCTTAACCTTGATTTTGCCTTATTCAATCAAATGAACCACAAGGCAACATTTTCCATCTCTACATTTAAACCATATTTCATACCATCCATCTTAGCCTCCATACCCTTCTTGAAACCATATATCTTAACTTCCATTTCATTTTTGGTTACTCTTTGACAGAGGAAAATTTTTTGCACTTAGTCTCGTAATTTTGATATATGATATTGGATTCCTTCCTCTTCTTCATGTGTCATAGTTGATTTTTTTGGTTTCTTACTAGGTGTGTCCTTTTTTTTATTCAAGGAATTTGGCAATAAAAAATCATATATATGCTTCACTATGCCCTTTAAGTCACTTCAAACTGATTTTTCAAAAAAAATATATGCAAAATAAAAAAAACAAATACACATAGTTTTCTTTCTTTCTAGGAGCTCAATATTGAAACTGTTGCATATTTGTAAATTTGGCTCTTCGAGGTCTAAAATTCAGCCCTAGAGTATCCCTATGAGTATTCTTTCCAATGCCACAGGTCAGATCAAATTTGGATTCTTCAAGAAAGTGTTATGCCCAATCTCCCACGATGACCTCATTATTGACTAGTTCAATAGAGAAAACTTGTACAGAGTTCCACTTGTCACAGTTTCAATGTTTGACCCTGAAATTTCTACAAGAAAAAAAAAGTTCATGAAATTTCAGCCACTATTTACAAAATTCAAATATGATTCCTGAAAAGAAAGTTATGATGATTTTCCCTAGGACACCTGTTTGAGACTAAATTTTGGATCCTGCAAAAGCCCTAACTTCCCCAAATCATATCTATGCAAATATAGCGAACAAAGATATGAAATTTTTACAAGAAATTCACCATGCTTTTGGCTCCATGTAATAGAAATGTTAGCTTCTAAAGCCTCGTAGAAATTTTTTATTGCGAAAACTCCAAGATAACCTGTTTGAAGAAGTGAAACCCTAGAATCCAAAGCTCTGATACCAAATGGTATCCAACCAACTTTCAAAATATAATAAATGATAGATCAATGAATTAAAAATTATCCTCTTTTAGGATGAAACCCCCTTTACATTACATAAATGAACAATTCTTGGATGATTCAAATGAAAAAACCTCCTTTCTATATATAGGAGTCTAAGGGGTCACAATATAATGAGAGCCGACATAATGTAAGGGAATAAAAATAAAAATAGTGGGATTATAAGGGGAACAATAATAAAAATATGGGGACTACATGGGCACAAAAATACCAATAAGGTGGCTACACTAACAATAAAAATTAGGGGATACACTAGTATTATAGGGACCTAAAAACTTCTTCTAAGGTTCTCCCATTTCCTCAGCCACGTGAGCCTTGCTTCTTTCCTTTTTTTGTTGTTCTATTGGCTTGGACAATCGCTATTTAAAGTGTCCATACTAATTTCACTTAAAAATTTGAAGAGTGGACATATATGTTTTCTTGAACTTTCAAAACTTTCGCTTCTTCAGCTTCTTGACACTAGCTATAAAGGCTTGAGACTATTCATTTGATCCAATGTCATCCTTTGGATTGATCCTAGTTTCTTCCAAAAGTAATTACGCCTACAACTCATCAAAATGAGTTTAGTCTTTGTTAGAGTAGATCCTACTTAAAAATATGCTCCATTATGGTGGCAGTGTGTTCAATACACAGATGGTCATTTTTGAATCAGAAATTGTCTCGGCAAGCCCCTGTAAGTAATCTCTTAATTGATAGATCTTAGAAAGGATGACATGTACCCATCCTTTGATTTCTTCATTCTATATAGCTTATTCCTCAAAGGCATCTTTTGTCTTGATGTACTTACAGAGTATAAATTCACTAGCTTGTCATACATAGCCTTGGAAGCTTTCAAATTTGTAACAAATGGAGCAAGGTGATCCGTAATGGATTCAATGATGATCCTTTGTGCCCTCACTTCCCATTTCTTGTACTTTTCCAGTTCTTGAGTCTAGTGTTTTCTAGGTTCAATAATTTCACCAGTAACATATTTAATTACTTCATGTTCTATAAGGTCTAGGCGAATCCTTTTCTTCCATGCTAGGAAATTTGATGAGTCAACGAGCTTATTTATTTCCTTATATAAAGAACCCTTATGTCCATTAGATTCAGACATAGAGTAATAATATGATACTTACTTGATGATCAAGAGTCTTCCCTTTCTTATGATGTATTCAACTATCTTTAAGATTTCAATATATTCAAAGAGACTTCAATAATGGATTTAAATAGTGATGACACTAAAATACTTTTATGCTTCCTTTAGGGAGGTCTTCCAATGAGTCGTTAACTATATCCTTTTGTTTAAGAGAGAACAAAAATATTATTTATAGTCTTCCTGTTCAACCTTTCTTTAGATGAGGCCATTTTTTCTATATAAATAGGTATTCCTTTTTCCCCTTAGAAATCCATTCTTGTATGCAACGGATGATCATTCCAGCTCCCTTTTTGTTCACCTTAGCTATGATTCCATGTTGAAAATGAAAAGTGACAATAATATTATGTTTCAATTTTCATTATCCTTAATAATTGCTTGAAAAACAAAAATGTCTTCTCTTCTTATAGAATTTTCTTCAAATGAGACAACAAAGACCGAAAACTTAGACCAAGTCCTCCTCCAAGTACCAAGTCATCCCTTCCAAGACAACCAACTTTCAAATGCAACTTTGACCATAACTGTTGCCCTACAATTTTTTCTTGCAACTTCATCCTGAAATTTCATCCTTGTAGCTGTTGTATAAGCCCAAATCCAACTTCTTCAATAGTTCTTTCCTTGAGCAAGAAAAATCCTCCCAAGGTCAAGGAGGTCAAGATAGAGTATTATTTCCTCCAAAAACAATATTTTCACTTCTCTCTCCTACAATTCTAACTTGTAGATGTGACCCTATTTGTAGCTATAGTAACCCTATGCCTTCACATGTGTAAGAGAGATTAGCACAAAACAATGTTTTCTTTCTTCTTCTCTCCTCCTAAAACTTTTCTTTTATTGTCTTCTGCTTCTTAACTATAGGTCAAACTTATTTTATTCAAATCAAACTTGTTGATGAGTGAGTGCCAAATGAGGTTGAAATGTTCCTTTATATAGCCTTTCCAAGGGGTTGAATTCCCTCCTCTATGCCAACTTGAAGCTGTCAAATCCGACTTGTAATTTTGGAGTTTCCAAGGCTTTCTAAATTAAAAAATAATTCTTTTTCCAATTCCTAGAAGGTTCTTATAAATATGATATTGAATCCTTTGACTCATGAAAATTAATCCTAAGACATAACAAACCTTAGAAGCACAAAGAACATGATTTTACGTAGAATACCATCAATAACAACCATGAAACTCATGCTTTAATAATAATAATTTTTTTTGTTACATAGGATATATATTGAAATGAGTACAATAATAATTATGAAGACTGAAACTAGTTACGTTTTCAATAGTGTAGGTTTTATCTCCCTCCAGTTTCCTAAGGCTGAGAAAGGAAGCTAAAGGGGTAACCACAGACTAGTCTTTCGATTTGGTATATAGACCTAACAAATTAGAGAGGGCTCTCTCGAAATTACACTCACAACCAATGGAAGTGACTAGAGGCTTTTTAGGGTTTTAGGATAGTTAATAAGCTCGTTAGGTTTTGATTTCAGGTTTGCTGGATCAAGATCATAGATCTAGGAACTAGGTCAGGGTTTCAAATGATCAATTTCAGATATCAACATGAGGCAAAGTAGGTATTTTTAGTGACATATTTAAGCTATTATTTTGGTATAAGGCTTAAAAACAAAGGATAAAAATGATCATATGACTATGAATTCATTCATCAGAAAAAATGAAACACAAACATGAAGATCTCATCAAACCAAATTATAAAATTTATGTATTCTGATAAAAAACTAAATATACGATCACATGAAAGCATACATATGGTTGTAAGGAGAAATAAACATTCAAAATGATGATAAAACTAAGAAGAAACATTGTCAATACACATACCATAATAATCTCAAGATAATTCTACAACTGTCTTTGATATCATTGTAAAATGGTGTACATTAGCTCCACACTATGATTACCAAGTATCAAACCATCAAAATGAGTTAAATTTGAGTACATATAGAAAAATAAACATCATGCCACCTCTACGGGTCAAAACTTGATACAAAACAGCTAATTAATGCATCTAATGATTCATAACCTAATCTCTGGGGGAGTTAGAAACAACTTCCCCTTTTTTAGCTAACAAGTTTGAGTCTTTGTCTCAAGTCATTAAATAAAAGATCCTATAACAAGGATGAACATAAATAGGCTCATTAAACATGAAAAAACTCGCGGAAAAACTATTACATAGTCTAATTTCGAGCTTGGACCTCCACTTGTCCCAAAAAGTCTTCAAACCCAGAAGCATAGCATGCTCTCTCAGAAATGGAATCAAATTTAGCAGAAGAATAACGAAATTTGGAGGATGATTTGGATGAATTTGGTGCATTCATAAGCTTAACCAAAGACTGGTACTGGGATATCCTCTATATCACTAAAGCTTGAAACCAGCAAAATATCACCTCCAAGGCACCTCAAAATTCATTCTACCACAGCTACTCCTGAAACGCAACGTGTGCCTCCAAACAATGGCAGAAGTGTGAAAATTTGATGGTTTTTGACCTTTTCCTACAAATTTATGAGTTTAAAAGAGACAGAAACTGGATTTCTAAGATGTACATGCCACGAGACACCTGCACATGGTTACCATTTTTCAATTGAAGCCTCTGAGAAAAAGTGCAGTGTGGCCATGCTGCATTTCCGTGCACCTATTTTTCCTGTATTACCAACAAACTAAAAAATGATCAAAAATTTCCCAAAATTCTCTCCTTTTGCATTTTTCCGTCATGGCTTCAAGCAACTAAGGATGCATGAACCAATATATTAAGGCTATCCTTATTCTTAATATTTCTTATGGTCTTCTTGAGATTTTTGTTCATGTTCTTAACCCTAATCTTTCAAATTAGATTTCTTATGTAATAGTGCCTTGTTATGTGCCTCTGCATGGAAGTGTTTCTATTTGTCTTCTCCAGTATTTTTTCCAAATAGACATTAAATTTTTCGAGAAAATACTCTCTACCTTTATCATCCTCAACACTTATGGGGTTAAATATAGAATATGGATCTTGAGCAACAACTATGGTGTCAATGGATTCCTTGTGTGTTGGTGAAGAAGATGGCTCCTTGTCTTGCTCTTTTTTCTTTGCCAATTCTCTTATGGTAGGTCTCCTTGGCTGCCTCTAGATATCTCTATCTTAAATATTCTCTACATCTATCGCTAATTTACCTTTGTCTTCAACTGCTTTTTTGTATGATGAAGGCTCTTGTGAGGTACTATGCTGCATCAAGTTCATTTTCAAGTGCCTATTTTTCTGTTTCAAGAAGGCCACCATAAATGTTTCCTTTGAGAGATCATCCTGTAGTTTCTTGATGTGTGCTCTGCTACTTGATAATGTATGAATTTGAATTATATCCATGGTCAATTATTTCTTCTTCATGAGGCATCTCTTCATAATTATGACACAGGGGTGACTCATTTCCATCCTTAGGTGATTTATCCATAGATTATCCCTAAAATTCTTCAACTGTAGCTTCCATAGGTAGTCTTCTAGCTTCTGACTTAATCATAGGTCTAGGTGTAGGAATGTATTTAGCTATCTCAGGGGAAAAAGCCAATCTTTTCCCCTTCTTGTAGGTTTGAGAAACCTATGCCCTAGGCTATCTTTTGGTCACTGAAGGTATTCTAGATGGCTGATCCAGGTGGATATCGATGGCCACCCACCTATTCCATTTGGACCCACACCATCAATTCTTGCAGCTTTTCACATTCAGCACCACTTACTATTTTTAGCAGGTTTTCGGGTCTTGCACTCCCGGATCCGTTTTGGGGCCTTAATGATCTAGGTGGATATTGGTGGCCACCCACCTATTCCATTTGAACCCCCACCATTAGTTAGTTCAGTTTTTAAGTTGTAACACAACTTGCTATTTTTAGCCACTTTTCGGGTCCTAAACTTCCAGAGCCGTTTTGAGGCCCTAAACGACGTTTTTTGGGAAAATCGGGAGCAACATGGGTCCATGGACCGATGTTGCTCACATCAAAAGTTGTACTCCTTGAATAAATCTTTCTAATGAGCTACTGAGCGCGTCAAACAGAGATCGGATGCCAGAGTTACGTCCCCAAGAAGTTGAAACACCAACTTAGCCAAACATGGGCCCACAATTTTGACACTTCATCTCCTAGAGTTAGGTTTTTGGACTTTTCAGTTTTTCCATTATTTCTCAATAATAAATAGGCCCTCAAACCTCATTGTAACACAGTTCAGAGGTCTGTAGCCACCACATATCTTCTCAGAGATTCACTACCAGCACCCTAGCTATTTTATTTCCATTATGTCTGTAAGCATATTTATGTTATTTGATATTAATGAAATGACGCATTATTTCCACTGAATCTCTATGTTTATGGTTATTTCTGTATTCTGTTGCATTCCTGCATAAATCTGAATCAGTGGTTTCAGAGCATTCTGCTCTTTCTTTGTTTTTCTTTGCATGTCCCCAACCTGGTCAGGGTATAAGGAGTTAGGGCTAGATCTGGTTGAACCCTTGCAAGATCAGCCTCGCAAAACCTGACAACCTCCCATGGCGGAAGAAAAGAAAGACGAGGGAGCAGGAGATCCCATCAAAATATTACTCGAGGAGGCCCTTGAGAAACAAAGGAACGCGATGATGGATAACTTTGCTCAAATCCTTCAACGACTACCCACCTACAACACATCTGCATCCAACAGCCACTCTGGAGGCACCACTCCCTTCAAGGTACAGGTAAACTTTGATATTCCTATATTTGAAGGACAAATAGATGCAGACGTTGTAGATAGATGGTTGAATTCGCTAGAAGGGTATTTCTCACTCCATGATTTATCTGACCGAGAAAAGATTATTTTTTCACTCCTCAAAGCCGCCCCCCATGTCAAATATTGGTGGGAAACCTACCGTGAGCAAGAGGACGAAGGGGAACCCTCTTTGTTCTTGGCCACAAGGAACAATATTACCCCAAGGCATCAAGGAACAATATTACCCCGTGGGGAGCTATGAGGACAAATACATCCAATGGACCACACTGCGGCAACAAAGGGATCAAGATGTGGACGAACTGACGAATTTGTTCCATACCCTGCGCACAAAGTTGGGTATTAAAGATTCAGAGAGACATTTGGTGCTCAAGTATCATGGCTGTCTACACAAACACATTCAAGAGGAAATGGAGTTCCTCTACATTACATCGCTTGGCATGGTATATCGCTATGCCGCCAAGATCAAGTAGAAATTTAAGCGAAAGAAGCGATACTTTAGATCTGCGAATCTGAAAGGTGCCCCCGAACTGAAGAACAAGGGGCAAGGCCAAAGCGGTGCTACTCAGAAAAACACCACAAATAAAAAGGAGGACACAGGGAAGTGGTGTGAATTTCATAACATCCCCACTCACATCACAAATGAGTGTTGGGCCAAACAGTCATTGGTGGCTGAACTAAAAGCACCCGAATCAGATGCATTTTTTGATCCTGAGTCAGAACCAGAAAAAGGAAATGACAAAGGGAAGCAGATCATTGATGCCAATCCCAATTCCATTGTTGCCACCACCAAGATCCAGAAGGAGGACCCAGAGTATCCAGAGGAGGGGGAGCGCCTCTTCCATTCGCAAATGTGGGTGAAGGGTTCTCCGATACAATTCCTTGTCGATAGCAGAAGCCAAAAGAACCTCGTTTCAGCAAAGTTTGTGAAGCGGCTCGGCCTACCAACCATAGCACACCCGCAACCATATACCATGGGGTGGCTTCACCCAGGGAGAGATATCTGCATCTTCCAATAATGCCGCCTTTTGTACAGCATCAAGCCATTCACGAACGAGGTATCATGTGATGTTGCTCCTCTTGATGTAGCTAATTTATTATTAGGCCAACCATACTTGTGGAGGAAACATGTTGTGTATGAGTCTAAGCCTTGTGCTATTATTATTACTTTGGAAAATAACTTGTACATGATACCAGAGGTAGTACTGCCTCCTGTCATCTCTTTGACTACTGCAAAACAACATAGTAAGATTGTTTCCCAAATGAGGAAATTCATTTTCCTTACAACTCACTCACAGGGAAAGAATAATATTGTGGCCACAACCTCGAAATAGAGCTCCCCTGCATGGCTGCAACAGTTGGAAAAATTCATGGAGGAATACGAGGACATTTTATCCTCACTCACAGAGGTTCCTCTACACTGTCAGGACAAGTACTCCATTGATCGGACCCCCAACGCACCACCGCATGATGTTACCATACCTCCTAAAAAAACACATACAGAATCCACATATGTACTATATGAGGCTGATAAAGAAACCAAATTTACTAAATGCATCCAACATGTCTTCCCACAAGTCCATGACATCTTCAACAAATCTAATACCCAGTTCAACAGAATTTGCTTCATCTCAGGGAGGATCTCAATGAAATGGAGACCATTGCTTCCTAAGGAGGGAGGAATGATCCAGGTGAATATCGGTGGCCACCCACCTATTTAATTTGGACCCACACCATCAATTCTTGTAGCTTTTCACATTCAGCACCACTTACTATTTTTAGCAGGTTTTCGGGTCCTGCACTCCCGGAGCCGTTTTGGGGCCTTAATGATCTAGGTGGATATTGGTGGCCACCCACCTATTCCATTTGAACCCACACCATTAGTTCGTTTAGTTTTTAAGTTGCAGCACAACTTACTATTTTTAGCAGTTTTTCGGGTCCTGAAATTTCGGAGCCGTTTTGAGGCCCTAAACGACGTTTTTTGGGAAAAATGGGAGCAACATGGGTCCATGGACCGATGTTGCTCACATATAAAGTTGTAATCCTTGGATAAATATTTCTAATGAGCTATTGAGCGCGTCAAATGGAGACCAGATGCCAAAGTTACGTCCCTAGGAAGTTGAAACACCAACTTACCCAAACGGGTGCCCACAGTTTTGGCGCTTCATCTCCTAGAATTAGGTCTTTGGCCTTTTCAAGTTTTCCATTGTTTCTCAAAAATAAATAGGCCCTCGAGCCTCATTTTAACACATTTCATAGGTCTGTAGCCACCACATCTCTTCTCAGAGATTCGCTACGAGCACCCTAGCTATTGTATTTCCATTATGTCTATAAGCATATTTCTATTATTTGATATTAATGAAATGACGCATTATTTCTAATGCATATCTATGTTTATGGTTATTTCTGTATTCTGTTGCGTTCCTGCATAAATCCGGATCAATGGCTCAGCTCTTTGTGGCCCAGATGATGTGGGAGTGTTAATTCTTTTGGACTGAGGAGACATAGGAAAAAGAGATTATGCCTCCAAAAAGGCCTCCCAATACATATTAACTTGTGTGAGATGATAAAGAGCTATGAATTTGACCAAGGCATGATGGAATAAGCTATCTGAATGGTATCTCCCTTTAGACTACACTTTTTCAGTCATATTTGAAAGAATTCTAAAGAAGCAGTTAGGAAGATTTAATGGTTTAATGGAGGTGAAGTGCATCAACAATATAATGTAGTAATGATAAAACCTACTAAACCTACCTTCAAAAGTGAAATGTTTCATTATCTTCTTCATCAAAGAAATGTATTTATCTAACAACTGTCTACTAGGGAAGGCATGAGAGGGAGCTTCTCGGTACCATGGCTTGAGAAAAACTTTGTAGTTTTGAATGTCCAGATCCATTCCCTTAAACCATATTTATCCTTGATTTTCAATCCTTGTGGTTGATGCTACGAATTATGCCAAGACAAAGAATTCCATCCCTGCTATGGTAGTATTTTTCCTCTTAAAATTGGTGGAAAAATGACTGGTGAGCTCACCATGGTGGCCCACCTCTTGTATTTTCTCACAAAACCCTAGGAAGCTTACTTTTTCAAATGACCCTCTAATGAAATTTGAAGCATTGATTTCCTGCATGTTAGTTGGTTCATATATGGAGAAATTTACTCCCTTGTTATACTTCTTCTTTTCATTGGCCATGGTGTTGTTTTTTCTTATCAAGAAACCCTAGTTTGATAGGAGGGAAGGGTAAGGTTTAGGATTGGAAAATAGAGGAAAACGAATAGCTAGTTTAGGTAGGGAAATGGAGGGGCTAAGGGACTGAGAAAAATATGAAAAAATTAGGCGGAATAGGGATAGGATTTAGGGACATAGTGGAAGTATAATTTCAGTGAATAGATGAGGGAAGAAGGTCAAAAAGTGAAAAACACAGTCAAAACCCAGAAACACAGCAAAAGCGTAGTGTGGGCTAGGGTTTTTGGGGAAAAAATGTGGAATGAAGGAAATTAGTGTGAGAAATGGTTTGGGAAGGTTTGATAAGTGTATATAAGGGTAATGGAGCAGGAAAACTAGGGAAATTCTTTGTGAGATAAAGACAAAACCAATGAAAGATAAAAACGAAATGAAACCCTAGGAGAGGGATTTTATTCAGTTTTTGTGAGGAATGGCTAAATGAAAGATGTGATGAAAGGCTTAATTACTTGCTCAAGAGCCTCTGAATCTTGTAGAATGAGAAATGAAACCCGTTACTAGTTTCTTTAACCTCCAAACCCAAAAATTTAGCGTGTTTTCGAGAAGCGCAGCATGCTGATGCAGAAACACATCGTGGTGATGGCAAGGGTTTGGTGATGAAAAATTCAAGGTTCTGATAGTTGAGATGAAGCACAATGGTGAATAAGTATTCTTGGAGGATATAATGAAGCTTTTAAATTCTTGTGTGGTAATTTTATTTCTTAAAACTCGATTTTGGTGGAGTGACTTGACATGTCCTTTTGAGAAGTAAGTTGATGAGGTAGTGTACTGTAACTTGATTACTTTGTTTGGAAAGGTTACATCTCCATGTGGGTTGAATGTACCTTTGATACCTTTTTTACAAACTAATCCATAACTACTAATTCCCATGATGGTGACAATGGTGATGACATGAATCCAATGTAGATCTTGATGACACGGGCATATGATGACACCTAATGCATACCTTAACCATGATTTGGAATTTCAAACCTTTTTAGTATATGTGTGAATGTCTTAATGACCAAAATTATGACCAAGACACTCATTTGATGACCTATCACAAGGAATTATGACATGAAAATGATGACATTTTATGACCTTGAAAATGGAGGGAGTAGTAGTGACACCTAGGACATGAGTCAAGACTCACTTGAAAATAAAAAGGCATGTCAAATTTATTAAAAAATTAAAAATTTACCAAATAAATCCAACAATACTGAAAGATAAAATTTGATCGCCGGTGACTCATATACACTAATCGTAGGTATACAAGTTGATCCTACAAATATAAAGACTATTATATAGCTTCCTGACCCAAAATATCCAAAAGAGGTGAGAAGTCTCTTACGTCGCGTTGGGTATTACAAGATATTCATAGAAAAAATTTCCCAAATAGTTTCTCCATTGTACAAACTACTCGCCAAATATGTTGATTTCTCTTGGAATGACTATTTCCAAAAATACTATATCCAAAGAAAAGCTTACTAAGACGCCTATTTTAAGGGGACAAAATCGGTCCCTTAATCATCTTATGTCATCTATTATATTAGTAAAAATTTAACACCTATCAAACTAAAGTAAAAAGTTACTAAGAAATATTTCTTAGTCATAGTATGTGTTTAGTCGATTTAGTGTCCTAAATTGATAGCATAAATTATCAACCAGGGCCAGTAAACTGATGAAGTGTAATGCACTATATGTGCCTAAGTAACCCTTTTTCTTACTTCGTTTTTTTTAGTGTTTTATTGATTTTTTGGGGGTTTTATGTTTGATTCTTATTATGCTACTCTATGCTAAGAAGATGAAGTTGAATCTATGTCAAAATGGAGAAAAGGAAATGTTAATAAATGAATTAAAACAGAGTTTATTTGCAGGTTCTATTCCTAACTAAAAAATGATGAAAAAAAAGAGTCCTAATCCATGGATATTACAGCTTCTAAATGAACATTTATGAAATGAAAATTAACTCAAAACACTACAACTTAATTTGATTCATGTAGTTAGAGATTTGTTGGAAGAGCTTGTGAAAAAGATTATTTCTAATGCAATGAGGATCTCCTAAAACATAAAAGGAAATGCTGAAACAAATAGTAACTTAGAACATTATAGTGAAATCTCATTCATATGATAGAGGTTTATTAGAAGAGCTTGAGAAAAATACTACTATAATGTAGTAAGGATCTCCTATGAAATTTTGAAACAACTTATAACATTACAACTAAATCTCATTCATGAGTTAAAGGTTTATTGGAAGAGCTTTTGAAAGAGATTAATCATAATGTGATAAGGATCTCTTTATGAAGCAAAACAATCAATAACTCACAATATTACAACTAAGTCTCATTCGTGAATTAGAGGTTTATTGGAAAAGCTTTTGAAAGAGACTAACTGTAGTATAATGAGGATCTTCTTTTTAACTAAATAACAAAAAATGAAATACTAATAACTCAGAATATTATAATTGAATCCCATTCATTCAATAGAGATTTATTGGAAGAGATTGAGAAAGAGACCAACTGAAATATCATGAGGATCCTTTATCTAAGCAAATGACATGAAACATAATGCTAAAAGCTATGATTTCAAAAAGCAGTCTAAGTAAGTAAATATGACAGAATAGAATTTAAAATGACTTATCTAGAAAACATGTAAAAACTCCTCGAATAGCAGGGGCCCTCTGCTATCAATTCGGCATTAATCCTTTTAACTCCTCAAGGTTGTATTCAGAATAACATCAAGGTTAAAACTCCTTTTTATTAACACAAGGTTTGAAACCAGAGTATCACCGTAATGATAAAATATGTATGAACTTGTTCCTAATGGTATTACAGAGCTTAATTTATATGAAAATCCATAACTAACATTGAACAAAAATAGGTACAGGTGTAGATTTGAAGTTAAAATCATATTAAAACTCTTTTGGGACTCATGATTTGCTGTAAAGCAAATCAGGAGTCCTAATTCCTGTAGAAAACAACTTCTTTGGCCTTTACTTTGACCACGTGCTTAGGCACCTCTAGCTATCAATTCAGTCCTCGTGGATGGGAAGGAATGATGTAGGGAAGATTTGGAATCCAACTATGTGTTCCTTTTCTCCATATGACACCTATAACATACTTAAACACAAAAACAGCTACAGAACGCTTGACTGGCTACAGAATGACTGTATTATGTAGCTAAACTATTCAAAAACCATTAAGACAGAAAAAATCACAAAAGTACAATAATGTAATCATTGTATGCAACCTTTAAGCAATATTAATCATTTTCATTGATTTTTAGGTTTATGAAATTATAAAGGAATGATGAAATGAAGTGAATTTTGGCAAAAGAGAAGAAAATTTCAGGGCTCAACATACCCCCACTGCAAAAATCCTGCATGTCCTCATGCAATTTCATCAAAAAATTATTCCATGTGCACTAAAACTTCTGCAAGAACATCCAGCCTCCTTTTTCTACTTATTTTGGTAGTCAATGCCATTCTGGGTTTCCTCATGAATAATTTTAACCTAAGATCAATGAGTGCCCTGTTCAGCTTCTTATTTCTCTTCTTTAGCTTCCTGTTTGCTTTATACAGTGTCTTCATTTGCTGAGAGAGAGTGTTGTTCATGCCATTCTTCAATTTGACCTGCTCTCTTAAGATTTCATTTTCATTCTTGATATGTTTATTCAGTATCTCCAATTCATAATTGTCTCTTCTCAAAATTTCTATTGGAGGTTCTTGTGGACTAAGAGATCTTTCTCGATTTTTTGAGGCCCATTTTTCTAGTGATTCCACACAGTCATAAATCTGTTGTTGAGATGGATCTATATCTGGGGTTCCTCTGTTAGGGTGGTCTTCATATTGGTGTAAAGGAGATCTATCAACTGGTGTTTGGATTGGAGTTTCTTCTTCTTCAATATTTATAACTCTTGTTTCCTTAATCCATGTCTTTTTCATCATGCCTTTTAGTCTAGAGCTTCTCCTCAATTTGGGTGGATTTTCATCTTTTTCCTCAGCACATTCACTTGTTAATTTATCTTTTCTTTTAACCCTGATTTTTCTCTTGATCTTTGTCAATTTTTCAGAGAGTACTTATTCAATATCTTCCTGTGTTGATGTATCAGGTTTGATTTCAATAGATTTATCAATTTTTGCCCTCCTACTTCTTCTTAAAGTTTCTTTTCTAGATAGTGTTTCCTCTAGTTCTTCAAAATGGTTTCTTAGAAGAAATTCTTCCCAACTATCTCCTACTTTCTTCAAATGGAACTCAATCAGTATTTTAATTAGGCCATGATGGCGCAGAGTAGTTTCTAGGAATAGGAGTCTTTTCTGAACATTAGAGGCCATCCTTTTCAAACAATTAAGCAGGAAGAAAGGTAAATTTATTTCATCATCTAAGAAATTCATCATCAGTCTGATATGATAGACATACAAGGTGTCGAATCTACCCTCACATGTTATGAATTTTTTTAAAATTAACAACATATTCCTTCATTTATTTTTCAGAGTTGTACTAGGAATCCCCTTTCTAAATACTAAAATTTCCATATCTGGGTTTTTTAGCATTTTTTTCCAAGTTTAATTATGGAACTCCTTATTTTTAAACCAATGTTCTCCATGTCTTGGCAATTCTATGGCTTCAGCTATGAATGACTCTGTGATGGTGAACTTAATATCCCCAATTTCTACCTCTTATCCATCGAATGACCTAGAAAATGATTTCATGATTTCTTTGTGGAATCCATTGAACTTCTCCACAAAGTTCAGCCACCCAACCTGCTGTAACAACCCCTTAACCTGAGGGTATATTTCTAAATATTTGATCCCAATTGGCTCTGTTCTCACAATTAGCCCCATTTCTCTTTGGTACTGATTGCTTCTTTTCCTTGGATTAGGTTTACTGCTCTGTCTCTGATCCTGTGCTTGAAGAAAGAGTAGCTATGGAAGGTTGTTTTTCCTTTAAAATGACTTCTCTGCATATGAAAATGGCTACAGAATGTAATATCAGTGAGTGGATATGGATGTATGAACATGGCTTCAGCCTCATGGCATTCTCATCATTCTCTCTTATTAAAAGAATTTAGTTCACAATTTAAATAGATGAGAGAAAATGTCTAAGATAGTCCGTGCTATCTTAGACTCCTTTGGTTGAGATAATTTCTCACCAAAATCCCACCAAGATAGGAGTTACTAAACAAACTCCAATATTTGAGGAACAACCCAAGAGTTAGGCACATATTCCTAACTTGGAATATTTAATTAATTAATTTATTATTTATTATTTATTATTTTTATTTGAGAGAGGCTAACATTCCCCCCTTCATTAACAAATCTAAAATAAGAATGAGGAACCATCTTCCAAGTTCTCATGTTGATTCTCAAAAAACATTGCAAGAAAAGTCGCCAAAGCAGGATGCTGAAAAAGTGCAATCTGAAGAGACCATGAGTCAGTTGTATGTCTGATTCATCTTTTAATTTAGCTTGAAAACTCCATCAAGTGCCAAGTTGCAAAAGGATCCATCTATCCTTTGCATGAAATCAGCATCCTTTGTCCACTGACAAAATTTTTTCAAAGCCCACTGGCTGATGATGTCAAAAACAACTCACTGTTGTTTTTGCTGTGCTGAAAACTGTTCTTTGCTTCTTTGTTGTTGACTGCCGACTAGAAAATTTGTTGATGCCCATTGATTGTTGAAGATGCCCACTGGCTAGTTTTTCTGGTTTTGTCGAGACTTTTATTCTGACAACCATTGTCAATGTCATTGACATTTTCCCCCCTTTGTTAGCTGAAAGGAGAGACACTTCTCTTGGAAAGTATTCCTGAACTCCCCCCTTTAGGTGTAGGAGTTTTACATTGGTGTACTCCCCCGTTCAACTGCATGAGAGTACCATCATCTTTTCACTGTTGGCTACACTATGTGTGATTTTATGTGATTGTAGAACTGAGACAACCATTTGAGTGTGGATGACCATTTCCAAGGGTCGATCCATTCGTAATGTATCTTCAATCTGGCTGATTGTTGTTGGTTGCGACATTTTTCTGAGGAATGATTTGGTTTGCCACAATGGCGACAAGGATGGAGATCAAAACACTGATCTTCCATATGACCAGTGCTTTGACAATGAGAACACTTCGGTTGGACTTCAACTTCAGGTTGCGAGCAATTCTGTTTGTCTGCAACTTTGGGTTGTGTGCATTGCTGGTTCTCTGCAACTTTCTCAGAACTTGCTGAGGTGAGTTGTGCAAGAAATCCTCCATTGACGAACTTAATTGGCTTGGAATAATCTGGGATATGCAGGTTGGTGTCATTGTTGACATATCCTAAGCCTCGTTGATTCTAGTTATTGTGAATTCCTCCCCATGGCTTGATGATGGGCTTGGAAGAAATTGGAACTGGAACAACTTCGACACTTGAAGCTATTGGAATGAATGACCTATCATCTGGATGGTTCAAAAACTTGAAATTATCACACTTTTCTTGCAATTCAATCCTTTGAAGTTGTGACTCTAGTTGAAGAAACTCAATGGTTTCTTTTGTTTGTTGTAGATGCCGTGAAAGATTAGCAAGATTTTCTTTGCTGATGTGCACCATGTCTTCATCACTAGAGATGATCAAACTCTGAAGAATGTTTAACAACTGAATATGTTGCGCCATTTTAACTTTCTCACTTGAAATCGGGCTCTCTTGTCGTAGATGTCGTACTTTTAATTGTTTCACGTGAATGATAGGCTCGCTTGAATGTGGCTTGAATGGAATGCTTGCTTGATTTTTTGCTTATTGCGCTTGCTTGGAACACTTGCTAGAATTGTAGAATTTTCTTGCTTAAACTCTGAAATTCACGCTCGCTTGATGATGATCGCGTTTGTTTAAGCACTCACTTGAATGAATAGCCTCACTCGCTTGATGTCGATCTCAACTTTCTTGATTAGTGTTAGAGTTGAACTTGTTTGGTTGCTTTGATGGTTGCTACAATGAACTTCACTCTGGCTCACTTGAAGGATTGATATTTGTACTGACTTGATGCAAATTGCTTGAATGAATACTCACGCTCACTTGCAGGAGATGTGAACTTGTTTCTTGTTTGATTTAGAGTTAAAAACTTGTGCATTCACTTGATTTTTCTTAAAGGAAGGGTGCCGAACACTGTCAAAAATTCACCCAAGAAAGCTTACAATGAGTTTAATGATTCACTTAAAACAATAAATTTGATTACAAGTTCTGAAATGGATTTGCAAGAACGCTGATGTAGACTTTGCTTTGAAATCCATTAATTTGACTAAGTGAATTTGATTTTTGATGTAGAATGCTGATGTAGACAATCGTTGATTATATGTTGTACTAGCGCAAATGCATGTGTTGATCTTGCAGCTATTTCGTTACATGTGTTGTGCTTGCTGATATTGAACTTCATGTATGTGATATTAAATGAAATTATTGATGTGTCACAACTAGAAACAAATAAAAAAAAACAACATGAAGCCATAAAAATATGCGCCATCACAAACACACATGGTGTACCTAAGATCCCCTTATTCAATTTTGGGCAGATCTAGGACACAAACACCAAAAATAATATGTCTTTATTGAGTATGAAGATCATCAGCCTTTCATATTTTACAACATTGCCATGGAAGCTTTGTCAAACAATGAGAATCTGACACTCGCAAATTTTGGAAGCAAATGTGTTCAAAAACTGTGTGCACTAATAGCTCACACCTTATCTCTCTAGATTACAACTTATTACTCCTAAAAAAAAATTATAAATTCACTTTACAAAAAGTGAATCAATTTTTCACTTTTCACTATAGTGACTTATCACTCAAAAAAAAAATCACACTTTAAAACCTTATCAGTCCATTACATAAAATATACCCCAAATTACACCCTATTTCTCCATTAAAAAAAAAATCACTGAATTCAGAAAATTTAACACACCTTATCTCTCCAGAAAAAATCCACTTCAAATCTATCTTATCACTCCATAAATCACCTTATCTCTCAAAAAATATCCCAAATTACAAATGTCAAATAAAAACACATGTCTCTTTTAATTTGACCTTTGAATTCCTTTAAAAAAAAAAAAGAATTTATAAAGTCACTTCTCAAAAAAAATGAATTTACATTAAAACACTTCCTCCACTACTTTTTCTTACTAGAGAGACTCCACGGCCTGGGCTATTTCAGTAAAAATTCAAGGAACTCACATATTGCTTGAGGAGCCTATTCGATTTGCCTCCATTCTCAAGCCTACGCAAGAAAATTTCTTTCAGGGACTATAGCAAGCGGAAGGTTTCAGGGCGGCCCCCTCACTCCAGCCATGGGGTGGGAGTGGGTAGCAAGGAAATCGTCAAGAAGGTTAAAAATGTTTCTTTAAAAAACTAGATCTATTCCATCCAATGTAGCGGCTAGACAAACAGCAGCGTGCAGCTTTGGAACATATAGGAGAAAACTTGGTACTTAAACAATCTGAATCTTTATGGAAACAATGTTTCTCTTGTGATTTTTCACCCTCAACAGATCATAGCTTTCAACACCTCTGCACCAATGGGGTTAACAACTCCAAGCTTCTCGAGCTGTCGTGAAAGAATTTGAATTATAGTTACAGAACTTCCAACATCTTCTTCAAGCTTCTTGATTCTTTGAATCAATGAAAACTCAAAGCCATCTGAATTGACACAGTCCTTGTGACCACCTGCAGTGAGTCTTTGCCATTTTCTATTTCTGATTATGGCACCGATGATTAAAGCACTCAACAATGGGAGGATTTTCCAAGTTAAGTACACATTGGAAAATTTGTTTACAGTGGCCGAGGACGATAACCAAGTAACATTTTGAGGTTTAGGTATGACAAATTGAACTGCAAAACCAACCGAGAGAACAAGGGACGGTGCAATGCACACTACTTCAACAATTGCAAGCACTCTATTTACACCTATCATGTTCCAGGACTTGACCTCGTGACCACCATCGAACCCTCTATTTGCAGACCTCTGACGCCATTTAAGGCATCGACTTCCTGTGTAGTGGCACGATTGTGTTAATTTAGCAAAACCCACCATTTTTAGATTGAAATTTGATCTCCAGGTCTCTGATTGCATAAGCGAATTAATGCAGAAACCCCGTGTGAGCTGAGATGCTAACCTTTATTTAAATCACTATAGTGCAATCTCAAGAACTAATCAAGCAATGACTAAACATATGATAAAACAATCAAGCCTTCATTGAAATGACATGTAGGCAGTAACACGAACTGAGGTCGAAGAAGCCAATTCATAATTAGTCTGCCGAGATCAGTCTTTTACAATAGAAGCACAATAATGACATCCAAACTTTGATTCTATAAAATCCCTCTATTTGAATAACCTCAATATAAATACTTATAAAAAAGAAAACAAGTACACATTTTGACAATTCAATTTGTAGAAATCTATGAAATTGTGACTGTGTGGAGACCTGCACAACATCCTTCATTTGTATTCAAGCCAGATGCTCGTAACAGGGCGAGAGTGAGTCCTCCTATGGTGAGAGATAAAAACAGAAACTATGTGGTCCCTTCAATATTTATGGTTCCCGAAAGAAGCAACTTATCCATGAACGTGATTAACACGCGGCTATGTGCGCATGAAGTAGTAGGCCAGGAGGCACAATCGTTACCATTACAGGTCTCATTCAACAAATCAAAGTCGCGGAGGTAAAGATCATTCATAGGGAATAAGCTTCTAAGTCTGTGGTAGATTAGTGCTCATGTCATGTAAGCGTTGCAGGCTTTTGGTGGCAGGGAATACCAACAAACAACACATCAAAAATCAAATACCAACAAACAACGCAGCATACCTCCTTAAGCCAATTGCGGGAATTATATTTACATCCACAGATTGGAAGCTCTTTACAGCCACATATCGGAATTCGATTTACAGCCTCGATGCGCTCCAATTCAAACCACCATATTATTTCAATGAACACAAGTTCTCCAACTTCAGGGCCCAAAAATCATAGACCGCTCCGATACAACATATTAGAAATGAAATAACTCAGAAACAGATTGCAGAAAACACAGATACAGAACTAGACAAAACAATGGTGGAAAAGAGGCTTCAGCCTCATGGCATCCTCATCATTCTCTCTTATTAAAAGAATTTAGTTTACAGTTTAAATAGATGAGAGAAAATGTCTAAGATAGTCCGTGCTATCTTAGACTCCTTTGGTTGAGATAATTTCTCACCAAAAACCCACCAAGATAGGAGTTACTAAACAAACTCCAATATTTGAGGAACAACCCAAGAGTTAGGCACATATTCCTAACTTGAAATATTTAATTAATTAATTTATTATTTTGGATTTATTATTGTTATTTGAGAGAGGCTAACATAATTCAACTCTGAAGGAGTCAAATTTTTACTTGTATAGTAGATGGCATCAGGAATCATGTCTTTTTGTCCCAGCACAACTCCTAAAGTTGTATCTGAGGCATCTGTCGAGATGTTAAAAGGCAATTTCCAGTTAGGTCCCCTTAAAATAGGTTCTTTAGAGATTTTTGTTTTCAGGGTTTCAAATGATAAATGGAAGTTAGGATTCCAATTGAATTCACAGTCCTTGGAGAGTAGTTTGAAAAGTGGAGATGCTATCTTGGTGAAGTTTTCTATAAATCTTCTGTAATATCCTGTAAATCCTAGAAAACTCCTAACATATTTCTGACAACTTGGAACTAATAATCTAGAGATGACTTCAACTTTTGACTCATCAACTCTAATCCCATCTCCTGAAATATGATGTCCTAAGACAATCCCTTCAGTGACCATCATGAAACATTTTTCATGACTTAATGAAAGGTTTTATTCTTTACATCTTTTTAGAAATTTTTCCAAGTTTGCTAAGGCTTCTTCAAATATGTTTCCATAGACTGTGAATTCATTCATGTATACTTCTACATAGTCATGTATTAGATCTGAAAATATTCCCAATACTGCCCTTTGGAATGTTGCAGGTGCATTGCATAATCCAAAAGGAAATACTCGGTAGGCATAGGTACCCCAAGGACAGGTAAATGTGGTTTTATCTTGATCCTCAAGTGCAACTTGAATTTGATTGTAACCACTGAAACCATCCAAAAATGAAAAGTATTTTTTGCCTGCAAATCTATCTAACACCTAATCTATGAAAGGTAAAGGAAAATTATCTTTAAGAGTAGCTTTGTTTAATTCTCGGTAGTCAATACATACCCTCCATTTACCATTTTTCTTGGGTACAATCACCAAAGGAGAAACCCACTGACTGTCTGAAATTGGATAAATAAAGTTGACATTTAACAATTTCTACAACTCTTCTTTAACAATATCCCTAAGGTTTGGATTCATCCTTCTCTGAGGCTGTCTGATTGGTTTACAATTTTACTCTATATATATATGATGAGTGCAAGTCTTAGGGTTGATCCCTTTCATATCAGTGTACTCCCATGCATATGCAGAAGAATTTCTCTGTAATATTTTGACTAGCTTTTCTTGTTAAAATTTTTGTAGTTTTTTGTTTATGTTTAAGGTTTTTCCTTGAAATATCTCAATTGTAGAGCTACCAAATTCTTCCATGGAGTAAAGATACATTTGTCTTGATGAAAAAAACTCAATATTGGATTCTTCCCTAGAATTTTTCACGTTTTCATTCTGAAGAAGATTCATGATTTTCTAAGGCATTCAGAATCTGACTATCTTCACTAATTTATGAAATAGTGAAGAGGGGTTTTATATCTTCTTCATCATCAATCCATTGATTATCATCTAATTCTGTGATTTTTCTTGTTGGAGGATACAAGGTGAATATCTTGGTTGAACTACCATCAGAGATGTACATATCACCAGATCTACAACTAATGAAAGCATCAGCTGTAGCTAACCAAGTTCTTCCTAATATAATAGGATGTACTCCTAGATAATTTTTAGGAGTTAGGATCATGAAATCCACAGGATACTCCCAAGAATATAAGGACACTGGATTTTCTTCTAATACCCCATCTGGTTTGATTACAGATCTATCTGCTAATTGTAGTAGTGTGGGTGTAAAAAGAAGATTAGGAAGTTTTAGTTCTTCCATGATTTTCCTACTCATGATATTGATTGCTACTCCTAGATCAATAACTGTGTTTGGAATTTCAATTCCATTGATATGTATCTTAGCAACTGGATTTACGGGATCTAGATATTTTGGAATGGCAATCTTTCCCATAATTATGTCTGCTATTTTTCCTACCAGTTGTATTTTCTTTATCTCTTTTATTATTTTTCATGGTTTTTTCATACTCAACTCTTTTATTGTCTTTACTAAAATTGGGATTTCCTTGATGGCCTGTAATAATGGAATCTTAATAAAAACATTTCTTAACTCATCTAGGAAATCATAGTTAGGCATCATAATTTGTTTCGCTACACCTCTATCAATTTGTAATCTTTTAGGAAAAGGAGGTGTAGTAGTAGATGTTGATGGTTGCTCTAACATAGGAGTTGAAATTATCAGTTATTTCTATTTTTATTTTTCAGTGTTTTGGTCTTGAAGAGATGTGTTTTCTTCAAAAAATTTATTTACCCGTAGAGAATCTTCCTAAGAATTGTTTTGATCTTGTATAACTACAAAAGGTTTCTTTCTTTCAAGTATTCTTCCATACCTAAGTTGAACATCATTAAGGTATAAAGGAGTAATCAAATACGTTGGAAATTTTTGACCTTCTATCATATATGTATTCAAAGGGTTTTTATTGTTGGGGTTTGGTATTGGCTGGGCAAGTAACTGATTTGATTTTTGAGGAAATGGTAATGGAAGTGGTGGATTTTGATTTTGATTTTGATGTTGTGGATTTTGCTGAGGATTTTGTTGAGGGGGAAAGTTTGGATATGATGGATAAGATGGTGGATATTGATAATATTGGGAGAACCTTCCATAAGGATTTTGTGCTCCTTGAGCCCAAGGTTGAGATTGATTTTGAAATTTGGGCCAATGTTTCTGCCAAGAGTTCCAATTGGGTGGGGGTTGATTATACATTTGATTACTAAACCCTTGTGTTTTAGTTCCCTTCCAAGGTCTTCTAGAGAAAAAATTAAGAGATTCAGTGGAATTTGTGGTTGTTTCTTCTTGGAAGACAACTTTAAGCCCAGTGATTGAAGGACAATTCTTGGTCTCATGATTTTCTGAACAAATTGCACAAGTCTCTATTACTTTTGCATCCAAAGGACACTCTCTTAAGGCATGCTTCTTCCTACATTTGGGAAAAAAGATTTCTAAGGCATAAGTTTCGGCTTTTTTCTTGTTTTGTAACTTAAGGGCGTCTATTTTCTCACTAAAACTCCCTAGAATGTCAGTTTTGAATTCATCAAGCATATTCCCTATTTCTGCCCTACTTACTATTCCAGTTGCAGATTTTTTTTCCCTTGCAAGAGCAGGGTCTCTTGGTCCTTTTAGAATCTTAGATTTTCCTCTTGAAAGATTAATACATAGTTCTACTATATCAGGTAATAAAAGTTGAGATATGTCTCCTTTCCCCATCATATTAAGGATATCTATCCATTCATCCCTAATTGTCTTCAACAAAAGAGCTTTCAAAGTATCTTGGTCTAAGCTTTTCATTTTTTCCCTCTTGATGTTATAGTTAAATCTTTCCAACAAATCTTCCAGAATTTCATCCTCTTTTTGCATCATCTTGAACACTTCTTCCTTATGGTTGACTGGTATACAGTAATCCAGATATCTGTTTAGAAATTCTTTCCTCATATCATCCCATGTCCTAATAGACCTAGTGATTAAACTCATAAAACATTTTAATGCTGCTAATTTCAATGTTGAAGGGAACAGTTTAAGTTTCTGAGCATCTTGTAGGTAATAATAGGTTCTACATAGAACTTCAAATTCAAATAAGAAGGTCTCAGGATCTTCGCTTTTTAGTCCATGAAAGTTTGGAAGAACAGAGGGTGAGATATTTTTCATAGTTGCATTAGTCTCTTCATCTATTATAGGGAATCCAAAAGGGCTTCCAATTTCCCTTCTACCTCTTCCTCCTTCTGCATTTCCTCTTCCTCTACCTTCTTTTGTACCTCTACCTATTCCTCTATCTCCTCCTCTACCTCAACCTCCTCCAAATAGTTTATGTTCTCCATTAAAGACTTCTCCTTCCCCTTCTTCTGCCATGATAGATTCTTTTGAACTGATATAGGGTTCAGTTGGGAGAGCTAATTGTTCTACTGGTTCTTCTATCAAGGCTATATTGAATAAATAGTCCTCTTCTTCCTCTTCACTATGGATTTTTAATTCTTCTGCTGGAATATATTCTCCTGTGGAAGTGAAAAAGGTTATCCATTCTGTAGGAGTCCTTGGATCTTCTTCCTATATAATTGCTTCAGTGGATGAAGTGGGAGATCTTCCTGATTGGATATCTGATCTTGAGACTTCTAGAAGCCTATGACTAGTATAGTATGAAATGTGGGTTTGAGTTGGAGGTGTGCTACTTCTTGGACTTGGTGGAGTGAGTGGAGTTGTGGGAATTAATCTTCCTCCTCTTATAAATCTACCCCTAGAATCTCTTTCTCTACACATATCATTGTTTTTGGGAAATAGGAAATAAGGCTACCTAGTTACACTTCCCCGGCAACGGCGCCAAAATGTTTAGTCAATTTAGCGTCCTAAATTGATAGCATAAATTATCGACCAGGGCTAGTAAACTGATGAAGTGTAATGCACTATATGTGCCTAAGAATCCCTTTTTCTTCCTTCATTGTTTTTAGTGTTTTATTGAAGTTTTGGGGTTTTTATTTTTTATTCTTAGTGTGCTACTCTATGCTAAGAAGATGAAGTTGAATCTATGTCAAAAGGGAGAAAAGGAAATGTTAATAAATGAATTAAAACAGAGTTTCTTTCCAAGTTTTATTCCTAACTAGAAATTGATGAAAACAAAGAGTCCTAATCCATGGATATTAAAACTTCTAAATGAAAATTTATGAAATGAAAAGCAACTCAAAACACTACAACTTAATCTGATTCATTTAGTTAGAGATTTTTTGGAAGAGCTTGTGAAAAATATTAATTGTAATGGAATGAGGATCTCCTAAAACATAAAAGGAAATGCTGAAACAAACAGTAACTTAGAACATTACGGTGAAATCTAATTCATATGATATAAGTTTATTGGAAGAGCTCGAGAAAAAGATCACTATAATGTAGTAAGGATCTCCTATGAAATGTTGAAACAACTTATAACATTACAACTAAATCTCATTCATGAGTTAGAGGTTTATTGGAAGAGCTTTTGAAAGAGATTACTCATAATGTGATAAGGATCTTTTTATGAAGAAAAACAATCAATAACTCACAATATTACAACTAATTCTCATTCATGAATTAGAGGTTTATTGGAAAATATTTTGAAAGAGACTCACTGTAGTATACTGAGGATCTTCTTTTTAACTAAATAACAGAAGATGAAATACTAATAACTCAGAATATTATAATTGAATCCCATTCATTTAATAGAGATGTATTGGAAGAGCTTGAGAAAGAGACCAACTGAAATATCATGAGGATCCTTTATCTAAGCAAATGACATGAAACATAATGCTAAAAGCTATGATTTCAGAAAGCAGTATAAGTAAGGAAATATGAAAAAACAGAATTGAAAATGACATATCTAGAAAACATGTAAAACCTCCTCGAATAGCAGGGGTCCTCTGTTATCAATTTGGCATTAATCCTTTAACTCCTTAAGGTTGTATTCAGAACAACATCAAGGTTAAAACTCCTTTTTATTAACACAAGACTTGAAAATAGAGTATCACCGTAATGATAAAGTAAGTATCAAATTGTTCCTCTCGGTATTACAGAGCTTAATTTATATGGAAATTCATAACTAAAATTGAACAAAAATAGGTACAGGTGTCTATTTGAAGTTAAAATCAAATTAAAACTCTTTTTGGACTCATGATTTACTGTAAATAAAATCAAGAGTCCTAATTCCTGTAGAAAACAGCTTTTTTGACCTTTACTTTGACCACGTGCTTAGGCACCTCCAGCTATCGATTCAGTCCACGTGTATGGGAAGGAATGATGTAGAGAATATTTGGAATCCACCTATGTGTGCCTTTTCTCCAGATGACACATGTAACATACTTAAACACCAAAACAGCTACGGAACGTTTGACTGGCTATAGAATGACTGTATTCTGTAGCTAAACTATTCAAAAACCATTAAGACAACAAAAATCACAAAAGTACAATAATTTAATCATTGTATGCAACCTTTAAGCAATATTAATCATTATTATTGAATTTTAGGTTTATGAAATGATAAAGGAATGATGAAATGAAGTGAAGTTTGGAAAAAGAGAAGATAATTTCAGGGCTCAACAATATGTGCTAAAAATAAATCTAGGTGTTATATCACTGGATATAAGGTCTTAGTTCATACTAATCACTCTAATATCAAGTACTTAATTAATAAACCCTTAATTACTGGTAGAGTGACTTAGTGGTTGTTGTTACTACATGATTTCAATGTTACTATTTTAGATAAACCTAGTGTAGCAAACCTTGTAGCTGATTTGTTATCAAATATTCATACTAAAGGATAAGAAACTTCAGTAGAATATGACACATTTCCTGATGAGAATGTATTCACTATGTCTACTAATTCTCTGTTGTTTCCAGATATAGCTAATTATTTGGCCCTAGGTAAGTTGTTGTAAAATCTCTCTTCCATGGAGAAGTAGAAGAAAGCCAAATTCAATTCCTCCTCCTCTTGTATTGGAGGGGACCTCTTCTGTATTGGACCTAATTTGATTATTAGAAGATGTTACACTAAGATGAAATGCTTGATATATTAATTTTTGACCATGATGAGCCATGTGGGGGGAATTTCGCCAACAAAAGAACAATTTAGAAAGTTTTTCACTTGGAATACTATTGACATACCCCTTTTTAGGATGCCAAAGAGTATGTAAAAAAGTGAAATAGTTATATGTCGATGGGTCAGCCAATAGAATCCAATTAAATTCCTTTGCATCCCCAGGTACTCATTCAACCATTTGAAAAATGGGCACTTGACTTTATGTGACCTATCACTCCATCATTTGGAAGAAAAAGGTATATTTTGTTTTGTACATATTATGTTACTAAGTGGGTAGAGGCTAAGGCCCTTTTTCATGCTAATGAATAAGTAGTTGCTGATTTTTTATTTTAGTATATATTCACGTGTTTTGGTGTTCCTAGAGAGATTGTAATATATAAGGAAGTAAAATTTTATTCAAAACATGTGTAGGCCATCATACATCATTATAAAATTGTGTAACAAAAATCTACACCCTATCATCCATATGCCAATGGGTAAGTGGAGTCGACCAACAAAGTCCTAGAGGCCATTTTGACCAAGACAGTGCAATTGCATCACATGGACTATGAAAATTAACTCCCTTAGGCCCTTTGGGCATGTAGGACCATGTGGAGGAATACAACTGGACACACTATATGAGCTAGTATATGGAAAACATGATTTTTTTCTAATTGAGTTATAAGTGAAAAAAGACAGGAATGAAACTCACTTGGGCATAAATATCTCTGAATAAAAACAACAAATACTCCCCCATATGAATGAATTAAACAATATGAAATTTAATCACATTCAATGAGCCACACTCTTCTAGCAATAACAAAGTATATGTCTCGATAGATTCAACAAAAATAATTAGTTTAAGCAAGGATATTTGGCTCTCCTCTTTGATGCAATGTTTAAACAATTCAAAGGTAAGTTCCATACATGATCGATAGGGCCCTATGAGATTAATGAAGTCTCTAACAACATATATGTGAGAATTAATACCATTGATGGGAGGGGAACTTCATTCCTGGTAAATGGGCATGATTGAGACTATACCAATAGCTTTTTGATTGGGAGCAATTTTTCCAAAGAGTTTTGCAACATTCTGTCTTGAAATTAATAGGTAGGGAGGATTACCAACATGCTTTGATTTCAATTTTATTTGTTCTTATTATTTATATAATCAAATAATAAAAAAAGGGAAAAATATATATATAAAAAATAAAGAGAAAAAACATTTCAATTGTGAAAATTAGCTTGCTCATGCAATTGAACAAGAAGTCTACTTGAAAACTAGGAAATTGGCAGGCATATATTCCAAATAATAATAATAAAAATAATAAATAAAAAGTAAACAAAAAAAATATTCATTTGTGAAAAATAGCTTTCTACATAATTGGATAGGAAACCTACTTCAAAAACATGCAACTGACAAGAAAATATTCCCTAAATATTGCTTGCAATTAATAAAAATGAGTTGTTAGATATTAATTAGCAAGTGGCATATTTCAAAAGGAGTTGTTTTTTTATGTCCAGCCTAGATGAAAAAACCTAAGTCATGTGAGTAATTCCCATGTAAAACCTCTCTGATACAAATCTTGAAATGATTGCTTTACCAATTTCACCATCGCAGGTAGCACAATACCCTCAACTTCAGTTAGTTTTGATCAATCACCAGTATCAATGTCACCTTTTTTTTCATCATCACTAGTATCAATACCACTTCCAAAATCATAATTATTTCCATTATAACCAACGCCATTATTACTCTTAGTTTCATCATCATGAGCACCATCCTCTTCATCAAAAACATCAACTCTAGTACAATTTTCGCTCAACACTATCAACAACACTATCAATTTTCGCTCTGATACCATTTGTAGTGGATCTGATAAGAAAATATATAGAAATAGAAAATATTCCCAAGAAATAACACCATAGAAGATAAAACTTCAGATCTTCATTAATATCCAAACCCTTGAGGTAGGGCAACACCATACATTCACTCCTTAAGGAAGGAGATCACTCCAAAAGCCATATGCTTGCCAATACAATAATCCTTGACATCCCTCAATGGAGAGTCTCTAGCCTCTATATAGGTTTCATACATGCAATACCATGGGTAGTTACCATGGGTCTCTCAATACCATACATCCAATACAATGGGCTCATCACTTTATTCCCTAGTTAGATGTGGTCCCTTACATAATGTGGGTTAACCACTTTATTTATTAACTATGGCCCAATTATTTATCATTCTTATATTATTACCTCATATTATTTCCTTGGATACCTCCCTTTGTACCCTATATTATCCCCCCTAGGTATACTACAATCAACAACAGTAGTATGTAGCAATGAAGGGAAGTAGATCATTGCACATGGGTCATCTTGTAATTTATTTTAATATTTTTATTGTTTTCTTGTTGGATGTTCTTGAAACTGATAATTAATTGAATTCTGAAGGTATATAATTTTATTAAAGGAAAATAATAACCTTGCTGATTCCTTGGATTTTCATATATGTATAGCTCTAGAGGTTCTAGTCGCAAGACCTCTACAATAGTTATAGGACTGCTTATGTGAATGTTGTTGCATTTTAAAGTAGGTGAGCTCATTAAATCTTTGTATTTTATACATAAGATTCTAGAATTTATAACCAAGGGTGTTCATAAAATCATAAAAAATCCAAGGATGCATGTATCACCATGGTCTTATTAAAATTCTAATTGTGGAAGAGTTAAGGAAACAACAAGATAACTAGAAGGATTTTTTTACCATAAATCAATTTGGCAGCCCTCTTCTTGTGATTTTGGAGGAACTCAAAGATGTGGTTGATAGGTTACACTACAAGGAAAAGGCCCTCTAGTAGAGGTTATAAAGAAGGTTTTTAGTGTTATAAAATTGGCGAAAATTGTCAAAAAAACATTTTCTACAACATTTGTTTTTGATAACGAAGGTTTTGGCAGCACTTCTAACAAAAATTCAACACAACTAAAAAAAAACTAGGCAGATGGAGATTTTTACAGATGCTTTTCTCATCGGTGCACGCATCATGTGTGAACGTACTTGCGCGTTTTACCATGTACATACCGGTACTATAAATATACCAAGAACTGGGATGGAAAACAAATTTCAGAAACCCCGGGGCATTTAGCAACATCCTGATGCATGTCACCCACAAGATGCACTGGGCCAATGGAAGGTGCATGCACTGGTGCCGTTAAGGTGTAAAAACTAACTGGACGATTTAGGTGTTAAAAAAAACTGGGCCATTAAGTTATAAAAATGCACCGAAGCGTTAAAGTCAAAGCATATCGGCACATGCAATGTTTATCCGACTGCCCATGTGGTAGTCGTCCATAAAGTGCACCAGGAGTTCTAATTGGTATTGGTGGAGGTCAGAGAAATGCATTGGTGCACAGTATCATACAAACACACCGGTGTGCAGTAACTAACACACATTGGTTTTCATTTTCTATTTTTTAGAAACATCGACCTGTGATAGTGAAATTATTGTGATTTTTAAAATTCATTATTCATCAAAAGTCGACACATATCTTATAACAGTATTCATATCAATTAAGTTTTTATTAGTGCATTGAATGTTATTTTTGGATTAATTTTTTATATCATATCATCATATTTCACATCTCTTCATTATAATATTTAATCATCCATATATTTAATCAATGGTGTAACATTTCACTGCAACACTGGAGAACACAATAGAATAAATTAAAACGTATTTTATTATTTATATATGAAGAAGACACTCTTTGTCATACAAAATTGGATAGTTATTGTTATCCCTTTTTCTTTCAATTGGGACACTATGTCCATTACATTAAACAAAATGTCTGATTTCACAGACAAATATTTTAAAAAATACAACGCCTTACTTTGATATCCAAACATATTGATCATAATTCTTCACTGGAACTATTCTCACTACTCGAGCTACTTGCATGACTTGGGTTATTTGGAGGAATTTTTTGTTCATTATGTTGATTATTTTCTTCTTCTTCAAGTTCTATCTACAAACATAAAAATAAATTGTAATGAGTGTATATACATTGGTGAGAATAATGAAAATTGCAACATTAAATAATATACATAAATGTAAATTGAAAAGAAATGTACCATAACAAGAATTGACTCGTGAACTATAAACATTATTTCAAAGCCAAATTTCATGCCATCTCTCAACAATTTATTTGTTGGCGCAGCTCCATACTTTATTTCCTGCAAGTTTTATACTCCATAACAAATCATATATTTAATATAAAATATTTTTTTGTTCTATTAATTATAGATGGAGCTAAGTAAAACGAGATAGATTCTTACAAATTCCACAATTAATTTCTGATATTCCAACATATACTGACAACCCATATTTAACCCAATGTCAATCAATTCTTTTGATGGCTCTTCTGTGTATGTTAGCGCATTTTTGAAGACATTAAATGATGATTGTTGTAAAACAACTTAAAATATACAAAAATTAAATCTAGTTAAGTTGTTATAAGGAAGTAAAAATTACTCAAAAACATAGATATCAACCCTTTTCTTCCTTTTCGTCCTATTTTATGTGCTAAGTGGGTTCCGTTTTATTTTCTTTTCTACAACAAAATACTTGAAAATTAATATTTAATGCTAAGTTTTTTATTTATTGTACCTAATCGAAAAATTCAATGATTACATATTACATTTGAAGTACATTGTTGTTGAGACGGGTCCTCGTGCGATGCAATTATGTCCATTTATTTGACGATTTCCTTGTACACCTTTTTGGACATTCCTATTGCATATTTTTTTATATCAGCTCGTTCATCCTTTGAGATTTTCATAATCTTCTTGAAAATGTAACATGACAATAAACTATTTATTTTTATATTGATATATGAAAAGTAAATATAACAAAAGTGATATTTATAAATGATTTCTTTCTAGTAATATATACATATAATTCTAGAAAAACATTTAAAGTAATATTCCTTTTTCAATCCTTTTTTTTTGTGCGTTTTTGCTATTAAAAGTCTGACATGTCTCATTGACCAATACTTTGGAAACTCATCTTGTAGTTTAAATAAAATTTGTTTCATGGAATCATTGGATTGATTTTTGTATTGTAAGTGGAAAGAACGTCTATACATTCATTCCACTAGATCCTTCAAAGTTCTGTAAAAGTTTTTTTCCCCTTTCATTAACCTCTAACACCACTCTAGATGAGATAAGGAGAAATTCATTTTCATTTTCATGTTTTATTTTTTTTCTTTTCGTAGAACAAAATTCATTTTCTTCGTTGTTGGTTGCTGTAGAACATTAAACATATCTGAACTAATAGATTGTTTGAAATATGTTAAATAATATTTTTAAGTATATTATTAATGAAAATTCAAAAAAGAAACTTATATTGGATCGATAGTATTTTTTCATTCACTTGATTCATCCTTTTGCAATTTTTCCATCAAGCTTTTACACTCTTCTGTTCTTACATCGGAAATAATCTTATCGAGCTTCATAATTTTGTGGATCTGCATGATACACACTAAAAAATACATATTAGTTAAAGTTACATATAGTTAAAAAAATAATAAATTTTGTAGAGAATTTACAAAGAACTTTCCTTTTTTGCTTTTCTCGATGTGCTATCAGTATTTTTGTTACTTGAACTATTTTCAACCATTTCTTTATCAATATGAAACATGTACAATTCATTAGTATATTTTATAAATAAATCACACACTTTTCAGGTAAAAAAAAAATCAAGAAAACGGTGTGTCTTTCGCAAAGTACGCACTGAACGTGGTGCGGTAGGTTCTTATAAACGCACCACCAATATAGTAGAAACACCGTATAGTGCTCTTTGTCAACAAGGAGTCCCAGTGTGTTATATGTTAACCAGTGCACCGATTAACACAAACATAAATTAATAAAAAACTCTTTTTATCAAACAATGTTTTTTGTCAGAACGCGCCCGGTGTGATATACTACAATAGTGCCCGGTGCGATATACTATAATAGTGCACCGGTGCACTATTTTAAACAGTGTGCACCATTTAAAAACATATAATTTTTAAAAAATCGTGCAAGGGCCGAAATGGATTGGGATTCGAAACTACAAGTGGTCATGCGTGTTATATGTCATACACCTATATATATAGTAATACAAACCATATAAATCTAAAATGGAAAGCCCTAATTGTGAAGTCACATAAACAAGAAGAAGCAAGGGTTTAATGTAAGAATGTATTTTTTTGTTTTTTTAATGAAAATTCATTGTAAAATTTAAAATTTATACTGTGCATGTATTAAATCTAACGGAAACTGTAAAAAAAAAACAACTATTACAGTAAAATTTAACAATTTTACTATACTTCAGGATTTTTGTGTGAATCACCAGATGTTTCAAATTCTGATTCTCTGAATAGTATTGTTGTTCAAAACTATTTTGATTCTCCACAATGCTCTCATGCTCTCTTGATACATATATGTCTCTCATGCAAATCACTCCCTGAAATTTTTTGCAAAAATAATGAAATAATGAATATCTTTTACTATTTAAAGAACGTTTTAATGAAATTAGATTTCCGAAAATAATTTCTACCCATTTTTCAATTTACCACTTTTTTTTCACTTCAAAAAAATAAAGTTGCACTTTTTTTATTTATCTACAGATATTCAGTTTGTTTGTTAACTAACCACACTGGTGCATCCATTAATGAAACTGCACCGATGCGCAGTAACTAAAATGCACCGGTGTGGTTAACAGTACATTAGCACCGATAAGAATAAGTCCATTTTTAAGGCACCAGAATTACTTTAGGTATGTACCCCAAAATTTATTGTTGATTTTGCTCAAATTCAGAGAAAAAATCTCATAATTATATCAAATGGAAAATTCTTCAAAATCCAGTTCATTCCATAATATTTCTCAAATTCCATCACGTAGTTCTCCTTATCTATCTCTAGATGTAATTACTTCAAATTTTATTTGTAATTTCATTACCTAATTGAATTTATTTATCTGATCCATATAAATTAGTTGAATAGAATTAATGTATACAAATTTTTAGGTTCATGCAAATTCAAAATTGAGTTCAGATGCACAAAATATTCAAACTGCTCCAAAATGTTGAAAGCTCTTATCGGGACCAGCATACCACAAGGCACAATTGGTAGATGAAAATGGAAAACTGCTTCACCCTCCCAATTGTAACATGCCATTTTCTAGCCACAATCTTGGGTCAATGATGGTAATAATAATTGTTTGATATATTAATGTAATTATTTCAACTTCAAACCAATTCATCATGCATTTTCGGCTTGCTTACTAATTGATATCATCGATTTTGTACTAATCATGTTCAAATATATTTTTTGAAATTATTAGGATTCTAGTGATGATGAGAAACATACCTACCATCTTTCATTGCACCCCATGACAATCTCAAATCGAGAGAAGGATGAATTAAGAGAAAAACTTAGAGAGGAACGATACCAAGAATGGTTGAATACCAATTAGGAATGACTACAACAATAGTAGTTCTTCACAACTTGGAAATGGAGGTAATAAAATAGATGTTGGTATGAATGATTACTTAAGGGATACGATTGCCATGGAGACAATTTTGTTAGATGCATTCCACAAAGATGATCAGCTAGGGGATGATGCTCATATCGTTGATGCCTTTTTCAAAAGCCTTAAATTTTCTTCCACCACCCCTCTTTTTGGACCTGGAGGTCAGTCAAAGTCTACCCAGTTGGGGACAATGATGTTACTGTACAACTTGAAAGAAAATTTTGGCTTGTCAAATGCATGTTTCTTGAAAATTTTGAGGTAATTGACCATCAAGTCCCTTATATTTTGAGAAATATAATCACACAATGAACATTAAAAATGGTCAATTTTATGAACGTTAATAATTATCGGCATTAATGTACATTTAATATTGTCCATGACAAACTACAGGTTATTCAAAGATAAGGTTCTTCCGAGTGATAATTTCTTGCTTGGTAGCTGCGAAAAGGCAAAGAAATTGTTGAAAATGTTGGGTGTTGAGTACATAACATATCATGCATGTCCAAATGATTGTATTATATATATAGGAGAATATGCAGACAAAGAGATATGTCTGAAATGTGGGCATGACAGGTATGATAAATGAAAAAATAAGGTAAATCACGTGGTCCTCCTTTTAATATATTGAGGCACATTCCTATAATCCCAAGGATTCAAAGGGTATTTCATTGCAAAGAATTAGCTATGTTGTAGGGATGGCATGCCTCACACAAAATTGAGTTGGGAGTTATACGAATCCCAACATATTCAATAGCCATGAAGCATATAGAGGATACATGGCCCGAAAAATTCAAGGCTGAAGTACGAATTCTACGACTCAGCATAGCCATAGATGGCGTCAACCAATATTCCCTCCAGAACACCAACTAATATATTTGGCCTGTAGTAGTGATAAATAACAATATCCCCCCATGGTTTTTCGTGAATAATGAACATCTTATGTTGGCTATCATAGTCCGTGGTAGAAGGCAAGTGAAGAATATGGATGTGTACTTACAACCATTGGTAGATGAATTGAAGGAAATATGGGATGGGATAAATGTATACAATGTATCAAGACCCATCGTAGCAGAGAGGAGTTTTACGTTGTATGACATATTTTCTTACATGACACATGATTACCCAGGATTAGGAGTTTGATCTTGTAAATTACATTTTTATTGATTTTTTTATATATGTAAAAATATTATTTCTCATATTAGTTATTTAATTTGTTGTAATTGTTCTGATATTCATGATATTCTAAAATGTGCCATGCATATTATATACAATAATTTCCCAGGTCTTGTCACAAAAGGGTATTATGGATGTAAATTTTGTGGACCTTATTTTAAATTTAGATGGTCCAACGACCTACGAAAGCTAGTGTATGACTGCTCAAGGGTATTCCTCCCACAAGAACACCCTTACAGAAGAGAAACATCTGCTTTCAATGGTACACGAGAAAGAACCCAAAGGCTTGCAATAAAAACACCAGTTGAATGGATTAGAGCATATGAGATAGAGAAGGAGAAGGAGTTCATAGAAATGTTCGAATCAAATGGGGAGCCTATGTTCGATGATCCAAAATTATTCGATACCTATGTTGACAAATTTCCCATTGGGATGAAAAGGAAATCTATATTTTATAACTTCCCATATTGGGAGCATATTAAGATTACCCACTTATTAGATTCCATGCATATATTTAAAAATGTTTCATCTTCTTTATGGAGGCACACATCATCGAAACAAAGTGACACATTGGCTGTTAAGAAAGATATTATTACTTCAAAAACTAAAAATAAACATTTGCCAAGACAATTAGAAAGTACAAGATTAGAGGCAGTTGGTCCCTCTAATTGGTATTTCAAAGAAAGTGATGTCCCATGGATTTTATAAAAAGATTATCTTTCTTTGGCATAGGAAGTTATAATCGGTGTGAGGGTACCATCTTCATAGGGATCTTCACTACAACACTACTTCACCATGGATTACCATTTGTCGGGGTTGAAATCTCATGATCATTTGAATATTCTAAGAGTATGTATAATGTCAAAAGCATGATTTTATTATTTTTTATATTAATAAATTTTATCTCATGTAGGGATAATAAAACATAACTAATTTTGTATATTATTTCATGTTTTTACAGCTTTGCGATGTCATTATCCTTTTCATGTGCGTGGGTGTGTGAAATATGACTTCCCCCAAGACCTAGGACGTTCCATATATAAATTATCTGCATTTTTACGGTGGATCACCTCAAAGGAGATTCATGTGGTTAGCATTCCATAGTGGTGTCAAGAGATAATTGAGATTGTTTGTATGTTTGAGAAGGAACTGATGACGAGTTTCATGGACATACAAGTTCATCTTCTAATCCACCTAGTATATGAGTTTGAATTAGTTGGGATGGTTTCTTGTCATTAGATGTTCTTCTTAGAGAGGTACATGAATAAATTGAAAAACCCAAGGGGTCTATGGTAGAGGGGTACATATCGTATGAGTCTTTCTATTATGCTAGTGATTACATCAAGTTTATCAACAAAAAACTAGGTGCGGTGATTTGGGACGATGAAAGGGATGAAGAAAAAAGAGAAGGGGAGCCTCTCCAAACGAATGGAAAAAGGCGCTTGATAAAGCGTAAGCGACTTATAATTTTTCAAATTTACACAAAGTAAATAAATTTCATGTTGAACTTCGATATAATGTACATTTTAATCCCATATGTACTATATGTTGGTTTGATTTCATTAACGAATGCATAAATTGAATAAATCAATATATTTGTTCTTTACAATTCCGAAGTGACACAACCATGGGTCACATTGTATGAACAAAAGAGGAATAAATGGGAGAGTGACAGGAAATAATTCAGACGATTCTGTTAGTCACCAATATTTTTCACTATCTTTATATGACTATAAGATGTTTATAATTTTTTGAAACCAATATTCCTTGAATATCTTGAGTTTTAGAAATCTCACTGCCTTCATTATCCTTATAAAAAATTTTCACTTTTCCTCAATTGGCCTTCCCAAAGCCACCCTGTTGTTCCTAAGAGACTCATTATGGGCTTATGCCTCTCATTTTCATCCTCCTTTCCTGCATATAACCTCATTTCCCCATTTTCCCTTGTCAATGAAATCCACCCTCCCTCTAGGGTTTCCTAGTGATGACTCATTCCAATGTCCCTTTGGGAATAATAACCTATAGCAATACTCTGTTTTCACTTGAAAATATCCAAGCCAAATTTTAGTCAAAATCAGGTCAAAGGACCCTCCCTTTAGGTCATTAGGGTTTTACATGTTTTAAGGTCATCATTGGATGTTTCTGGCACTGCTTTTCCTTTGCTAGAATCTGGCTCATGTTGAGATTGCAATAAGATGATGAGCTTAGTGGAAAGAAGTCGCCTTCACTAAGTGGGCCCACAGGCTATTTTTGGCGCAAAGTCTATTTTTAGACTATGTCTATTTTTAGACATGTGGATCATATTCTATGAGTTGCAAGATGCTATTTGTGGATGGTTGGTCAAGTTGGAAAAATATATGGACTTCTATTTTTAGACATATTGGGTGGAATCTATTTTTAGATTGCCAGTCTAAAAATAGACATGTCGAATATTATTAGCTCTTAATAATATTTGGACTATAAACATTATCTTATTCTCTTGGAGCACTTCAATTAAGTGTACAGATGTGGCACATGAGCTAACAGAAGGAATTACGCTATTCCTGAGGGTTAAGTGGAGCTATTGCATGGATACTTCAGTTATAACTCATGTGAGAGATTTTGGTGGAGTTGATTGAGGAAGTTAATGGAGTTGTGTTCAGTTTAACTAATCTAAACATAGTTGAGCTAGTTGTATCTAGTCTAACTGATTGATACACTAGTGAGAGTGGTGTGAATTAATTATTAATTAATTCACTAATTATAAACTCATTAATCAACTAAAGAATGCATCGGTTAACGATTGCATGGACGGTTTCAATGGAGACCGGTGAAGAGGTAGGTGAAAGAAGCGGTAAGAGCGGTGTGACTATCGGTTGTGACTATCATTTGCATGATTTGCAACAACCGGTGATTAGAAGATGACAATGAGGTTATACGGGGTACAATCCAGGTGGATTCGAAGTTATTTATGAGCCATTCTTCGGCATTGATTATGCAATAGCGAGGCTATCGGGTGGCAGAGATTGGAGCATGTGTTTTACTAGATCTAGCTTGATTAGTGTGCAGCAATTGGAGATTTTATTGGGAGATTGTGAGGAGAGATTTGTATGATGATTGTTACATGATCTCTATGACGTATAATATATAGATAGTTGGGGGTTTTCAACTTTAAGCTTTCCCATGAAATACTGTGTTCATATGTGTGATTGTTTATGGTTTTAATGTGTGCATGCGATTGTTTTTATTTCCAAAATTAATGATAAATGGTAGAAGAGATTCTGTATTGTGCATGAAGTTAAAATAGTGTGTGATCAGGAGAATATCGGTGGATAACATATTAGTTATTCAAATTTCTACAGGGTATCGAAGCGATATTGATCATTGGAGAAATTGCAAAACATTGAAGTGGTTGAGTTTTGAGCCGGTGGAATTCGAATTTGCAGTAGTGTTTTCTTGGTGTCGAAGTTGAGATGTCTTTCAACGGATTGCAATTGGAGTATGCCCTTGAGGGCAGTTGAATTATATTGCATGGAAGGACATGATGGAGGCGGTGCTGGATGACAATGGGTTGAAGGAGTTCATAGATGCAGAAATTCCGGAAAAACCTACTTCTGGCAGAGACATACTCAAAGTTTTGTAAGTTCAAGGCACTGGTTGAGAAAGAATCGAGGAAGAAGGTGAAGGCTCTTAGGAGCGACAATGGTTGTGAATTCATCTCTGGCGAATTCAAGGACTTTTGCAGCGTAGAAGGAATTCGAAGAGAGCTCATAACACCTCATAACCCACATCAGAATGGGGTTGCTAAGTGGAAGAACAGAATGATCGTGGGTGTTGCACGGGCGATGTTGCATGATCAGGGCCTTCCCATACACTTGTGGGCTGAGGCATGAAATACTGCAGTATATGTGAAGAACCGTTGTCCTCACAGGATACTTGGCATGAGTACACCCGAGGAGGCATTTTCTGGTAAGAGGCCTGATATTTCCCATTTGAGGATTTTTGGTTCAACTGTTTACATTCATGTGACAAAGGATGCCAGGAAGAATCTGGAGCTGACTGCGGAGGTTGGGATATTTTTGGGGTACAATGATACACCCCACAACTTTCATGTGTATTTTCCAGACAGTCGCAAGACTGTTGTGCAACGGGATATAAAATTTCAGGAGGAGAAAGCCATGAAGTGTTCGCTTGAGAGGGAGCCACACTTGCATGCAGATGAGGAGCTATTAGTTCCTAAGGATGAGTCTCAGGATGTGGATCAGCCACAAGATGAGGTTCATGGAGTGGAAGGGACCACTCAGGCAGCAGCAACCATTAGAGGGCGGAAGCGCACTACAGAAGCTGAGCGACTGGCTCAAGATGCAAAGAAGGTTGTAGGAGCACCTACATCACAGCGCAGATAGAGACAGTCACTGGCCAGAGTTATCTTTGGATATGGCTCTTATGAGCAAGTGTATTGTGACAGAGCCATCCTCTTTCGAGGAAGCTGTGGAGGATCCCGCATGGGTAGATGCCATGGTGGAAGAGTATGATTCGATTGTCAGAAACAGTGCATGGGAGATTGTCCCAAGGCTAGAAGGGAAATCAGTGGTGGGTTCAAGATGGATCTACAAAGTGAAGCAAGCAGCTAATGGGAGTGTGGATAAGTACAAGGCAAGATTTTTTGCCCGAGGCTTCTCACAAATTGAGGGGATCGATTATGAAGAAACGTTTTCACCTATCGCAAGGTATTATTCCATATAGACGATTCTTTCTCTCTCATCATAGATGGGGTGGCACATTCTTCAAATGGATGTGAAGACTGCGTTCCTCAACAGGGTGATTGAGGAGGAGGTGTACATAGAGCAGCTCGAAGGTTTCGATATATTCAGCAGCGATTCGCATGTGTGCAGGCTCAAAATAGCATTGTATGGGTTGAAACAAGCACCTCGTGCTTGGTACACATGGATAGACAGTTATTTCACTGGCCTTGGATTCTCCAAGAGTGAGGCGGATCCTAACCTATACTAGATTGTGGTGGAGGGTAAGTTGTTGATCATTGTACTTTATGTAGATGATTTGATTTTGACAGGTGATGAACTGTTGATACACTCATGCAAGGCTAATCTTGCAAAGGAGTTTGAGATGAAGGACATGGTCCTCCTTCATTATTTCCTAGGATTGGAAATTTGGCAGTGCAATGATGGATTGTTTGTTTCTCAAGGCAAGTATGCCCGGGAGATACTGGAGAAGTTCAGCATGCATGGATGCAAGCCTATTGATACTTCTCTTCCTGGTGGATGGAGGAAGGAGGATGCTACTTCGGCAGAGGTAGTGGATGCCATTGTTTATCGACAGTTGGTGGGGTCCCTTATGTATCTGGTCAATACACGACCCGACATATGCTATGTTGTTAACCAGCTTTCACAAGCTATGGTTAAGCCTACCAAGCTCTTTTAGAAGGTAGGAAAGCATGTATTGAGATATCTCAGAGGCACATCGGGATATGGATTATGGTATAGACAGTCGGATGAGGTGAAGCTGTGTGGCTTCATGGATGCAGATTGGGCAGGGAGCCCAACGGACAAAAAGAGCACATCTAGAGGGATTTTCAGTATCGGGTGGACAACAGTTTCTTGGTACAGCAGGAAGCAGAGATCCATGGCACTCATTTCAGCAAAGTCTGAGTATATGGCAGCGAGTTTGGCTGCATGCGAGGCTATATGGATGAGCAAGATCCTGGTCGGGTTGTTCGGTTCACACTTAGATCCTACTATGATTTATTGTGATAATCATAGTTGCATTAAACTCTCGGTTAATCCAGTATTTCATGATAGATCTAAACACATTGACATCCGGTATCATCATATCAGAGATTGTGTGAAGTGGAAGATCATGTTACTTTCATACATTCCCACGGAGGATCAGGATGTTGACATCTTAACGAAGGCGCTCACCAGTAGCAAATTCGAATACCACAGAGGTAGGATAGGGGTGGCAGATAATACTTATCTTGTTGAGAGGGAGTGTTGAGATTGCAACAAGATGATGAGCTTAGTGGAAAGAAGTCGCCTTCACTAAGTGCGCCCACAGGCTATTTTTGGCACAAAGTCTATTTTTAGACATGTGGATCATATTCTATGAGTTGCATGATGTTATTTGTGAATGGTTGGTCAAGTTGGAAAAATATATGGACTTATATTTTTAGAAATATTGGGCGGAATCTATTTTTATATTTCTAGTCTAAAAATAGATATGTCGAATATTATTAGCTCTTAATAATATTTGGACTATAAACATTATCTTATTCTCTTGGAGCACTTCAGTTAAGTGCACAGATGTGGCACAGGAGCTGACAGAAGGAATTACGCTATTCCTAAGGGTTAAGTGGAGCTATTTCATGGATACTTTAGTTAGAACTCATGTGAGAGAGTTTGGTGGAGTTGATTGAGGAAGTTAATGGAGTTGTGTTCAGTTTAACTAATCTAAACATAGTTTAGCTAGTTGTATCTAGTCTAACTGATTGATACACTAGTGAGAGTGGTGTGAATTAATTATTAATTAATTCACTAATTATAAACTCATTAATCAACTAAAGAATACATCAGTTAACTTCAGTGCATGGACAGTTTTAGTGGAGACCAGTGAAGAGGTAGGTGAAAGAGCAATGTGACTATCAGTTGTGACTATACTGTTGCATGATTTACAACAACCAGTGATTGGAGATGCCAATGAGGATTGCGTAGTACAAGCCATGTGGTTCCAAGTTATTTATGAGCCATTCTTCAGCATTGATTACACAGTAGAGGCAGGCTATCAGGTGGAAGATATTGGAGCATGTGTTTTGCTAGATCTAGCTTGATTAGTGTGTAGCAATTGGAGATTGTACTGAGAGCTTGTGAGGAGCTTTGTATGATGATTGTTACATGATCTCTATGACATATAATATACAGATATTTGGGGGTTTTCAGCTTTAAGCTTTCCCATAAAATATTGTGTTCATATGTGTGATTGTTTATGGTTTTAATGTGCGCATGCGATTGTTTTTATTTCTGCAATTAATGATCAATGGTAGAAGAGACTTTGTATTGTGCATGAAGTTAAAATAGTGTGTGATCAAGAGAATCTCGGTGAACAATATATCAGTTATTCAAATTTCTAAAGCTCAAAAGTAATAGAATGTCAAGACATGTTTATTCAAGAAGGACATAAAAGTTTCCAAAGAGGATTGTCTTCTCAGGTCAAAGTCTGCAAATGAGAAAAATGGAAATAGTTCAGGACTTCTGCAGGAATGTTAAAATATTTGTTAGCAAAAAGTACTGAATAGGTACAGTATATACTCCTGAATGAAGACAACTTACAGCAAAAGAAAGGGGAACAACTTGATCTTGTAGAGAAATAGGGTTTTGAACTTGATAGTCCGTTTGAATGCCAAAGCAGTGATCACTTGCAGGAAAATGACATGGTGGAATCACACAAGGCCAAAGTGAAGAAAGTCTATCAGGAAACACTTATGGAATATGGAAAATGGTGAGGTGAACTAGAAATAAATGAATGAATGAACTTTAAAGGGTTATAGATAACTTAGAAGACAACTCTGATGATTGCTGTAAAGACTGTAGACAATTAGGGTTTTGAAGAAGGTGGTCAGAGAAGGTGGAAAATATGAGTTGAGCTGCATGGTGGAAATAAGAGAAGATTTTGAAGATGCTACTATGTGACTAAATCCCAAAGGTGTCAAAAATTAACTTTTCATGCCTAAATGAGAAAAAGAGAATTCAACTTCATGACTTCATCAACCTGCAAGGAAAAAGTGTAAAAGAATATCAGTAAAAAAGGGAAAAAGGTTTCAAACATTAGAAAGTGGGTTTTGATAATTGTTGGTGAGAGAACAGGTCTCACAGAGAAGACCCAGGTTCATGTGTAAGAGCCAACAAGGGTTTTCGCTGTAGTCTAGTTTCACGCCGGCATTTGCACTCTGCTCTGAAGGGTAGAGAGTCTCACCCGAGGTGTTTCGTGACCTTACTGTGATGGGGGGTCGATCGGTATCATCCCAGAAGTGTCAATACAGTTGAAACCAAGAAAAGCTAAAGTCTAACCAACCATAACAGAACATTCCATAACATATACCTCTCAAGGAAGCATTCAGACCTACAGTAAATAAAATTTTAAAAGTTTCTTACAAAACCATTCACTCAAAACCATAACAATTACTCGGAACAACACTTCTGAATATATTAATCATCATCCATCAGTGGAAAACTTTACAAAACTCAGCTGCGTGAGCATAAACAGAAAAGAATACAATATGCCCTATTGAACAGATAGAAAATATAGATACAGAGGAATGGAGAACAATCCAACATAGGCAGAGCTCTCCCACGGCTCCCTGTTGCCTATCCCCATCTGCCCCAACCCCTCTTCTTGGCTGGTTGGTTGCCTATTTGTTCTAATTCCAGTGCGACTGGAAGTTCCTCCTTTCTTTTCGCTCAGTTGTCTTTCATTTCTTTCAGTTCATCGAGATTTCATTACTCGTTTCCTTCCGCGCTCTTCTACCATCTGTGCCTACTCCCGCAATAGCCGCGACATCTGTTCTTTGCACCTTCGCAACCTTGACACATTTCCGCTTACTGTGGTTGCATTCTTCCATGTACTCTCCACAACTCAAAATCTGTTAAGTTTCAAAACAAGGGCCCCAACAAGCCCCGACCACATCCTATTGACTCACCCCGAGTCAATTGTCCTGCACTATCTCTACCTCCATGGGTCGACTCGGCCCTGTGCCCTATTCTATATTTCTGCCTCCTCCTGGTTGTCCAAAAAAGGGCCCCAACTCTGGGACCTTGGTTAGAGTTGATGCTTTGAGCTCATGGAAGGTTTCCATGGCTTGCTGCCACCCTTGCATTAGTTCTTTAGTCTCAGCGATGATTTTTGTGACAACTTCCTCCCCTGCATTCAGCGGCAAGGTACTAAACACTATGTTGATTTGTGTGTTGGCCTCCGAGGCCAATTGCTGCATCTTTTGAGCGCTGAGTTTTACGGGTTGCCGAAGCTCCCGAATGGCCTGCTTGGCTGCTATTGAGGTCTCTTCTATTTGCTGGATCTGGACCTCCAACACATCTACCTGGGCGTAGAGCTGGTCAAGTCCCGTCGGGTCTTTGGCTTCCTGGATTTCTTTGGAGATCTATTGTAGTTGTAACGAGACTGATTGTGCTTTCATGGTAAGGGTTGTTGAGAATTCTTGCATACCCTTGAGTAGGTCGTATTCTTCTCTTGCTGCAGTACTTAGAACTTCCTTCATCCTCGTTACTTGGCCCTGTCTTTCTAATATTTGTGCCGAGTACAAAACCGCTGGGTCGGGCTGCCAACGCTGCTTTGAATTCTACATTTTTTTGGTGAAGATTTGAATATGCCACCCTGAGGTGGACCGCCCGCCCTACTACATCCGTCTCCTGTATGTCATCTAGTATTTGACTACTGTGGGCCGCTATTGCAGGCCACACTTCCCTGAAAACCATGGTTATTGTTTCCAGCTGTCCTTGTAGCTACTTCTTTTCCATCGTCAATAGTTCACACTGTTCAGTAAGTGTGCTTATCTACTACTGCTTCTTTTCGCATTTATGCTGTAGTTCCGAGTGGAGCTTCTCGACCTGCTGTGCTACCCGTTGAATGAAATGGTATAGCTGAGCTTTCCCCCATGTCTTCATGCTTTCGACACCGGAGGTACCCTGATCTAGCATTCGCTTCGGGAGTGGTTGTCCACTAGCAACCGATCTTGCTAACTGGTCCTGAGGTAATAGTGGCAGATTTTTTTGTGGTATTCGGTCACTGGAGTCCGCCATGTTTAGATCTAGTTGCCATCCTTGACTTGCTAGGTTGGGTGGTTGGAGCAGAGTCTACTCGGGGAGTGGCCCAACTCTGTCTTCAATTGGCTGTTCTAATTGATTGATGAGGTTGGTAAAAGTAGTTTACGGGGTCACGGTTGGGTTAACTGGGGGTACTAATTCTATACATGAGTTAACCTCCATTCCATGGTCCCCATTGTTTATTCTTCTAATGACTGGATCAGACACGGTGACTGATGAAGTGGATGGTGCAGAGTTGTGGGGTTCTCGGGGAATGGACAAGGTGGTGGGCGGAAGTTGATCTGGGCAGGGAGGCGATATGCAGATGTTCAAAAAATCAAGGGGACTTATGGGGTTGTGGGGTGGAAACCCGCTTGCTTCTTCTGGCTCAACTATCTGCTCTTCTTGGATCAGTACCCCTGCGCTTAACTGTCGAGGTGGATCCTCTCCTGTGAGGTCAACCACTGGACTTGATTCTGCAACCTTGGCCCTTTTGGCCTTTGGTGCCACTGCTGGTTTAGCAACTTTACTCTTCCTAGCCAGTGTTTTAGTTTCTAGGGGTGGTGAACTAAACAAAACATTGGGGATGGGTGCAAATATGGAGGTTGTGATGGGAGATGGGTTAGACTGGGATGCATGAAATTCTGAAAAAGTTGGAAATGGAATAGCATCACTTGCTAGTACTTGAAATACCTTATTAAAGTTGTTTACCTTAGTGTTCAGTTGCTGAATAATTGGGAAGAGCTATAGGTTTGACATCCTATTTGCTGCTTCCTCTGACGTTTCTCCCGGTAGCTGGTTTGGTAGCATTCCGTCAAAGAAGTACGTGTACACTCCATCTCTAATCTCCATCGCCACTCCTGGCCATGAAGATACTTTTGTGTGGAAGACCGATTCATCAAGTTGGAACTTCAGGGGCCTCATCTGGAACGTTTTTTTTTGGTACGCATGTAGGCCTAAGGAACATATGCTTATGCGTGACTCTGAACCAGACTTGCTCGCTATATCCATCCAGTAGATTCCTTGGAATTCTCTGTTGATTGAATATTACGTCGACCATTTGACCATACCAAACTCTAAAGACTTTTGCATTTACCACTTTTGTGCTAGGATCTCCAGACACCTTCCACGACACATACGTCATCACCACAGGCTGGTCCTCTATTATCTCTACTGGCATCGTGATGCCGGGGAACATCCATTTCCACATGGCCAGCGCCATGATCAAATACCCATAGATAAACCCAGTTTCTCTCTTATATTTGTCTTCACAAGCCTCAAACAGTTCCTTTATCAGGAAGGAGCACCAGTTCAGCCTGGTCCCCTGGACATAGTGCTCCGCAACTGAAATTGTGTCTAATGTGCACTCCCCTTTTGTGTAATATCTCATCATCTTGCTAGAAATGAGATAGCAAGTGAATCTAATCTATGGCTTGTTAATTAACTCAATCTTTGCTCCCTTTCCTCCTCTTCGGGTGCCATAATTGGCATAATAGTCTGTGTCCCCTGACTTCTTCACCCGTTTAGATATTGTTTGGAATGCTAAAGATACGTCCCTCCCTTCCTGCCACAGTCCTGTCAACCTATGAATGTCTTCGGCATGAATTGGGATTTCCTTTCCTAGCCACAGAGAGCCATTATGAACCCTGCTTAATAGAAATTTCGTGCACTGCATTGTAGTGCCTGTAATCCCAAACACTGGTAAGTTTCTTAAATTCATTATAGTGGACCACTGAATACCCCTGAACTCAGGTAGGAATATTGCTACTATTCGTCCCGCTTCTTTCGTATAATTCTCAATGTATACCTGCCTTTATAGCGCAAGAAACTCAAAGGAATCCATGAGGTTTGCATCGATTAAGGTCGCACTATCATATTTTCCCATGAGGGACTCCATTTTCTGAATTATGTTGTCCAGCTCCTGTTCCACGACCGCTGGGCTTACTCTTGTTATCTTAGCTCACCATTAGTATACCTGAAGAACAGTTCTCTGTCTTTTCTCTTGAATCTCTTCTTCCTGACACCTTCTCTTCTCTGGTTCTGGTCCAATTTCCCTTGCTCTTTTGGAGGTTTCTAACTCTAACTTGGATTTTTCCGGAATTTTCGCACTTCTCTGCATGCAGGTTATGTAAGTAACCGGCACGGGTGAGGTTGATGAGACCCCATAACTAATTAATTTTCCCTGGCTTCTCCCACGGCTACAATCGTGTGATTAGAGAGCTGCTGAGGTGGGTTCTAACATTGCTGACTGCGGTCTTTGGATCTGGGCAGACACGATGGCTGGGGGTTAAGTCTTATTATGGAAAATTTATTACAGTATGGATGATGCTAATTATGGCAATTATTTCTAAATCTTGGCGATCCTACAGACTGACACTGGTACTATGTTTAATAATGATGGGCTAATGTTCGATACACTTTTCTTTCTGATGTAGATGACACGTTGAACACTACCCCTCCCCGACCACTATTGGTTGCATTGTGGTCCCCGCAACTCAACTACAGTTTATTTTGTTACATTGAATTCTACCTATGCTCATCTCAGGTGTGAGAGAGTTATTGACTCTAATCTACCCTACTGACTCCTCTTGGTTGCGAGAGTTATTGAAAATGAAATGAACAAATTACTCTTGGTAGGATTTCAGGCGTGCGCCGTTAACCCATCCTTGTAAAACTTGGTCGTTCAGTTGTGCCAACCGAACTGCTCCTGACTGTTTGATTTCGATGACGTGGAATGGTCCCAGCCAATGCATTTTGCAATTTTCCTGGGAACTTCTGGAATTTTCTGTCATAGAGTATAAGTTTTTCTCCAATTTGAAAAGTCTTGTGTTTGATATGTCGGTCGTGCCAAGCTTTCTGCCTCTCCTTTTCTACCATCTGGTGAAACTCCGCAAGGAATCTCCCTTCTTCAAGTTCTTGTAGCTCGTGCGATCACTCTTTTAGGGATTCCTCTTCAGATAGTTGTAGTGTTGTTACGATTAGAAGGCTTGGTACGATGAATTCCGCTGGGACTACCGCTTCTCTTCCATAAACCAGCTAGAATGGCATTTGGTTGTGTATTCGTTTCACTGTTGTGTGGTATGCCCATAGGGTTGCTGGTATCCATTCATCCCAGTCATCGCGCTCCACGTTGCATATCTTTGTCAGGCCCTTTTCTAGTATCTTGTTAAATTCTTCCACTGTGCCATTTTCCTGTAGATGATATGGACTGCTTTTATGGTGTTGTTTCAAGAAGCTCTACAGTAAGGAATTAATGGTCTCATTGATGAAATGTGTACCCTGGTCGCTGGTCAAGATTTTAAGACACCCAAATCGACTGATTATATTTTCAAATATGAATCTAGCAGTAGTTTCTGCCATGCAGTTCCTTACTAGGGCAACTTCTTCCTAGTGCGTCAAGTAGTCGGTCACCGTTATTATGTACTTTTCCTTTGAATATCTTGTAGTCGGCATAATTGGTCCTACAAAATAGACTTCCCATTTTCGAATGGTTGTAGTACTTTTATGGGATGAAGCAGAAGCTCATCTCTGTGAGAGGGTCGTCCTGTCCACTGACAAACGTCACATTTCTGAACAAATGCTTTATTGTCCTTGTGCACTGTTGGCCACCATAAGCCTGCTTGTAGTACTTTGTGTGCTGTTGGTTTAGCTCCCACTTTCCCTCCTGCAACACCACTGTGGCTTTCCCATAGTACAGCTTCGCTTTCATGGTCCAGGACACATCTTCGAAGAACGTGGTCTAGCCCCATCTTGTATAGATGTCCCACTATCAGCTGATATTCCTCAGCTCGAACTACCAGATGCGTTTTTTGTGTTGTTGTATATTCTAACGGACACTATCCTGTGGTTAGGTAGGTCGTTATTTCATTCAGGTAATCCAGGATGGCCTCTACTCTGAAAAGATCAGCATCTGGCAACTGATCATCTAGAGATCCTCCATTTTCACCATTCTCTAGTTGGGACAAGTGATCAGACCCTATGTTAAGCCTTTTGGGCTTTACAATTACTTCAAATGTGAACTCTTGGAAAATTAGGAACCATCTGTAGATTATCCCTTCCAATACTTTCTTGTTTACTAAGTATTTCAATGCTGAATGATCCGTGAAAAATTTGAACTTACCTCCCAATAGGTAGTGGAGGAATTTCTGGAGAGACTACACCATTGCCAGTGCCTCTCGCTCTGTTGTTGTGTAGTTCTGTTATGCTGTTGACAACTTTCGACTGGAAAAATATACCAGATGATCGACTAAAGTGTCCATCGATTGAGCTAGGACCGCACCGAGAGCAATGCCAGATGCGTAAATGTATACATGGAACTATTTGTCCAAGTTCGGGTGGACTAGTAATGGCGCACTTGCCAATTTTTCCTTTAGCATGTCCAGTGCCTTTCTGCAGCTCTCTGTCCACTGGAGCTATTCTGATTTCTTCAATAGTCTTTCTAAGGGTGCTGTTATTTTTGTGTAGTTGTGGATGAAGCGCCAGTAGTAACCTGTGTGGCCCAGCAGTGACCTTAGCTGTTTTACGGTTTCCGGCACCTCCATATTGACAATCGCTGCTACTTTGGTCGAGTCTACATAGATACCTTGATTACATACCACGTGCCCCAACAGTGTTCCAAATGGTACGACAAATATACACTTCTTCAGGTTCAGCGAGATCTGCAGTTGTCGACATCTATAAAAAATTACCCTTAACAGGCTTGCATGATCCTTCAGTATGCTATAAACAGTCCAGTCATCCATATAGACTTCTAATAACTTGTGAATGTATCCCAGAATGCGGCTATCACAATGCAAGATAAGACTGCAAGTGCATTCTTAAATCTGAATGGCATTATGTTGTATGCGAAAGAACCCCATTCGGTAGTGAGTTTTGTCTTTCTCTTGTATTCTTCCACTATTCTTACCTAATGGTAGCCTAAGAAGCCATTAGTGAATGAGTACGCCTCATTCCCCACAATGTTGTCGAGGAATTTGTCACTGAATGGAGTAGGGAATAGATCATGGATACAAGAATTTTTTAAGCTTCTATAATCTACATAGACTCGTATCTCTGATTTATCCTTTTTTCTCTGTATAACTATGGGGCTTACCCATTCCGCTTCTTCTACAGGGAATATTAGTCCGGCTTTTAGCATTTTTTCGATCTCTGCTTTCACTTTTTCCTTTACCCTTGGGTTCAGACGGTATGGTCTATGTTTTACAGGCCTTACATCAGGCTTCATTATTATCCTCATTTCCCCCATATCTCCTTTTATGCCTTTGATATCTGCTACGAATGAAGGAAACAAGTCCTCATATTCCTTAAGTAGACTGAATATTTCTTTCATTGTTTGTTAATCCCAGTAGTCTCCAATTGTCACCAGTTTAGGTTTTTCTTCTGTTCCAATATTTATTTTCTTGGTTTTGAGAGGTAACAAATAGATACCTTCTGTTGTTGGTTCTTCTTTGATGTTTCTTTCCCCTTCTATTTCTTCAAAGTACAGATACCTGAGATCCTCTAGATTTTCATCGTCCATTTCATATTAATTTTTTGACATGCTACCTTCTGTTGGATACCTCGGTACAAAAATGATTTCTCATCCGTCTGTCGACTATCAGGGAAGAAAAGTACTTGCTTGATATCTTGCAAAGCCTATGTAACCTGCTCTGTCTTTCCTTCAAATGTGAAACATTGTATGAATTTCTCTGCAACTTCCTGCCATTTTTGGGTCCCTCTTCTTTTCTCTTCCGTCAAGTACCAGGCCTTTGGAATTACATCCAGGGAGTGGATAAACCTGTGGACCCACAGTTTTTTGGGATATCCATCAAATCTCCATTGTGCTTCACATTTCTTCAGATGGTTTCTAGGGTTTGAGTCCCCTTGGTACCAGTCCTTACCTCTAGGTCCCTCCTCCTCTTAAAATCTAGCTTTTAGTGCTGCCGCCACCTCATCCCATCTCGTCAATGAGTTGCGATGGTTACTCCACCATCTTGTAGATGTGGAATGTAATTCCATGTCCATCAAGGGTACTCTGTGACCTTATGATACCATAGTTTCTATCTTGGCTATGAAAACACTTACATCATTCATATCTGACAAGATTGGGTATCCCTGAATTTCGGCCCCAATCCAATTAACTCTTGCAATATTCGCACATATCCTTGTATTTTTTTCATAGCCTCCTTGCTACCAATCCTCCCATGCTATTTCTAATCCTAATTCTAAGCTTTGGATGCTTCTCCAACTTACCAAGCCTTCTGTTGTCAGGTTGATGTAATCTTCCCTTCTTCTAGCAATCATTTGGTAGAGATGGTCCAGAAGTTGAGCATCTTCCTTGTTATCCACAGTCTTTTTATATTTCGGTCCTTGGTAGGGGTCGAGTGGATGAGTGAATTTGATTTCCCCATCCTCGAAGATCATCAGTTCTCCTTTCAGATCGATTACTGCATAATTTTCAAAGGCCCAATCAATTCCCAATAGTGCAGGGTATGGATCATTATCCCCCACGATGTTGATGACTTCAAAGTCTGTAAATGTCTTTACTCCCGCAATGTCAACTTCAACCTCCTCCAGTCGGTTGATAGGAACAATGCAGTACTGGTTCACCATCCGAAGTTAAATCAGAGAATATGTTAATCTTGGCTTCCCCAATGCCTCCCAAGTTTTTCTTGGTAGGATGTTGATGTCAGATCCCAAATCAAGCATGGTATCTTTAATCTAGAACCCCGCAACTTGTGTGTTCACTCGAAATTCCTTTCCCATCCTTTGTTTGTTTCTCTTTACTCTTTGTACATATTTATGGTCTGCTTCCACTGATTCTTTTGCTTTGGTGTTATTTTTTAGCACCCCTTCCAGGTTCTGCTTTAACCGTTCTAGCATTGGTGCATTGTTAAAAATCTTTAGGAATAGATGGAACCATCCTGGATCAAAGCTTCAGAAGTACTCTGGGTTTCATTGTCTTCTTGAGTTTTTTGTAACTCAATTCCCTTGTTTCTCTCCAATTGGGCAAATGTTTTTGCTGCTTCCTGGAAAAATTGTTTCTGTCGTTCTGGTTTGATCAGGAGCATTGGGGATGCTGGCCTAATTAATTTTATTGGGTCCAAATCATGCACATCCTCCCTCGTTCTTTTTCCCCCTCGTGTCACTATGGCCACGTTCTTCATTTTCTGAGTTCCCATTAGCCTGGGTTCTGCATTTACTAGATTCGCCGCTCTCTGTCGAGCTCTTTCCTCCCATATTTTGATAAGCTTCGGGAAATACTCGGTTGCATGTGTGTTTACCTAGCACTGAGAACACCAGGGTCTTATAGGTGATGGACATTATCTAGCCACATGTCCTTCCTGGTCGCAGTTATAGCATCTTACTGGACCTCTACCTCTTGCTCGGCCTCCTCTCATGCCTCCTCCCCTTACTCAGGGAGCTTCGTTTACTCTGTAGGAGGGCCAATCCAGTCGTTCTGCTAGTGCGTCCAGTGCTCGGCATTGTTCTGTGCTGTGGGTGGTTGAGGCCCATAATTCATAGTATATATTATTTGGAACATTGTAATATTTCTGTAAGATCGAAGGCATGCGAGGTTGATGGCCCATACTCTTGCATATTTCACAATACTCATTGGTGGTTGGACTTTGTGGTGCATGGAACCCCATGTATTTTTGTTGTGGTGGATATATCCCTTGGGTGTTTATTTTTTAAACCCCTCCTAGTGGTGGAGCCCCTTGTGTTCCTGCGGCCGATGTCCCGACGATTTGGCCCCACAACCGGGGACATTCCGTTGCTACATGTCCCTCCACAAGACAATGCGTGCACCATACATTTGGTCTCAGTGGTCGCATGGGTTGAATTTCCTTGAGTTTTTCTGTCAGACTGGCTATTTTATGCTGCAGTCACATTATTGAGGGGTCCTGTACCACTGCGCCCCCCTTGAACTCTTGCGGGTAACCCGCCATGGCTTCTATTTTCATTTCCTGCTCCAGGGCATCCTGCAATGTGTCGATCCTTTGTTGAGTCAATGGAGTTCGAGTCAAAACTAGTAAAGGTTTAATGAACCAGTCCCTCTGATGGTTTAGATCAATTGGATAGCTAAGTTTCCTGATGACATATTTCAATCTCCGCATCAAATCCCAAGCAGTTTCTCCTTCTCTCTGCTTGATCTCCCACATCTCTGATAGGCCTTATTGGTCTATTTAGGGCATTTTGAATTTTTTTATGAAATCCCTCTTTACATCTGCCATTACTAGATTCGGGTGAGCTTCCGACCATTTCATGAACCAGCGTAGGGCTCTCTCCCTAAGGGTTTTATGAAATTATATCAACTTCCCAACATCTAGTGTCTATCACACCCTCCATATGGCCTCACAGAGGTACCAGTGCTACTCGACGTCTTCGTTCCCCTTCCCAGAGATTTCTGGGTACCGAGTAAGTTATTCCACCATGTTCACTTGAATAGGTGTTACTAAAATGAAGCCGTTGGATCCTAGTTGTGAGATGGTGCCACTAGAAATCCTATTACTAGTATGCATTCCAGTTAGAGACTGAATACTGTGCAATTTACTTAATTTACGTAGCTTAACAAAAATTTCACCTATGGTTTTGTAGAGCACTAGGAGAAGGTTGGGACTAGAGCTACTTGAACTGTGGGGAATAGAAATACCTTGAGCTATGGACACTGGCCTTTCTTGAAATAGTTGCTCCATTGCAATGTGCATCTTCACATTGAACACGTCCTCTGGACGTACATTTGTACCTTCTTCGTCAGACTTATTTCCTTTCTCCATCTGGGCTGGACTCCTATACACTTGCCGTACTTCTTTCACAACCCCTCCTATATCCTGGGGACCCACCTGACCTTCCATTCCCTTTGTCATCTGAGGCTCCTCCTCTTTGTTCTTTCGACTACTTTCCTGTCTCTTCAACTCCTTCATTACCCTCTCTCGCCACCTTTCTGAAATTTGCACCCTCTGATGTACTCATCTCTCCCGGAGTCTGTTGGCGGTATCGACATCCATACTCCTACTCCCCCTTCTCACAGTTCTTGTAGCATCTCTCCCTTAGTCCCTTCCCCCAGTACTGGAGGTTTTACGCTTCCATTTCTGATTTTTGAAATCCCATCAGTCCTTCGTCTACCATCAATTCCTTGATCCACAAAGGAATCTCCTTCAGTAGCTTCCCCCTTAACTCAGATCTAAAGGTGTCTTCTGCTCTTAAGAAATATTGGTAGCACTCAGCTACAAACTCCACTATATATCCGTCCAAGGTACATTCCACCCAAAAATCTATGGCTCGGGTCAAATCAGTGTTTAACCGATGAAGGGCCACCAAATCCTCGTGCGTTCACTTGCAATTGATCTTCCGCGACTTTCCTTCAGTGGTCTCGGTCTGAAGCCTCCGAAACCAATTATATAGTTCTCCTCAGAACTTTCACCAAAATATTTCATAGGTATCACTAGAAGAGTCGGAGAATAGGACCGGGTTTTTAACATTTTTTTCCTTCTATTGTCTCAGCTCAGCCTGCTGAGCTATGAACTGATCTAGGTGGTTATCCCACTAGCCTCGTATTTCTCTTTCGAAGATCCGAGATACCATGATCTAACGTCCAAATGATTTTTCGGGTCCCAGTAATGGAACCATTTGTTGGCGAGAGAATAGGTCTCGTAGAGAAGACCTGGGTTCAAGTGTTAAAGCCAACAATGGTTTCGGCTGTAGTCTAGTTTCACGTTGGCATTTTCACTCTGCTCCGAAGGGCAGAGAGTCTCACCCGAGGCATGTCGTGACCTTACTGTGATGAGGATTCAATTGGTATCATCCCAGCAATGTTAATACAGTTGAATCAAAGCAAAGCTAAAGTCTAACCATCCATAACAGAACATTCCATAACATATACCTCTCGAGGAAGCGTTTAGACTTATAGTAAATAAAATTTTAAAAGGTGCTTACAAAACCATTCACTCAAAACCATAAAAATTACTCAGAATAACACTTCTGAATATATTAATCATCAGCCATCAATGGCGAACTATTACAAAACTCAGCTGCATGAGCATAAACAGAACAGAATATTGAACAGATAGAAAACACAAATACAGAGGAATGGAGAACAGTCCAACACAAGTAGAGCTCTCCTACGGCTCCCTGTTTCCTATCCCCATCTGCACCAACCCCTCTTCCCAGTTGGATGGCTGCCTATTTGTTCTGCTACCATCACGACTGGAAGTTCCTCCTTTCTTTTCACTCGACTGTCTTTCATTTATTTCAGTTCATCGGGAGTTCACTGCTCATTTCCTTCCATGCTCTTCTGCCATCTGTGCCTGCTCCCACAATAGCCGTGACATATGTTCTTTGCACCTTCACAACCTTGACACCTTTCTTCTTACTGTGGTTGCATTCTGCCATGTACTCGCCGCAACTCAAAATCTGTTAAGTTTCAAAACAAGGGCCCCAACAATAATTAAATCAAATTCCTCTTATCTATAAAGGCTCATTATACACTTCAAGAGATTCATTGTTTCCTTTCAAAAGATCAAGAACGCTCAGCAAGGAAGAATTTCGGGCTTTTCTAAGAAAAATTGGGTAAATTTTCCTGGCGTTGTGCTATTTATCTTGGCACTGCGCACCTGGGAGAAGGTGCTGCGCCCCTGGAATTTTTCCTCCATTCATTTTCTGAAGGCGTTGTGCACCTGGAAGTGGGTGTTGCACCCTTGATAGAGGGCTATGCTCTTCTCCAATAGGAACTTGTGAAAACCCCTTGGTGTTGCACACTTAGACTTGGCACTATGCGCTTGGACATAGAGGGTTTCTCCCTCTTCTAACCACTCAAATCACTCCAAGTTGCTTCCAAGATCTTGCCAAAGGTCCTCCAAGAAAATATTAAGGGGTAAGTACCTGACATACACCCATTTTCAAGATATTTTGGTAATTTCTTAATTGAATGGAAAAGAAACCCTAAAGAAAACCCCAAGATCTAGCTTGAAATCATTATTTCATTTCAATTTCATCCTATTTGAAGAAAAACAGTCATAGATAGGGGAAATTACACTATTTGAGGATTTTCATTCATATAATATTGTCACAAATATCCATTCCCTTCATACACTCAATCCATTCACTTTCAAAACTGCCATTTCATTACCCTCCCTTCATCTCATTTCACATCAGTCCAAGGGTTTCTAAAAAAAGAGTTTTCAACATGTCAGAGGGAGAGGACATTGGCAGTGGTGTTGAGGCCCAAATTCCAAGGAGGCATGATCACAAGGGAGGGAATATTAATAGTTTTGAACCCCTCAATATAAGAGAACTCATGGCATCTCCCCTTACTATTTCCTACTTCAAACATGTAGGCTGCTTTGAATTTTGTGAGAAGGTGCAGCAAGTACAAAACCACCCTGAGCTAACAATACTTTTCATTATCAATTTGCATGAAAAACAAATTAATCTTGCTAGGGTCACCTTTGAGTTGTCCACAGATGCCATTGCAAATGCTACAGGGATACCAAGTTTGGGAGAAAATGGTTCAAGAAAAAAAACCTAGACATGAGTTACTTTGAACCATACCTTAAGCTAAGGTATAAAGACCACCACAAGTCCATCTTCCATTTTTCTCATCTACTTGATAGATATGCACCCATGATGAGGTTAAGCATGAAGTATTTCACATGTGAGAGAAGGTTTTCCTGCCTCTACTCATACCACATCCAGCTTCTGATGAATTTCACTAGGGTTAGGATGCTGCATATACCATATTATATTTTCTGAAGCATTGATAAAATGGCTTACATAATGCAAAAGAGAGATTATCCTCAGCAAATGAAAAGCCTGATTCATCACTCACTCATCAATATGGTTGTTATGCATTAGCTCCAACAAAAGAACATTCCATGGGATACCTTCATTGCCCATGATATTTTCACTACTACACATGGCCATCATCAACAAGATATCGCTTCCATCATCACCTATTCATAATCCTTCACCCTCATATCATGATGACAAAGAATCAAGTAATGATGAGAACCTTGAGACAGATGGCACTAAAATGAGTGGCAGTTGGCCATTTCCTTTGACATACCGGAGGGGTTACAGGCATGTGTTTGCTGCACTTGAGATGCAAGGGGCCATGCCTTCCACATCAACAAAACAACTTGATAAAGGCAAGGAGAAGGTTACAGAACAATTCATTGTTGAAGAGGATAACAAGCATGAAACTGAAAAAGAGTTTCAACTGATTGACCTAGAAAATGATGATGAGAAGAGGATCACAAATATGCTCCTCAAAATCAAGGATGCCAATATTAGTGAGCTTCAAGCTAATCTTGGTAAGGCAAAGAATGTGATCAGCTATCTTGAGTTAGAAAACCAGCAGTTGGAAACAAAGCAGGCCATCAATGAGGCCAAAGCTCTTAGATCTTGAAAAGATGACGGAAAGGCCAAAGCTATACTAGATGAGACCTTGGGCACTTTTTATGATAGTGAAGATGAGGAAGAACAAGTTCCTAGGAAGAGGCCAAGGACAATTGGGTTTAAGAAGGCTTTAGCCTAGGAAAGGAAAAGAGAGACAGAATTGGTAGAGAAGCTCACTCAAAGTGAGCTAATTGACATAGAAATCAGATATGATAGAGAATCTTGGCTAGAGAGAGCCAATTTTCACCTATAGGGTCAGTTAGAGAAGGCCCGAAGAGACATTGACATGCAGAAAGAATATGGCCAAGCATTATGCCATGAGGAACAGAATTGCAAGGGCCAAGCTCAAACGAGCCCTTGAAAATATTCAGGCCTTGACTGAGGCAAAGGAGAAGGAAAATCTTGATATACTTGCTGATGTATCCCTCTAAGCCCCCCAAACATGATCATCAAAGAAAAATCCAATTTTGGCACATTTTTGCAAATTTTGTTTTTTTTATAGTTTGGCTAGTAGAAAAAAGGGCCAAACGCACAGTGCCACTGGTGTTGTGCTCTTTTTAGGGGCACTCAAATGAAAAATGGTTTGCATCCTCATGTTCCTCATGCTAAGGACATCATCCTTAGAAAATTTCAGGTCATTTGGAGCAAAACTGGTCCCTCAAAAGGCCCAAAAACCACCTAAAAATCACCTTTCTTCCCTCTTTTCAGCACTGGCGTTGCGCCCTTAGAAGTCTTGGGAAAAGTAGTTTTTGACCAAGAAAATGGGAACCAATTTCCAAAGTGAAGGCAGATCTGGAAACTAGACAGGACATGATTTCCAATGAGCTATCATGGAGCTCATTTGGACACAAGTAAGGCCTCCAAAACTCAGTTGAAAAACAAGCTATTTTTCAAGTCTTGGCACTGTGCATTTGGCTTGGCACTACGTCCCTGTACCTTGGAGTTGTGCCCTTGCTAGGATTTATTGCAAAAGATCTTTTGAAGCCTTAAAGTCAACTTTTTTCCTTAAAAATCTCAAATAGTTATGTTAGAAGTTATTTTTTCGATAAATGAGTTTAGATATTTTTTCCTTGGGCCTTGCATGGTCTCAAAGGTCAAATGCATTCAATATGTAATTAATGACTTCTAAAACCCTAGCTAGGGTTTCCACCTCCTCATTTAGCAGATAAATACTGCATGTATGCCTTTTTTGGTTGGGGGTTGATTATTGAGATGAATATTACATAGACTTGGAGTTGTGAAGAAATTGGCTTTGGAGCTTTGTGACTGTTTTGGATTGAATTTCAATGAAGCAAGCACATCCATAGGATTCATGAACCTGGTTAATGGTGATGTTGTTCTAATTTAGTAATTTTTTACTTATATTTCCATATTGTTTCATCTTTTCTCTTATGACAAAGTAGAAAATTTAGATTAATATATGCTATTGAGAGGAACCTTAATGTAGAAATTATATAACATATGAATTATATATCCAATTTCTCTTGATATAAAAATATTTATCTTCTTGCTAAATACAAAATCCTTCCACTGTTAATCTTTTTCAGAAATTTTAAACTCAATTGCAAACACATGAAGCAATAAAAACAAACGTACATAACACAGTTGTTTAATGGGAAAGACTGAAGCTGAAAACCCAAAATATCATATATTATGTATCATGGAGATCATGTAACAATATCATACAAAGCTTAGTACATCAAGATCTCAGTACAATCAATCGTCACACACTAACAAGAAGAAATCTGCAAATCCATGCACTGGTTTCTTGCCACCTGATAGCCTGCCTCCACTGCGCAATCCCTGCTGAAGAAGACCACTGAATGAATTCGAATTGGCCTTGCCTTGACTATGAAATCCTCATTGGAAACTCCAATGTGTGTGTGATGCAATCAATGCATCACTATAGTCATAATGGATAGTCCATCTCATCCTTTCACCTATCTCTCCACTGTGTCTCCACTGGAACTGACATGCACTATAGTTAACTGTTGTATTTGTTCAGTTCATTAATGAGTTATTATTTTTGAATTAATTAACTAATTAATTCTCTCCACTCTCACTAGTTTATCATTCAGTTAGATTAGATACAACTAGCTCAACTAATTTTAACTCCAATAACTGAGTTAAACTGAATAACAACTCCATGAACTACTCTTCCAACTCTGTCATAACTTTGCCACTTCATTTCTAACTGAGTCCTCCATGCATGAACCACTAGTCAACCCTAGGAAGTGCGTAATTCCTTCAGCCCACTGATTTTCCAAATATTTTCACTGAAATAAAGTGCTCCAAGAGAATAAGTTGTTGCTTTTTGTCAGATTATTATTAAGAGCTAATAATAACTGAAATGCATCTATTTTTAGATTGATGATCTATAAATAAACTTCGCCCAATATTCTAAAAAAATAATTTCATCTATTTTTCCAGCTTGACCAACCATCCACAAATAGCATCCTGGAACTTCTGAAATATGATCACCATGTCTAAAAATAGACATAGTCTAAAAATAGACTTACACCTAAAAATAGCCCGCGGGCCCACTTAGTGAAGGTCACTGATTTTCACTAAGCTTCATCATCTTGTTGAATCTCAACACTCCCTCTCAACAAGATAAGGATTATCCTTCACCCTGATCCTGCCTCTGGTATTTGAATTTTCTCCTGGTGAGTGTAGGTTTTAACCCTGAACATAAATTATCTACTCACGAATCTTATAACAGAAGATAAACAATAGCGAGAGCATAAAACATAAAACAAATAAACACAGATATTTTCCCCTGGATCCCAAATTTGGATGACCAACTTGATTTTTCATTATATTCCTTTTATTGTTACAACACATATATATACATGCCGAAGCATACATAAACCCCAATCCATAAACCCTGGATTAGAACATAACCGTAGTTCCCTTGACCGGATCTACAAAAATACCAAGGGCTGAAAACCATCGTGCCCTAATACCATGTGCAAAACCATGCACAAAACCATGGATGCAGACTACCCACCAGAAATTAAGGACCAAAAATTTTCACCGGGTGTTGCTCTAGACCCCGACAAGGGGTGCTACCACCCCCCCGTTGCACCCAGCGCAATGGGGGGGATATCACCCCCCCCCCCGCGCGTGCTTAGTCGTGGAAAGAATATAACACATACCCAACATTCTCCCACTTGTTGTTTTCTTTCCACAGGGGGCCACAGGATAGCTTAGTCATTGGCCCAATTCTTCAACACCCATTGTTTCTCTACACCAAGAGAACTTCTGAGTGCTTACAGACTTTGTCAATGCATCCGCAACATTCTTCAAAGTGTCCACCTTTACTAGCAACACCCTTTTAGCCTCAACCATATCTTTAACAAAGTGATATTGAACATCAATTTGCTTTGTCTTTGAATGATAAGTAGGGTTCTTAGCCAAGAAAATTGCACTTTGGCTATCACAGTCTATCCTTATAGCTTGTTGTACCAACCCCATACTTGAACACAATCTCTGCAACCAAATTGCTTCCTTTCTTGCATGAGTGGCCGCGATGCAGAGGTATCTCCGCCTCTCGTAGTCAAAAAGAGCCACTACGTACCTGCTTCCTTACTCTCATCCAATTGACTCGCGCCTCTCCAAATAAAGCAACACATACCCACTTGTAGATCTTTGGGTCCATCTCCAACCAAATCAAGATTTCATCAAAACCATGAATGTCCAACATTATTTCCAACTCGGTTCTCCCCGGTAGGACACCCATAATCACCATGCCACGGCACCGAAACCCACTTCACCGCCGTCCACCGTTCTCGGGTTTGACATAAACTCGCTAATACGCCCACCGTACAGTACTGTCTAGTACAAACCATTGCATACATTTTGTGCTACCCACCGTACTCGTATATGGAACACGCACATACTCCCTTTTCTTCTTGTGTCTAGAATACTAGAAAACAGCTTTACACCTACAGAACAGAGTACAAGGAACACTCACCCGTTTACTATCCTGCATATTGAACCTCTGCAATATAGTCTCGACATACTTCCTCTGGTTTAACCAGAGCTTCCTCTTTGCCCGATCTCTCTTAATTTCCATGCCTAAAATATAGTTTGTAGCACCAAGATCCTTCATGTCGAATTTGGAGAACAACTGGGTCTTCAAATCTTGGATAATTTCTTTGTCATTTCCAATCAACAACATATCATCCACATACAAGACCAAATAAATAACATGGTCGCCAATTAATTTAAAATAAACACAAAGGATCCTCCTTGTCGTGAAGCCAAGTCTCGCATATAGAACAAATTTTCTCGACATTAAATCCTAGACTATTTAACTCATACAAAGACTTTCCACCCATACGTCTTTTCTTACCTTCGACCATGTTTCTGTTGCTTCATGTAGATTCCGATCTTAGATCCCCGTGAAGAAATGTTGTCTTCACATCCATCTGTTCTATCTCAAAATCAGATGCAGCAGCAACAGATAAAAGTAATCTAATAGAAGTAACTTTGGCAACAGGAGAAAAAATATCACCAAAATAAATTCTCGACACCTGGGAATAACCTTTCGGTACCAACCGAGCTTTGTATTTCTCCACCTTGCCTTCTACATTCATTTTCTTCTTAAACACCCATTTTCTCTCAATGGGCTTCCTTCCAGCCGGAAACTCCACCAAGTCCCATGCATCATTTTTGTGCAAGGATGCCATTTCATGAACCATGGCCTCCTTCCAAATTTTTCCATCCTCTGAATCTACTGCCTCCCTGACAGTTCTGGGTTCATCATCAGTTATATTTAAGGAAAAACCTGAATAGAAAGCAAATGGACTATACCTTTCTGGTTGCCTTCTTTCCTGAAATGATCTTCTCAAAGCTGGAGTTTGTGGCTCTTCATCTTCTGAGTCTTCTTCTGTTGTAGAGTCTGATTCATCCTCCTTTAGCTCAAACTCTATCTTCTCAGGTTCCTTTGGTAGGAATTCATGTTTAACAACATCTTTCACTTCTATAAACACCACATCTCGGCTGTACACAACCTTCCTTGTTTCTGGGTTCCAAAGCTTGTAACCCTTTAAACCATCCTTATACCCAATAAAGATGCACCTTTCAGATTTATTATCCAACTTGGTCCTTTTCTCCTTTGGAACATGTACATATGCATCACATCCAAATACCCTAGATGTGAAAGAGAGGGTTTCTTACCAGTCCATACCTCATGTGGAGTCTTATCCTCCAACGCTAATGAAGGTGATCTATTAACTAAGTAACATGCAGTCTCCACTGCCTCTGCCCAGAATTCTTGTCCTAACCCGGTACCACTGAGCATGCTTCTTGCCTTTTCCATCAATGTTCTATTCATTCTTTCTGCAACTCCATTTTGTTGAGGTGTGTATGGAGTAGTCTTCTGCCGTGCTATACCACACTTCTTACAGAACTCTTCAAATTCCTTCTTGCAGAACTCCCCACCATTATCTGTCCTCAACGCCTTTATCTTCTTCTCTGTCCGGTTTTCCACCAGAGCCTTAAATTCTTTAAATTTGTCAAAGAATTCAGATTTCTTCCTCAAGAAATATATCCATGTATTCCTTGAGAAGTCATCTATGAATGAAACATAGTACACAGACTTTCCCAGTGATGGAACTGACACAGGCCCAAACACATCACCGTGCACAAGTTCTAATATCTTGTTTGCCCTCTTAGCACCAGAAGGAAAACTCACCCGATTTTGCTTCCCATATACACAATGTTCACAGAAATCAAAATCTAGAGAACAATTAGACATACCTTCTACCATACCATCTCTATGCAGTATCCGAAGGCCCTTCTCTCCAATATGTCCAAGCCTTTGATGCCATAACATGGTCTTTTCTCCCGCATACGCTGTGCTTTCCATCCCATATTCAAGAACCACGTAATCCAAGTTACACCTCAATAACTGCGTTACCTTGTAGCTTGTACAGAAATCCATGAATCTCGCATTAATACTGTTCTCGAACTCGAAGGCATCTTCAACACTGCTTTACACTCCGTATCATCCATCTCTAGAATATGCAGAACACCAAGAAGTGTTCTAATACTTCCACCTTGTAGCTTTAGCTTGACCTTTCCACGTCCGACGATTTTGGCCTTCCTATCATCCCCTAGGAAGACATCACCATCATATTTCTCATACTCGCAGAACCACTCCCTATGGGGAGTGAAGTGAAAGGATGCACCTGAGTTAATCAACCATGACTCATGATCTACATGTGTATTTGAAGAAGAAGCCAAATACACATCCCCACCTTCATCCGAGGTGGTTTTTGCCTCTGCAGAAGGAGCATCATCAGATCCATTTCCTTTCTTAGGAGCTTTAGATCTGCAGTCCTTTTTGTAGTGCCCTTCCTTTCTGCATTTCCAGCACACCTTTACAAACTTTCCAGGAGATTTAGATCTCCCTCTAGATTTAGATCTCCCACTCGAAACCTTATTTTTTTTCTGTTGTGGGACCTTCCTCGTACAGATAAGGCATCTCCATTCTATCTCCATTTCTCCATCTCATTTCCTTCGATAGCAAGGCTGAGACAATGTCATCAAAATTCAAGGTAGTTGTATTTCTACCTATTGCAATAACTAGACTATCCCACGAATCTGGTAGAGAACACAACAAACTGATGCACTTATCTTCATTTGAGATTTTAATATCAACAGATGACAACTGACTTACCACAGTATTTAAGGCGTTCAGATGCTCTGTCACCGAGTCTCCATTCTTCATCCTCAGGTTTACAGCTTTTTCCGCAGGAACAACTTATTCACCAGAGAATTAGATTGGTACAAAGTCCCTAGATTTTCCCACAAGGTCTTCGCCGTAGCTTCCCCAGATACATTCAACAATACTGAATCTGAGACACACAACCGTATTGTGCTCTTAGCCTTCCGATCGAGTTTCTTCCAGTTTTCATCTAACATTGTCGTTGGTTTAGTACCTGGATCTACCGCAATCCACTGATCTTTATCCACCAGCAGATCCTCCATCTTGAGCTTCTATAACTCAAAACTCTGACCATTAAATTTCTCTATCTCTATCTTCCCGCCGCTCTCCATCTTCTTTCACCGCAAGAATCGATCCCGCAGATCTCCCACTGAACAAGGTCTACCACAGGCCTAAGAAAAAAACTCTCAGCAGCAAAGGCGTCCCCTTGAAGCTGAAACTTCTGTGATACCAAATGTGGGTTTTAACCTTGAACAGAAATTATCTACTCATGAATCTTATAACAGAAGATAAACAATAGCGAGAGCATAAAACATAAAATAGATAAACACAGATATTTTCCCCTGGATCCCAAATTGGGACGACCAGCTTGATTTTTCATTATATACCTTTTAGTGTTACAACACATATATATACATGCCGAAGCATACATAAACCCCAATCCATAAACCCTGGATTAGAACATAACCGTAGTTCCCTTAACCGGATCTACAAAAATACCAAGGGCTGAAAACCATCGTGCCCCAATACCATGTGCAAAACCATGCACAAAACCATGGACGTGGACTACCCACCGGAAATTAAGGACCAAAAATTTTTTCCGAGGCGCTGCCCTGGACCCCGAAAGGGGGGGTTACCGCCCCCCTGTGACCCCCCCATTACACCCAGCGCAAAGGGGGGGCTATCGTTCCCTCTTACCCCCCGCATGCTTAGTTTTGGAAATAATATAACACATACCCAATAGTGAGTGCCTTTGTCAGAATATCTGCATCCTAATCTTCCGTAGGAATGTATTAGAGCAACATGATCTTCTATTGCACACAATCTCTGATATGATGATATTGGATATCAATATGTTTAGATCTATCATGAAACACAGGATTAATCGAGAGTTTAATGCAACTCTGATTATCACAATGTATCACTGTAGGATCTAAATGTGAACCAAACAAACCGACCAGGATCTTCCTCATCCAGATAGCCTCACATGAAGATTGGCTTGCTGCCATGTATTTTGCTTCCACTGAACTAAGTTCCACGGATCTTTGTTTCATACTGTACCAAGAAACTACTGAAGATCCGATACTAAAAATCCCTCCTGATGTGCTCTTTTTGTCCGTTGGGCTGCCTGCCCAATCTGTATCCATGAAGCCATGCAACATCACCTCATTCGTCTATCTGTATCATAAGCCATACTTAGATGTGCCCCTGAGATACCTCAAGACATTCTTTCCTACCTTCCAAAAGAGCTTGGTAGGCTTAACCATCGCTTGTGAAAGCTGGTTCACCACATAGCATATGCCCGGTCTTGTATTAACTAAATACATGAGCGAACCCACCAACTGTCAATAAACAGTGGCATCCACTACCTCTGCCAATGTAGCATCCTCTTTCCTCCAATTTCCTGGAAGAGGAGTGTCAATAGGCTTGCAACCTTGCATGTGAAACTTCTCCAGTATCTCCCGAGCATACTTTCCTTGAGACACAAACATTTCACCTTCCCGCTGCCATATTTCCAATCCAAGGAAATAATGAAGGAGATCCAAATCCTTCATCTTGAACTCCTTTTCAAGGTATGCCTTTCATGAGTGTATCAATTGCTCATCACCCATTAGTATTAAATCATCAACATAAAGAAAAATGATTAAAATCTTACCCTCCATCACAATTTGGTACATGTTTGCATCTGCCTCACTCTTGGTGAAGCCAAGTCCAGTGAAATAGCTATCGATCCATGTGCACCAAGAATGTGGTGCTTGCTTAAGCCCATACAACGCTCTTTTGAGTCTACACACATGCGACTCACTGCTGAAGATATAAAATCCTTCAGGCTTCTCAATGTACACCTCTTCCTCAATGATCCCATTAATGAATAGAATCTTCACATCCATCTGATGAATGTACCAACCCATCTGCGCTGAGAGAGCAAGGATGGTCCTTATGGAAGAATACCGCGCGACAGGTGCAAAGGTTTCTTCATAATCAATCCCCTCGATCTCTGAGAAGCCCCGGGAAAAAAATCTTGCCTCATACTTCTCGACGCTCCCATCAGCAACTTGCTTTACCTCGTAGATCCATCTTGATCCTACAACTGATTTACCCGTCGGCCTTGGAACAATCTCCCAAGCATTGTTTCTAACAATGGATTCATACTCCTCCACCATGGCATCTACCCATGTGGGCTCCTCCACTGCTTCTTCAAAAGAATATGGCACTGTCAGGATACACTAGCTCATAAGATCCATGTATCCAGTAAAACGGTCAAGTGAATATCTCTGTCTATGCTATGATGTAAGGACTCCTACATTTTGTGCCGCATCAAGCTTTAGTCTCTCAGCTTCTGTGGTATGCTTTCTTCCTTGTCTGATGTTTGGTTCTGCATGAGTGGACTCCACCACTCCATGAATCTCCTCTTGTGGTTGATCCACATCTAGAGGCTCATCTTTGGGAACAAGAAGTTCCTCCTCTGCATGCAAGTGTGGCTCCCTCTCAAGTGACAACTTCATGGCTTTCACCTCATTGAATTTTATATCTTGCGCACCACAGTCATCCGATTTTCTAGAAAATACACATGATAATTATGGGGTGTTTCTGTGTACCCCACAAATATCCCAACTTCTGCAGTCAGCTCCAGCTTCTTCCTAGCATCCTTAGTCACATGAATGTAAACAAATGAGCCAAAAATCTTAAAATGAGAAATATCAGGCTTCTTCCTAGTAAAAGCTTCTTCAGGTGTACTCATGCCAAGTACTGTATGAGGACAACAGTTTTGCACATAAACCACAGTGTTTCATGCTTTCGCCCGCAAGTGCATCAGTAGGCCTTGGTCATGCATCATAGCTCATGCAGCACCCACGATCATTTTGTTCTTCCTCTCTGTGACCCCATTCTGTTGTGGGTTATGAGGCACTATGAGTTCTCTTTTAATTCCTTCTTTACTACAGAAGTATTTGAATTCCCCTGAGATATATTCACCACCATTATCACTCCATCGAGCCTTCACTTGCTTCCTTGACTCCTTCTCCACCAATGTTTTAAACTCACAAAAAATTGAGAATGTTTCGCTCTTCTTCTGCATGAAGAAGATCCAACATCTACGAGAATAGTCATCAACAAAAATAACATAATACCTGTGTTTTTTTGTTGAATCAACCGAGAAAGGTCCACACACGTCTATGTGAATTCTCTCCAGGATCACCGAAGCACAGTTCTCCTTCTCATGAAATGTGGTCTTCACAAACTTACGTACATACCTTGCACTGATCTGACTGCACTAGAGTACCCTTGGGAAGTCCAGTATAAATTTGCTGCAAAATTTTCAAAGTGCCATGGTGAAGATGGCCCAATCTCCTGTGCCATAATTCACCCTCATCCCGACTCACCACTTCTTCTGCTTTTCCCATCATTGCAGTGCAACCATCTACCTCAAGATTGTAGATATTCTTAACTCGAATCCATATATTCTTGGTTTGAACCATTGTTTTATGTCAAAGGAAAGCTTTTCCCTCACTGAAAACAACGTCATAACCTTTGTCTTCCAACATTGCGACCGAGACCAAGTTCTTCTTCAAACCTGGAACATGCATAACTTATTTCAACAGAAATGAATTACCTGACTCCCTCTCAAAGGTAATGGTCCCAATGCTGGTTGCACTGCATCGACCATCGTCACCCATCTCTATATGCATTTGGAGGTCCTTCTCCTCCAGATCACTAAACAACTCCTTGTCTCCATCATATGGAAAGACGCACCACTATCAAGATACCACACCAATCCCATTGCACTTGAAACCAAGCATGTGGTCAAGGAGAAATCAAGATCAAATTGTGAGGCTAAGGCCTCACCCGCTACAGCTCCAACAACCTTCTTGTTCTTTTTCTTCTGTGGGAAATTAGTGGCTAAATGCCCATGTTCGTGACAGTGAAAACACTTCACCTTGGACAAATCCTGCTTCTTGCCTTTAGCCTCAAATTTTGAAGGGAATTTCTTCCCCTTCCCTTTCCTTTCTTTGGTAGCGAAAGCAAAATTATCTTCATCTTCGTTCTTCAATGAAGAGCCATCCCTGGTACTTCGCCTCATCTCCTCCTGCACAAGATCCGACCAAAGTCGCTCCCATCCCGACAGTTTCTCCCATCCATAGACAGAGTCTTCATAGCTATGCCAACTCTTCGAAAGCCCAAGGAGAGCCAAGCTCACCAAGTCTTCATCATCAACAATAATCCCCACACTTCCCAGTTCATCCTTACTATGGACAAACTTCGTGAGATATTTTGGAATATTGTCTCCCTTCTCCTTTTTTATTTTTTTGAGCTTATCTTTAAGCGCCAAATTCCTCTGGTCGCTTCTTCTCTGCAAAAAATCTGTCAAAGCCTTCCACATTGAAAATGGAGTGGCTTTCTCGTGAAGGCTAGACACAATATGGTCCTTCACACCTTCCAATATAATTCTTCTTGTCTTTGCTACCTTCTTTTGCCATGCGTCAAGTCCTGCATCATCCTAGAATCCGACTTAGGAACATCGCTATCGATGAACTCCTTCAGTCCATTATCTTCCAACACTGCCTCCATCCTGTCCTTCCAGGCTATGTAATTCAAGCTACCATCAAGGGCATACTCCAATCGCAACCCATTGAAAGACATTTCAATGTATACTCAACTGTCGCACTAAGAATTTTTTGCGGCAAATTCGAATTGTCCACCAGCACAAACTCAACAATTCTTCACAATTGCAATCTTCAAGAATTAACACTGCTCTGATACCATGTAGTAATTATATAACATATGCATTATATATCTATATTCTCCTAATCTAACAATATTTATCTTCTTGCTAAATACAGAATCCTTCGATTGTTAATCTTTTGTGGAAATTATAAACTTAATTGCAAACACATGAAGCAATAAAAAAAACGCACATAACACAGTTGTTTAACGAGAAAGCCTAAAGCTGAAAACCAAAACTATAATATATTATGTATCATGGAGATCATGTAACAATCTCATACAAAGATTAGTACATCAAGCTCTCAGTGCAATCAATAGTCACACACTAACAAGAAGAAATCTGCAAATCCATGCACTGATTTCTTGCCACCTAATAGCCTGCCTCCACTGCGCAATCCCTGTTGAAGAAGACCCTTGAATGAATTCGAATTGGCCTTGCCTTGACTGCAAAATCCTCATTGGCAACTCCAATGTGTGTGTGATGCAATCAATGCATCACTATAGTCACAATGGATAGTCCATCTCACCCTTTAACCTATCTCTCCATTGGGTCTCCACTGGAACTGACAGGCAATGTAGTTAATTGATGTATTTGTTCATTTGATTAATGAGTTATTATTTGTGAATTAATTAACTAATTAATTCACTCCACTCTCACTAGTGTATCATTCAGTTAGACTAGATACAACTAGCTCAACTGAATCTAACTGAGTTAAACTGAATACAACTCCATGAACTACTCTTCCAACTCTGTCATAACTTTTCCACTTCAGTTCTAACTGAGTCCTCCATGCATGAACCACCAGTAAACCCTAGGAATTGCGTAATTCCTTCAGCCCACTGATTTTCCAAATATTTTCACTGAAATAAAGTGCTCCAAGAGAATAAGTTGTTGTTTATTGTCGGATTATTCTTAAGAGCTAATAATAACCGAAATGCATCTTTTTTTAGATTGAATATCTATAAATAGACTTCTCCCAATATTCCAAAAATATAATTTCATCTATTTTTCCAACTTGACCAACCATCCACAAATAGTATACTGCAACTTCTGAAATATGATCACCATGTCTAAAAGTAGACATAGTCTAAAAATAGACTTACACCTAAATATAGCCTGTGGACCCACTTAGTGAAGGTGACTGATTTTCACTAAGATTCATCATCTTGTTGAATCTCAACACTTAATTCTGTCTACTTATTGTTGTTTAAATGTTTTCCTCTGCTCGGTATGATTAGAGAATTCTTAATTTCTCTCTGGTTCCACTTAGCTTGTTGTCTTAGAAATTATTTAATGGATTCAAGCCAAAGAATTTATGGTATGCCGCATCCTTTGGTGTAGCTTAAAAAACTGATTTTAAGGCCTTTTATTTGAATTTTACTGATTAGGGTTTGGCTGAAGAAGTTCATGGTTTTCTCTATCCTTTAGTCTATCCTAAATAGTCACTTTGAAGGTATTTAAAATTCTGATTGAAGAATTTAGGAGTTCCCTGCTCTTTAATCATCACTTGTTTTCTATCTTAAATGTTTTCTTTGCCTGAAGGTGAAATCACTAGAGAATTTATGAGTTCCCTGCTCTCTAGGGTTTGATGGATTTTTGTCGTAGGGTTTACTTGATAAAGTTTGATCAAATAAGTTTATGGTATGCCCTGTCTCTTGGTTCTTTCTTAACATAGTAATCTTAAAGACCCTTCTTGTTCTAGTATATGCTAAAGGATTCTTAAATTCCCTTTAGACATACTAAACTCACAACTTAATGTTCATTTTAACACTCACATAAGCTATTAAGATCCATTTGGATTTGTTACCTTGCGCTATGGAACACCCTTGATTTATTTTTGTACTTTTCATACCTTTCACAGACTCCATAGCCCAATGGTTTAAATTTCTCTTACTCTATCTATTCTTATAGACAAGCAACCCAACCAATCAAAAAAAAATAGACAAACCCTTTCAATTTAACTAGCCTAAAATCAACATCCTGAATTAAAAAAGTTAGATATTTCATAAAAATATAGAGAGAGCCCTCTCTAAGTCCAGGAAGGCTAGGTCCTAGGAATCCAAAGTTGGTTTGATGTTACCCTTGTCTATTTAGTCTTGCCAATCTGACAAATTACAGGGACCTAACAGGTTGAATGGTAGAATTTTGCCTTATCCTGATCATTTAAAAGAAAATATGCCAATTATATGCCCCAACAGTTGGGTTTCTAACCAAGTCAAAGAGAAATATGGTGCAACCAGTCGTTTCCTGCATGTTGAAGAGGATGCGTCAAACGTAGGGATTGGGTGCAGCATCTCGGTAATAATATATTTATGTACATTTTAAAATTAATAATGCACCTTTGATATGTAACATCTATATTTCATATTTTAACAGTTGGGTTATTATAAGACACATGAAACTATGATTTTTAAACTTTATCATAGGTGCATTTTTTCCCATCTATGTGGGCATATGGACACCATTTTCGCACAGAAAATGTCAATGCTGGACACATTAAACAAGATTGTGGAGTGGAATTTTTGTTCGATCAATCTAGTCGAGCTAGCCACAATGATCAAAACCTAGTACGAGGGACGTTAGGTTATGTCAGAAATATAAAATAGATCATTGAAGTGGACCTCTTCTTTACAATGTGTTATTTTTAGGTGCAAGTGGTAGGACACCTTTGATTGAAATATTGTAAAGGAAGATCATGATAATAGGTTGATATGTATCAACTCTTTAAATATGTAGGATGAAGCTAAGGAGCCTTATGTTTTTCCTAAACATTTTTGTTGTGTAGGTAAATCCCCTTTGCAAACAAAGATGATCCCTCTAGCCCTAGGGTGGGTCTAGTAGCGAGAGGAAAATCTAATGTGTTGGTTCCTAGTTAACGAATGAAATAGGTTGGGATAGATTATCCTACTTGTATTCCAACGCGATTTTCACAGCAGTAGCAGTGGAAGCCTTCTGATCTCTACCTTGATAGGTCACAGTCCTTCAGCAACGGTACTCAGGCGCCTGCACAAAGATCAAAGGACAAAAGAAACATATAAGACAATAATTGCATTCATAACTAGCTAATCAGTCAATGAAGATTAAACATATTACGTAGAATAAATTACATAAACATAAGATGGGAACCAGACATCAGTCATGTATATATTAATAGAAAAGAAAGAGATTACAACCGGAGCCTTGACATCGCAGCCTCCTTTGGCGAGTTCAGTCGAATAACGTCTCAATGGTTCATCAGGGAATGGGGATGAAGTGAGGAAACAAGCCTAATATCTCTCTCGAAAAAGGTCTCTTTCTCTATCTCGCACCAGCTATAACATATTTTTTCAACAATTCCTATTCAACTACTAGCTGCATCAATGTGAGAGAGGTTTATTTATAGAGGGAGAGGAGGAGGTTTGGATCCCTCAAATGGTGGAAAGGAGACCTTATCCTTTGGGAGGTTCCCCCAAAAGGTGCAAACAAGAGGCCAAAGGAAGGTGTTCATGGTTATGCAGTCAAAAACCCAAGCTGACTCACTCACGAAGTTGTTAACATGGAAACTTCACCTCTATATTTAAAAAAGATTCCCAAAACATCTTGGCACGGGTAGCTCACTGAGAAAAAATGCCAATGGGCATGTGGCTTAGTGTTAATTTCCCTTATTGTCGCGAGGCCATAACGGTCTACCAGCGCCAACCCAAAAGCATGTGTTTTTGTTGATCTGCTCCGGGAATTGTCAACAGAGAAAGTGTTCTCCTCAAGGCAAGGGATGCAATGACACTTTTGCAAGGCATGACACTTCATATAAGTCAAATAAATGGTCCTCCAATGTGCAGGATGGAGATTTCAAGGACAGTGACAAAATTTTGTGTAACATATGCCCCCTAAAACATAAGATCCGAGAGAGAGGGATAATTAAATAAAAATAATATCTCTAATACATGAGCATGTGGCATGGCGCAACCATCCATAATAGAGTACATATATTAACGGAGATCCGAGTTATGGACGCAGCCATCCAGCGGTAAGGATCAAAAAATAGACTCATGTATGGTCGTAGCCATCAAAAAAGAGTCATGCATATAGTCATGATAAACCAAAATATCATGTAGCCTGGATCTTATCAAACAAAACCTAAGGCCTTGTGCTCCATCTTGACCTAAACAAGAACAAATTCAAGCATGCGAATATGTGAGTTGAAGTCAAACATGCAATAAAATCACCTGATTACTAGTGAGTGATATAAGCTGTTAACAGGCACGAGAGAAACCACCAATAATGACAATGGTTCTCAAGGTATAACAGGTACAATCCATAGAATGTGAATAGTGATCTGGCATTGAACACCCACATAATCACTCGATCGAAGGCCAATGATGTGGACCTATCATCGAATGCGAAGAACCTGCCATTGAGGCATGCAGGCTCCAAGGTACTGGAAGGGAGTCTCTAGATCAACTTCCTAGATAATGAGCTGAAGTCGACAGAAAGTGACCCGGTCGAAGGAGGGCCATAATTTTTCCCTCATCATTGACACAAGACAGAGGAACATGATGATAGTGAATCAGGACCAAAAAAGAATCAGAGGGGGGTTGAAAACTGCAATTGGGAACTTCTCTTGAACATATCAGCGACACGACTTTGGATTTGGTAGAATTTGACATCAAGGGATCTGAGGTCATGGAAACGTGGAAAAGAGTAGATGAGAGGTCAAAAGAGATTACCAAAACCCATGGAGGAAAAAAATGACGAAATGAGATGAGTGTCATGTTCAAGAGAGACATACTGCCGACACAACTGAGACCTGGTTCCATTTTCCCCCACCATTTTTGGCGAGTACCCCAATTATTTTTGGAAAACAAGCTTGAAGGGGATAGCATATGCTTGTCATGTAAGTTTTTCCTTCAGACAAATCCATCCTAGTACATTTTACGAGCCCTAGGAAGGAGGAACTCGGTAACGTCATGATGACTGTGTCCGATGTCATTTAGTTTTAGTGAGTCTAACAAAGGGAGAACTCCACATATTTTCATGTTTAGAGAGTTTGAAAATAAGCGGAAAAGAAAAATCTACCAGGTCCCTTTTCGTAGGTAGTCTCACAGATCCGAAAAGGTAGAAAACTATATCTGAGAGAACCTCTTAGTCGCGATAGGCTAAGATATTTATTTTTCGTAAATAATCCATCCCATCCTGAAAAAGGGGTAAACATATATTGGGTAGATATCGTTTGGCAGCCATTTAACGAGTTCAAACCGACAAGAGTCTAGGCAATATTTTTAGTTTTAGAGAGTCAGAAAAGAGTTAAAAGATGACTCTAACAGTGACCTTTTCGTGTTTTTACCGAGTCCGAAAAAGTATAAAATACAACTCGTGACTTCATCGCCATTTATGTTGAAAACCTATTACTGCACAAGAGACACACGCAAAACCCATTTCCCGAAATAACATGGAGAAATAATCAAAAAATACACTTTAAAACCTAATTAGCGTTCTAAAAAGTATTAATATGCCAAAAATGGTAAAAAATAATTACTTTTCATTTTTACCTCTTGCGAGCAATTAGTTACCCCTTTTCATTGTGATTTTCATGGCATCAACATCGGGCAATCCGGAAGACCAATATCAAATCCATTAGTTCCAGGTAAGATTTTACATCCTTCCCTACATTTTGATTCATTTTTAATTACCTGCAACCCCAATTTTGTATGTCTATGGGGGGATTGGGAAAAATTTAGGGCACGGCGATCAACACGGGTATGAGGCACGGACTCGTGCCAACCAACCAAAATTATGAATGGGGGCACGCTAGCTACGGTGCACAATTTTAGCATGTAAATGTAGACAAACATGCCCATTTTAACTAATCAATAGCTTTGAATTTAGCTAATGACAACCATATGGATGTTTTTGCAGGTGTGAAAAGGAAAAACAGTGATTAAGTAGAAATAATGAGAACATAGTGAAGAAGATGAAGAGGCCATTGGCAATAACAGGTGCATGGAGGCTCTTAGAGATTGCGGGCTTAAAAAATTCTTTATGACACCATGTCTCAGAGCTCAACCGGATTTTTTGCAGTACTTGATCATTATCTAGGATGTAGATCAGGAAAAATTCATTCTTCATGATCAGGAACTCGAGATTGAGGTCTCAGAGATATACTTCATAACCAGACTATCACGGAGGGGGGAAGTACCAATATTGAACAGCATCCTGCCCACAATGGAGAACATGAGTATCGTTATCGATAGGGTGTGCCCAGGTGCAAGGAAAGGATCAGGAAGCGAAAAATTGGATATCTAGACTATTCCAGATTTAGCACTAAAAGTAGTGTTGCACGACATTACGCGAGCTACTGGATCACAGGCTTCGGACAAGGCCACAAAGACACAACTACTTCTTGATGTAGGTTGCATGACACCAACCCTCTACAACTGGGCAGAGGTGGTAACAATCAACATGAAGCGCCAATTGATGAAATGCAAGAAATCCAAGCTAAAGAAGTTTGGCTACGGGTCCATATTGGTATTGTTCATCATAGAATGATTACCGATCTTCCAATGGCAGGAAGTGATAGTTCCTACACTACCACCCCTGGAGCCACAGATGGCTCGTTGGGAATCTTTGATGCTAAGGTCAAGGTGCGGCCAGCAGATGTCCTAGAGACCGGAGTTCTTTGAGTGGCTTCGCCGATAGCTGATTGTCGTGGAGGATTGTCCCTACTCTAGCACAAATTTCACTAGTGATGTAGATCTCCCATTCCTAGAGGGAGAGGATTGGGATGAATTACTTGGTAAGACTCATTTTTTATTTTCATGAGTATTATGATTTTTTTGTTATGCATGTTTTGACATTAATATTTGTAATTGCAGATGTTGGCCCAGAGAGACCTGCAGGTACATATTTTATAGTGCGGATATTTCCTCGTGACTTCGATGTGGCCCCTTAGGGAGGCGAGGAATAGGAAAACATACGCAACTTGGAGGGAATCTCCCCTAGGATTCCGGACTATGCATGATTTGATGATGTTCCTCATGCGTACCAGAGACACACTGTAGGGGTGTCAAACTGAGTTCACTGCTTGCTGAGGCGGCTTGTACAGGCAGTGACATGCTATCATGAGCATCATGCCGAGTAGACACCTAGGTTTTATTTCTGCATATTTTTTAAGAGACATGATGTCTCAGGATGTAACCGAAACACACATATTTTTTGAACTATTGATGCACACAAATGAAAACACTCAATATATATATATATATATATATATATATATATAATTTTCTATATCCATCTTTTCATATGATGATAATTTTACAAATTACACAAATGTCTATCTAATACAATGTTAGCTACTGTATCAGTTAATGCATTCACTCATCTAGGAATATGTTGATATGTGATATAATCAAAATGTCTTTCCAGTAAAATAAAACGCAAATACAAACTTAAGATGTGAGGGTTCCTAATAGAATAATGTCCATTAAGTTGAAGAACAACAAGTTGTGAGTCTAGGTTAACAATCAATGTACGAATGTCGAGAGTGATGACCTCGGTTAATAGTTCAATGACAACACTATATTCAGGGACATTGTTTATAGTTTGTCCTAGACAGATACCTTGAAGGTCTATCAACTCACCAGCAGGATCATAAATCACCCAGGCTGCTAAAGACAGGTTCTAGGTACTGTGGGAAGCACCATCCGTGAAACTGACATAAGGGGTAATAGACATCTACACAATAATCAATGATCCAATAAGCAAGAAAATTCTCGGAAAGCACACCAAGCCAAAAATGTACAAAAATGAAACTAAAATCTATGTATAAAAACATGCTTGAATGACTCATGCATAGTATTTTTTAAGATACAGCCCATTTCTAGGCTGATCCAGAGGATGACCTTCATAATCAATAAGCTCATAAGCCCCATTCCAAAAAACATGTTTAACAACGTAGGGCCCATGCCACATGGGTTGAAATTTTCTTGCCCCCAGCTTATCATGAGCTTGGTCGTACAGGAGGACGAGGTCTCCTTCTATGAAGGAACGAGGGGAAACCGACTGGTCAAAATGAGCTTTGACCCACTTTTTCTGTGCTTCAATGACTAAAGTAGAAAAGTGACAAGTTTCATCAAGCCTCTCCAGATAGAGAATACACTCTTCTTCAGGTGAAGTATTTGTCATCAATTCAACAGATAGCTTGAGCGAAGGTATTTCACATTCAATCGAAGGGTAGCTTCCAGACTATAGACAAGCTGGAATGGAGTGAATCTAGTCGCATCCTTTACTAAGGTTTGGTAAGCCCAAATATCCAAAAACAACATGAGATGTCAGTTTTATTTGTGCATCCCAATCATATATTGAAGCATTGTAATGAGAACTTTTTTCACAGCTTCAACCTGGCCATTGGCCTGAGGATAGTACGACGTTGAGTTGTTGTGATGCAGACCCAACTTGGAAGTCAAATCTGCCACCATGTAATGCCGAAAATGGGAACCATGATTGGTAACAATGGCTTGAGGGACACCAAACCTAGAAATGGCATGATTGAATAGAAATTGATCTGCTGTCTTACTGTCAATCCTAAGTGTAGGCATTGTTTCGGCCCATTTTGTGAAGTAGTCAATGGCTACGATGATATAAGCATACCCCCCAGTTGAGTGAGGGTTACACGTCATAAAATCGATGCCCCACTTCACAAAGGGACCAACGGTAATGAAAGGATGAATAAGGGAAGGCGGCGCGCACATCTTGCGCTGATAGATCTAGCAATCATGGCACTTACGAATAGCGATAGTGCAGTCTTTAAAGATGGAGGGAAAAAAATACCCATCACGAAGAATATTCTATGCAGTAGCATATCCAAACATGTGACCAGCACAGGCACCACTGTGACAGTCATTCAAGGCTTTCTTAGCCTCCTTGAGAGTCGAACACCTTCGGAAAATGGAATCAACTCCGATGCGGTAGAGTGTATCTCCAACTATGCGATAGGGTTGCGATTGATGATGGATGTGTAGGTGAGCATCCTTCATCAACTCAAATCAGAAGGTGGAAGTTTGAAGAGATACGATGATATAACCATACCAAGGATCAAGGGTGCTAATTAGAAAAAGCGTGTTTTTTGGAATACGTTCCTCAGAACCAAGTGGAGCGGAATCGGAAGGGAGAGAGCATATCAAATCAGCAAAGACTAATGATTCTTTGATTTGGTGGTAGTGAACTCCAAATCGAACTCTTGGAGGATGAAAATACACTTCAAGTACTTGCCCCCCAGCAATTGACGAGTCAATATGTAAGTCATAGGGTTGCAATCAGAAATCACAGTCACTGTACGCAACAGAATATAGTGACGAAAACGTTGAACAACTTGGACAATGTCCAACACCAACTTCTCGACATGGGCATAGTGCGTTTTAGTATCGAGAAGGTTACGAGACAAATATTAAATCATATGCTTGTCACCAGCATCATCTTCTTGTACCAAAACCATGGCAGTCATGTTGAATGCGATGGCCAAATCGAGGGAGTAATCGTGATGATAATTTGGAGGACGCAACAGAGGAGCGTTGACGAGCAACATCTTCAGCGCATTTAAAGACTTATGAGCGATCTCATCCCAGAGGAATGGGATGCCCTGCTTTAGTAATCGCGTAAACCATTTAGCCACTTCAACATAGTTACGTATAAAACAACATAATAAATTAGCCTTTCCCTCTAGACTTTGTAGCTAATGTAAAGAGGAAGGGGAAGGGAGATTAATGATAGCTTCTACTTTGAGCAGATCGAGACGAATCCTGTCTTTTGAAACGATAAACACTAAGAGTCTACTGAAGTCAACATAGAAGACGCACTTATGCAGATTCAGTCGGATGTTATAGCGTCGACAATGAAGAAAATTCTGACGGAGATGATCAGGATGGTCTTTAGACTTAGCCGAATGAGCTGGAAGGCCATCCAGATAAGGCTAAACAATGCGCTTGATATCATGGAAATCATATGACATTGCTCACTGAAATTTTGCCCCAACATTTTTTAGACCAAAAGGGAGTTTTTTATACGCAAAAATACCCCAAGGATAGATAAAGGTGGTCTTATGTTGATCAGCCAGAGAAATGTTAATCTGGTTATAGCTAGAAAACCTATCCATAAGGGAAAAACTCTTACTCCTAGCACAATCATCAATGATCTGATCAATAAAGGGAGTAGGATAATTATTCTTAGGGCAAGCCCGGTTAATGTCATGGTAATAAACACATACCCGAATGGTACCCTGATTCTTATCTACAGGAACAATATTGGACACCCATTATGTCAAGGGAATTAGATAGATAAAACCAGCTTTAAGAAGTTTTTTCAACTTCTCCCTTAATAGTGGTAGCCTTTCTAGGGTGCATAGGATGAAGATGCTGGCAAAAAGGCTTCGCACTGGGATAGGTAGGAATATCATGCACCACTATACTTGGATCGATGCTAGGAATCTCTTCATAAGACCATGCAAATATGTTACGAAAATCGCGGAAGAGACTAGTATAGACCTGAATCTCATCGGGAGAACAGGTCACCCCCACATGGATGTTCTTGAAAACTCCTGGTTTAACGAAAATTTCAATAGGCATCATCTGTGTAATATTACTCAAGTTACCTTCCGCAAAGACTTCGTGTGTCAAAATTGGCTTTTGAAGTGGAGGAGAAGAAACCTGAAAAACAAACCTCTCAAGACACGTAGACATGGCCCCAAGGCTAGGCATGAACGAGGGAATATTATGAGTATCGTCCCAAAGAAGATCCTCGAGAGACATTTTTTCCACAATGGCCTCATCGGAGGGAAACATCTCTCTCAAGGGGCCGGGAAAATCCGAATCACCGAGCCAAGGGGATTGAGAATAAGTATCAAGAGACATTCCTACAGGAGCATGATTAGAAGGCGGAGGATCTGAAGTCAAAATAAACTCGCAATAATTAATTACAATTGGACTTAACAGCATTGAATCTCCAAATGATTCGATCTTCTCAGGTGAAGGGATGATCCATGGATCGTCAGATCTGGAGATCATATTAACCTTAACAGTGTTGGGTGGAGGAAGAGGAAAAATACCCATGAGGGCAGGATCTTTGAAGAGACCTGGCCCTACGCTCTCGTAGGGCATAATAATTTGATCCACATACGGAACGTTGTTCTTGGAAGAATAAGTGAAGAAATACAACTAATTAATAGTAACGATATTTCCTTCATACGGAAATCGAAAAACACGAAAGAGAGTGGACAGAATGTAGAGCATGGCATGAGTCCAATTACGACTGAGGAGAAGATTGTAATTGAGCTTGGCATAAACTACTTCATCCTTGATGTTGACATTCTTCCCTTTTAGATTAATCAGAAAACTATCGAGAACACCAAGAAGTTTAGATTCTCTTTCATTAAACACTTCTAGAGAATTTGGAGACGAATTCAGAGCTGGGGAACTAGTGGCTTTCCAGCAAGCAGATGACATGACGCATGTAGATGCACCCTCATCCACAACGGCTCAATGGACATTCAGTCCATTAATCCTAACTTGGATGATGAGAGAAAGCTGGTGAGGGAGACACGGGAGGAAATTATACAAGTTGAAAGTGATAAGGCTCAAATGAGTAGGATCAACCCTGTTACACAAAAAATTGTCACCATGAAATTTTACTATCTGTATGGGTTCATCATTACTCATACAATACTCCCTTAGAAGTCCACAAACATCAAGTTCCTAAAACCAAGCCTTGAAATTGAGAGAAAAGCCTATAAAAGTCATAAAAATACTTGTATCGCACTTTCTCTTAGTATTACCTATGGTGCTGCATCTATTTGTTCTAGAACATGCGGAACTGGCCACAATTTTTCTTCATTAAAGGTGCGGACTCCTGTAAAATGTAAAGTAAAGGTGGAAGTAAATTTTGGAAGCCCAACTGGTTGAATCTGGAAGCTTCTGGAAGCAATTATTCAGTGGAAAGATCATTCCTTTCATGTACATTCATCCCTCCATTAAAGGAGCCTACCCCTTGGTATGTGGAACTTAATCCATTTGAAAGAGGATTCCATCCCCTCTTAGTTGGAGCTGCAACCTCTTCTCTTTTGCTATAAATTGAGACCATAGTTCAACCTCAAGGGGAGTTATGCTTTGAGAGTTTTTGAGGAGAAATGCTGGAGAAACTCAGACTCACTTAACTGATTGTCATATGGGAACTATTACACACTCATGTGTATGTTAGTCAAGAGAGTGCAAAGGCTTTTCAAAGTAGAGGAAACACTTGTTCCATACCCCAGAAGGACCTGTACGACATCAAGGTGGACACGGTTGTAAGGCTCCTTTTTTCATTAAAGATAATACGAATGGATCCTATTTTCTCAATGAGTTGTTTATTTAAATGGCTTATTTCTTGAATTCCTTAATCATCAAGATAGGTTTATGGTTTATGAATTAGTCTATATTATGCAGGTGCTTCTGATTCCTTCGTTTTTTTGATTGCAGATCTCGAAAGGAAACGTATTCAAAGCAACAGGAAAGAAGACTACAATTAGCGTTGGACTACAGGTAAGTCCTAAATCCTTCATTATAGATAATTCTAGATCAAATATAATATAGAGAAAGTAGTTTACATTTGTCCGTTTGTTGCTAGTTATATGTAGGATACTAGGGAGATCTGTCTTGTCCACAAGAACGATTTATCCACCCAACAAAATGGTGACTCCACTAGGGAATGGATCTTGAACTTTGTTTTATTTTATTTTTGACTTTTGAAACTATTTTTCTGATTGATACTGGCTTGGGTAATTTATTCCTGAAGAATCCCTGAAAAGTGCTTTAGAATTTTTTATTTTTCTTTAAGTTTTTTGGTCTCAGCACTTTGTCTTTAGGCACAGTGTGGTCATCTCCATTGTTTTCCTATATACATAGTGCGGCACCACACTTGTTTACACTAAAACCTGTGGACCCTGAGAAATTTTTTGGAAAAACTTAAAATTCTCTTTTCTAGGATCGGCTTGTAAGATTCTCAGTATGTACCGAGACTTGTGTTTTCTGCCAGAAAAGCTTTGTGTGAGTTTCTTTCAGCTTTTTTAAGTTTTAAATGATTTTCTACAAGATATGCATGTTATAAGTGATTTTTTATTTGTCTTTGTGTCACTGAAAGATTAGAAACCTCTGTATACCTTAGATCACTGGTATTTCATTGTTTTCTTGCTGAGTCTTTGACTTCATAGAAAAAATTGTTTTATGACAATTAGATCCCTTTTTCTCATTTGCAAATCTTTAAAAAACTTTTTCATTAAGTTTTGAATTTCACTTAAAAAAACATAATTGGATTTTTTGACTTTTTGTTGATTTTAGAAAAATAATTTCTTAGTTAGATTACAAACTAAGCGAAACGTCCTCAAAATGTTTTGATTTCAGATTTAATTCTTAGAATTTTTAGATCTCAAAATTAGTGTTTTTAGTTTTGAGTGTTATTTTTAGTGGTTTTTCTTTTGAAGAATGTTTGATTGTAGTTTCAATATTGAATAATAAAGGGATTTCATTTTGAGCATTGATCATTTTGGGTTCTCATGAAATAAGATTTATTTTCATATGTTCTTGCTTTGAAGGAAAGAATTGTTTTAAAATATTTCATTTCTCAACTCTTTCTTTTAGATAGACTTCATTGAAAGGAAATGAATTGTTTCTCATAATAGATGCATTTTTAGTGTGTTTTAAGTCGGGTCACTACATATCATCAAATTTTCACTTTCACACCTATTTTCCTAAGAAACAACCTCTTAAAAGCAATGATTAAATTAAAATCAATCTAGTAATTTTTATATTTCTAGGACTCTTTTCACCAATATAGCTTAGGCTAGTGTCTTGGAGTAGGGAGTAATTAACTCTCCAAGACAATTAAAACAAACAAGTAGTCAATCTTGCGGTAGGAAAAATCCAATAGTAGTTTGTATGTTCTGGGAAGCTCCTCCTAAAGGAGTGAAGCACGAGATCATATCTGAACCAGTGAGCTGATCAATTCCAACTCACTGGGAATGATAGAGATGTGCACATATTAACAATGGTAAACCTCGGATTGACCATTGTCGAGGAGCCTAGGGTCACTTGTCGGTATACCTTGGATTATCTCAAGAAGCCTTCAAGGGGATTGAGCTTTGTTACTCTACCCTTGCGCGTATATTGGATCGTAGACTGTTCCCCTAGGTATATTTGTTCCTCTTGGTGACCTTAATGGCCATAAACTTAAAATTTTTTCCTAAGGTGAGAGTGGAGGAAAGATCCCACTGTACCTGGATCAGACGTCGACTAGACTCACTTGGACTCTCCAAAGGGTTATCTTCACTCGAGATGGTTTAAGTGGAGAAACTTGCACCGGTCTGTTTCATTAAACAGGTTATCGAGGTAACTGTTCCAACCACCATTTCTACATTAAATTACTACGATGTTGGATTTCATCACCAACTAGTGTTTTTAGTGTGGGAATTTACTGTTTATGTTTGGTTTGATCTCCTAGATTTTATAGGCGTTTTATCATTTGATTGTCCCCTTAGTGAATTTAGGATTTTTAATTGAAATTTTCTTTGATTGCGTGTGATTAATAATTTTTAATCATGGCTGAATTACCAAGACAATCGTGTAGACTTCAGGGGAAACCCCTTGAGTATACAACAAGCCAACTTGAAGGACTAAAAGCACTGGTACTGCATACTATCAGTAGAATAAGATCAATGGAACTAGGAGAATCATCCATAATTACTCATTCTGATTATCACAAAATAAATCAACCGCAAACAGCATAATATATTCAAGAGCCAATTTCAATTTCTAAATCACTGACATTGCTTCTGAAACCAGTGAATTAGCTGAAGAACTTGAAATTTCTGAGCCTGGAACTGAACCTGATGTGTTGGAATCATATTCAGGATTTTTTACTCCAACTTCTAGTGATCCTGATTCACCTAGAGTAAGGCATCACATTACCAAAAATCTTCCTTCTAATCTCATATGTATTGCAAAACTTGTTGGTCCAGACAGAGACGTAGTTCTTCTCGAAACCCAATAAACTTTGAATCTTAGAGAGCGTGAATCAATATTCTACAGTCCTTTTAGAACTGACGCTTGGTATTTATCATTCACAGATTTTTTACAAAACACAGGTTTTACTTATTCACCACCCTGAATTCCTTTTTACCCTACACCAAGAGGTTATCAACCTTCATTAGCTATGTCTTGTGAGTCATCTATGTTTTCTGAATCTCCAGAAACATTTTTATATGGTGGTTCGTCTATTCCTTTGAGATACCAGTCGCTCTCTGGTACCTTCTCAAGAGCAGCTCCTCAACCAATCAAACAAACGTTATCATCTGGTACGAATGGAACAAACACTTGCACATCGAACGTAGAGCAGATTTATATGATGTCTAGAAATATTCCAAATCCTCAACCTCAAGGATGTCAGTTACCGCTTGGGGGGAAACCTCAAGGAAATCCGTTACTGCCTGGGGGGCAACCTCAAGGTAGTCAATTATTGCCCAGAGGGCAACCTCAGGGTAATTTTTTACCACCTGGAGGTCAAACTGTAGGACAATATTTCCTGCCTGGGGAGCAACCTCAAGGACAGTACATACCTCAAGTTCAATATCAACCTCAAGGATAGTACATACCTCAAGGTCAATATCAACCCCAGATTCAGTTCACACCGTAGGGTCAATATCAACCCCAGATTCGATACATGCCTCAAGGTCAATATCAACCTTAGGGTCAGTACCCAGTTCAAGGTTTTCAACCTTCTTCAGGTCAACCATTATTACAAGGAGCTGGAAATTTTCCAGTTAATTATCAAACCTACGTTTAACCTAGTTATGGTCCTTCATATGCACAACCTTCTATGAGTCAATATCCCGGAACTAATATGGTGTGGGATCCATCTCAAATTCAACAGACTTTGCAACCCAATGTGTAGTTACCTAATCAACCTGGACAGCTCATAGGTTCTAGTCCAACCCAGCAACCTGTCCAGCCTACCGTTCAAGTCTCTGCACCTGGTTCTATTCAGCATCTTTGGCCTAGTACACGTAGAACTCCGCCTCAAACTTCTGTTGTTGCTGCAACTTCTGTTCAACCTACCACACCTATTTCTGGAGTATCTACGGCTCTTGTTTCTACTACCCCTGTATCAGTACAAATTCCTCAAATATCTATACCATAGTCAGGACCTAAAATTCAACCTATGGTCTAGATGCCTACAGGACAATATGGTACAAGTACAATTCTCACTAGTCAACCACAATTTAATTATCAACCGTACCAGGGGTAGCATCAATTTGGACATACTACACAAAATCCAGCATTTCAGTATTAGCTGTATCCTGGGTATACTTATCAAGTACCTCAACAACCTCAGTATGGTCCAGTTAATCCTGGTTATCCAGGAGGTCACACAATTCCCAATGCGAATCCAATTACAGAATATCCTGGATATCCTCCTCCTGGAACTGGTTTGATCACACAAGGTTATCAAGACCCTAGGCATCAGTTACCATTCATAGAAACTTTAGATTTACCTGATCTATCACACCTTACGAATGATCCCATATTTTATCTTTCGTATTGGCCGTCGATGCCTAATAAGTTGCCCAATGATATTCCAAAGTTTGAAGGTAAGTCAGGAGAAGATCCAACTAATCATGTTATGACTTATCACCTTTAGTGTGCATCCAATTCACTAATCGATGATTCGATTTGATTGCGTCTTTTTCAGAGAACTCTCATTGGTCTAGCTGCCAAATGGTACACTGAGTTACCACGAGGCTTATTTAGTAGTTTTAATGCACTAGCTACTGCTTTCTTAACCCATTTGCAGTTGCATGTCAGATACGACAATGGCACGGAATTGTTGACCTCATTAAAACAATCGACTTCTACGTACATATCTGATCACATTCATGAATGGAGACGTAAGAGACATTTAGTGAAATTCTTCATTCTGGATCAAATTTTGGCTGAATGGTTTATCAAATCGTTATTACCCAAAATTACTGAAGATGTGGCCAAAGGATGCGTTGTTACAGAAGAGCAAGTCATTTCTCAAGCTCAGTACCTTGACCTTGTATACACACAGTCAGGTACTCTATATGACAAAATCCCTGATTTACCAAGACCTCGTCAATTAACTACAACTCCTTTAGGCTCTCATGTTGTTGATGGTGTAATTGGTTCTATTAGCACTAGTAAGAGTAAGAAGAAATATTCCAAGATGACTTCTCATATTATAACTTTACCCGATTCACCCAAAGGAGATTCTTCCATTGAAACTTCCGTCGATATTCATGTTGTAGAATCATCTATAGCCAAACCTAAAACTGGTGGTAAGAAGAAAGGTAAGAATAAAAACAAAAAATCATCTTCAAAAGATAAAAATGATAAAACTGAACCAACTGATGATAAACGAAAACCTCGTTATCCTTGTCTAATATGTGATGAGGATCATTTTACTAAAGAGTGCCCGCATATAGCCGAGGTACCGAAATTCATTAAGGGTTCACCTTTACTTGTTGTCTTGAAGGATCCCTTTCCTACTCAAGATATTAACATGATTGGATCTTCCTCCAATGCGATAGAAGATATCTTGATGGTTGTGACGCGATCGCAAGATTATGGTAGTAAAAATCCTGTTGGTGGTAAAGAAGTAGACATTTCTACTGCAGCATCAACTACGTCTCCCTCAGTTTCTAATCCGTTACAGATCGAGAAACCATATACTTACCTAGTAATCAAATTGCCTGCTAAAGGTGTGATTCATAAATCAGCTTTCAATCCACATTTGAGAGCTGCTCAGAACTACAATATTGTTGAAGACTTGGCAATTTCCCCTTCAGCAATGTCGGCTTTGGAAGTGTTGCAATCATGTCCAGCACAAAGAAAATTACTATTGTCAGCCATAGGAACTATAGATATTCAAGATTTGAACCTAATGATCTTCGACTTTGAAAATTTTACACCCCGCCTACCTCATCAAATGGATTTTCAAATTCCAGTAATCGTCAAAAACAAACGTTGCTTTCGTATTGTTGTTGATGAAGGGGCTTCTACGTGTATCATGTCGTTAAAATGTTGGAAATCACTTGGTTCTCCAGAAATTTACCAATCACCGACTATCCTCAAAGCTTTTGATGGAAGAGGATTCTAGCCGTGTGGTATTTTATAGGATCTACCTATAGAGGTCGAAGGAAAAACCGTTAATCTGGATGTGGAAGTGGTTGATGCCCCTCTGGATTACAACCTTCTCTTAGGTCACGGTTGGTATTATGCCATGACTATTGTTGTTTCATCGATCTTTCATCTAATATTGTTTCCTCATAAAGGAAATATCGTTAATATAGATCATCTCTCATATTATTCATCCAACCCAGCCATTACTGATAGCATCCAACATGTCGGAAAAATGACTATCCCTTATAAAGATGTTGGAGTGGGTTTAATCAAAGATTCTTCTTTATTGGGAAATTTTTGCCTACCTGCTCCCAACATACCACCTCCTATTGCTAACATCAATATGATTACATCAAGTACTATTTCTTTGATGATCCTTGGATAGTACCTTCAGACTCAGAACTAGATTCTTTCAATGGCGCGATGCCTTTGAGTCCTTTTGAATTTGTAATGTTCCAAATTTTTCTTCAATAAATTGGAACATTAATTTTGTCTAAATTCATTTATATAATATTCCCAATTAGCAATGGCTAATTGGAATATTTGATTTTGGTCAATTTTTCCTTATGTAGTTAGATTATGAATAAAAGTGAGTAAAGGGAACACAACTCACTCTAAAATAAGGGGGAAGGAGGGGGGGGGGGGTGTGGGGCGGCGGGGGTGGGGGGGGAATTCCTAGTAGATGCACGTTGTAATCAAGGGGAGGCCAAATTGCGCACGTAGTAAAGGGAGGCGACATTGGTAAAGGTGGTCATAGGGATATTGCGCACAGAGTAAAGGGAGGCGATGTTGGTAAAGGTGGTCGTAGGGTTTGAGAGCGACCAAAGCTATATAAAGATGATAGCCTCCTCATTTTGACATTATTGGAGTTTATGCATTTGAAGCCGGTCATTGCGACTTTGAGCACACTAGCTGTTTAGCCTATCTGTAGCGCTGTTTAGCGCATTGAGTGTCTCCGTTCGGAGATCTCACCCTCAGCCCCGGGGGACTTCGAGTGCCTGCTCGGGTGAGGTATTCCCATCAGTGTTTTTGAAGAAGGATCGATTTGCAGCCTTTCTGGAGGGGCAGCACGTTTATTGACTACACAGTCCTGAGAAGGAGGACGTAGTCCGTATTGGGGAAGCTCCAGTTCGTAGATTGAGCGCAGTGCATTACTGTTGGTCAGGAGGTTGAGCGCAGGAATAGCATGCATCTATTGGGGACTTCTAGTTGAGCAGATGGTTATATTATTGAGGATCCCAGACAGTTGCGGTGTGACCATTGGGAGGATCACACAGATCCACAAGGGAGGTATTTCTGAAAATCTACACAGCCGTTTTCAGCAGCAGGAACGCAGATCAGAAACACAACCATTCCATGCAGCGTTCTAAGAATATTTCTTAACTTTTCTTATGCAAGTTTAGGTTCCATCGTTTAGATCACCTATTGTACTTTCTATATTTCTCAGTATAATAAAATGGCTCAGCATTCTCTTTGCATTTCCTGAGTATTTGTTACATGTTCTATATATATGCTATTGAATGCTTACACTACTGTTATTTTTCTCCTTGAGCAGTCCAGTTTCTATACCACTTGGTGTGTTTTCCCCATACTCTTAGATAGAGTCTGGAAAGGGCCAGATAGCCTCCAGATCTCACCCTATTTTCAGAGGTGAAATATCTGGTAAATTCCCTCCCAGTCCATCTCTGGTTGGAGTTTGCTTGTGTTTTAGAGATACCCCTAAAAAGGGATATTACAGTGGTATCAGAGCATAGATTTGGCTTAGCCTGTGGAGCTAGTTGTCTATGACATCAGAAGAAAAACCCTACATCTTCCACAGAGGTAAGAAGTACAGAGATATTGAGCATAGTTTGGAGAACACCTATAGAGAGGGAGACTCCGTTCGAGTGGTGGACACAGAATAGGAGGAGCCTGTGGAAGACGCAGAGCAGGGAGAGCCAATGGCGTATGATAGCAATTCAAAACAGTTTGGGGAAGCACTCCTCAAATCAGTGCAGGATCTAGGGAGGCAGATAGAGGTGATGGGTCAGAGATTCATTGTTGTAGAGGCCAGACAGCGTGAAACCTCAAGGGGTCGCCAGGTTGGTGAGGGGTCGGGCACATACCACCAGTTGCAAGAGCGAGTTGCCACTCCGCACCAAGCTTCACATGCCCTCGCCCGTTCCACTATGCCCACTTTCTTGGACACGGACACTGAGATAGAAGCATAATAGGAGCCAGAGGCAGGCCACATAGGTGATTATTTTGCTAAGTACCAGGCGTATGGGCAGAAGTTTAGGGATTCCCTCTTATTCAGAGACTTTGTTTAGCTCTGGTGGGACAGCAGACCCCGCAACCATCATAGAGGACATTGACATTATCATGATGGACATACCCAACGTACAGTGAGCAGATTCCATTTGCCTATGTTTGATGGGTCATCAAATAGTTCGGAAAAGTCTTCGGGTGGTAGTAGATTTCTTGGATCAGCTTGTGATTCTAAGCCCAAGAAGATCAGAACGTTGAAAAAGATGAGTTTATTCTCATCTATTTTCAGATCCAGAGGAGATGCATCCACCTTTGAGGAGGTCAAGAAGATTGAAGAAAAATAAGAGGAAGTACCATGCACTTCCTATTCTCATCAAGAAGAAGATATTGAGCATGGAAGATACTTGGATCATCAGATCCTCAGTGATTACCTTGTTGAGTATAGATCTCAACCTAGAGCCTTCAGGGAGACTCTAGATTTTCCTCATTTCATCCAGCTGAAGGAAGAGAAGATACCATGTAGCAGAAAAGAAATCAAAGGCAATAGATTTCTGTTGTCTACCTTTGATGGGTCATCTAATGCAAGAACTTGTGTGAGAAAGTTGGAGGCATTTTTCCTACTACATCCTATAGCAGGGAAAGAAGTTGTTGAAATCTTAGCGTTGCACTTGGAGGGTGAAGCCTATGATTGGTGGTGCAGCCACTTGAGCCATGCAAGGGTGAAGACTTTTGCAGAGTTCACTCAAAGGTTGATCCAAACCTTTGATGGAGAAAGAGAAAAGAAATAAAATATAACATCACCTCTTGAGGAGGCTTGTGATAACGTTGTCACAGTCATGGAGGAGTAGCCACATGCATCAACAGTTGGGGCAGCCAACGCTTTTGAGGAATGGAATCTTGCAGCCCTTCAAGGAGTTCCAAATGCACATCAAGGTATGAAAATATTTCCACATTCCATTGTTGCAGCAAACTCTTTTGATCAATGTGGAGATTTACTTTTGCATGACCAAGGGTCAAATCCCATTGCTACTATAGATCAGCTTGGTTGCACTGCGTTATGCAACATGGAAACACTCAAGAAGGAATCAAACCATCATTCTCGTGAGCCATTGTTGGATTGTACATCACATTGGAGGTCGGGGTTTGAAGACTTGAAGATTGATGGTAGACATCTTGGAGTAAGAAACCCTTTCTCCCTTCAAGATGACACTTTCTCAATGAGCTCCTCTCAGCTCAAAGAGGAACTTCTACTTTCATATCCAAGACCTAATTGGTTTTGGAAGACTATTGATAAAAGGGAGGTCTCAAGGAGAGATCTCATCAGAGGTGAACTTCAACACACCATGGAGTGAAAATATTTTCTTCCTTTCTCACAAGAGCAGATAGAAGATGGAGGACATCTTAAGATGGATAACATCTCTCATGCCTGTGTTGGACATTCCTTGAGCCATACACATCATGATGGGAGGTTTTTTCCTACCACCTATTTTATTCTTGATAGGTTCTCATTGATCCTTGAGAAGCTTACATTTCGAAATCCCATGAAGTGCAGCGACAGGAATTTGATTTGGGAGGATGGTAGCCCTCATGGCAGGAGTACCAAGATGAGGAGAAGAAGGAGGCATACACAAGCGATTGAGTGGATTTGGTTGATGAGAAAGGATCTAGGAGGCTACTTGTATATCTATGATACTGGGCAGTAGGAGGCTTAGCTGCGTTGGTTACTCTTGAAAGAGTTTGGCCATCGCTTGGCAAACACTCTTCCTAAGAGTAAGAGGATGGGTACTTACATCATTGAGCAGCATAGAGTATGGATGCATGGTGTTGATATGATACTCATATCATTCATCATTTCTTCATCACATGATCAGTATGATGGAGGTAGGGGGAGGCAGCAAAATGTCTTGTTGCTTTTCCTGTTTCTGGGAGAGCAAGAGCAGATTTGCTCTCACACTTTGCATGATGTTGCAGGAAGAGGAGATGGCATTATCTCTTTGGTCTTTGATGATTTGGGAGCTCTTCCATCTTGGGGAGTTTTCCATATTTTTTGTAGCATTATTAGAGTAATATTTGACAAGGAGCATGTCAAAGAACAGTTTGGTATTAGCAGGGGCTTATTTGCATAAGCTCACAGCGCTGTCACTTTGGAGCAGAGCCTTATGGATGAAGTGTGCCCAGCGGAAATGTGGAGGATCCATAACCCATAGGTTCCAAGATCATTTCATATTTGTTGCACTTGATGAAAAAATAGGAGGTAATGATGATAGAGACATCTATCACTATGGCATATTCTTCTTGACTTAGGTTTCCAAGCATAAGGAGGATTTTCTTCTTGCAGCACATGGTTCACTCTTCTTCATAGCATGCCAAAACACTATGGAGGACCCATGTACCATCTTACTTCCAGCATATGGTGAGAATTTTTTTAATACATTCATTGATTTGCACACTCTTACCATTCTTATGCAGTGCATTTCTTCACAAGAGGGTAAGCTTGTCAAATTGCTCCGGGAGTTGTATTGGGCCAATCTACATGATGGAGGTATCCATATCTTTTGTGGCATTAGGAAAATGTTTTATCACCACATGTATGTTCAGTTGCCGCACTATAGCATGTATCATATAAAGACATGCATGATTAACCATGTAAAAATAAACATTTTTCCATGTACTTTTATCAAGCAGCAACTTGTAAAATTGCACTGTCACTACTGGAAAGCTGTTGGTACCTTCTTGCATCACTTGTAACCTTTAGCATTTCCTTTATTTTTCTGCTGATCATGTCTTCATTTGCTGAAATATATCAGATTTTTATGGGAGGCTTGATTATGAGGGAGACACATGAGTTGGATGTGTCCTTGAGTGGGAAGAATTCTCACAATTTCTGCACTACATGTTCTAATGGGAGCATGAGTGGAGATATGGCCACCACAGCCAAATGTTTGTTCTCTTTTTAGGTGGGCCATAAGATTAATATTCATCCATTTTACAGCCATGGGCAAGTGCTTGATCCTATATTGTTGTTACATTTAGCCATTTACTATACTTTAGTAGATGTGATGAATCATGTACATTGCTTGCCATGTAATTTTCCGAAGTTGTAGTGGAGGGGACTGTGTTGTATCCTTGTGAGAAATTGTTTGCAACATGTATCATCATGTAAAACCTTCAGAAAACTTCTCATTAGGATGTTCCATGATGACCATGTCCTATTCTTCATGGCTGGATTGTTTTGGGCTAGCTTGTTCTTCATTGTTGGAGGAGCCTTCCTTGGAGGATTGTTCTTCACTTTGTCATTTGAGGGCAATAGTTTTGCAACCCAAGATCAGAACACACTCTACACTTGTCATAAATGGAGAGAAGGACAGCATGGGGTAGGCTATTATGCTTACCATGATCAGGTTTTGAGCCCACCTGCATTTCCGTAGCTTGAGGTGGAAGGAGATTTTTAGGAGTTGCCTTGTTGGGAGGTGGCTCATTTTGTTTGGATGATTGCTTGGGTATGGATGATCCACATGAGGGAGATGTTCCTAATTATATGTCAGACTCCATGCCTTGAGTAGAGATTCTTTAGTTCTATCCTTGTAGTTACTTAGGGACAAGCAACATTTGGGAGGGGAGGACTGTAATGTTCCAAATTTTTCTTCAATAAATTGGAACATTAATTTTGTCTAAATTCATTTATGTAATATTCCCAATTAGCAATGGCTATTTGGAATATTTTATTTTGGCCAATTTTTCCTTACGTATTTAGATTATGAATAAAAGTGAGTAAAGGGAACACTACTCACTCTAAAATAAGGGGGGGGGAACTTCCTAGTAGACGCACGTTGTAATCAAGGGGAGGCCAAATTGCGCATGCAGTAAAGGGAGGCGACGTTGGTAAAGGCGGCCGTAGGGAAATTGTGCACGCAGTAAAGGGAGGTGACATTGGTAAAGGTGGCTGTAGGGTTTGAGAGCGGCCAAAGCTATATAAATATGATAGCCTCCTCATTTTGACATTATTGGATTTTATGCATTTGAAACTGGTCATTGCGACTTTGAGCATGCTGGCTGTTTAGCCGGTCTGCAGTGCTATTTAGCACATTGAGTGTCTCTGTTCGAAGATCTCACCCTCAGCCCCGGGGGACTTCGAGTGCCTGCTCGGGTGAGGTAGTCCCATCAGTTTTTTTGAAGAAGGATCGATTTGCAGCCTTTATGGAGGGGCATCACATCTATTGACTACGCAGTCCTGAGAAGGAGGATGCAGTCCATATTGGGGAAGCTTTGGTTCGTAGATTGAGCACAGTGCATTACTTTTGGTCAGGAGGTTGAGCACAGAAATAGCCCGCGTCTATTGGGGACTTTTGGTTGAGAGGGTGGTTATATTATTGAGGATCCCATATAGTTACGGTGTGACCATTGGGAGGATCACACAGATCTGCAAGGGAGGTATTTTCGAAAAGCTATACAGTCATTTTCAGTAGCAGGAACGCAAATCATAAACACAGCCATTCCATTCAGTGTTCTAAGAGTATTTCTTAACTTGCCTTATGCAAGTTTAGGTGCCATCATTCAGATCACCTAATGTACTTTCTATATTTCTTAGTATAATAAAATGGCTCAACGTTCTCTTTGCATTTCGTGAGTATTTGTTACATGTTCTATATATATGCTATTGAATTCTTACACTACTGTTATTTTTCTCCTTGAGCAGTCCAGTTTCTATACCACTTGGTGTGTTTTCCCCATACTCTTAGACAAAGTCTGGAAAGGGCCAAATAGCCTCCAGATCTCACCCTCTTTTCAGAGGTGAAACATCTGGTAAATGCACTCCCAGTCCATCGTTGGTTGGAGTTTTATTGTGTTTTAGAGATACCCCTAAAAAGGGATATTACAGAATTGGCATATCAGGCAATACAATCATTTTCTGATACTCCTTCAACTCAACTTGATCTAGTGAATGTGATCCATAAGGAATCACTTTCGATATCGAGCTAGCTTCGACATCAATTCTAGATCCTGTTCAACAAGTATTCACTACTGATGAGCATATTCAATAATTTTTGTGTGTAGATGAGTTACCATGGGAAGATCTACATCATCGATCTTCGTTTTTACCTGATCTCAATCATTTTGAAACTGATTTTTCCTCCGTTTTTACCACTAATTATGTCAACGAACCCCAGAATCCTCTCACGAATTCTGATTCTGAATTGAATATAGAAAAAATTTCTACGACAGTTCCTATTGACATCTCAATGAAACCAAGAATTATTGAAAATGTTCACATAGGCGCTTCTTGTATGCCAGATGAAATCCAAGCATATAAAGCCCTATTTCAATAATTTTGTGACATTTTTTCCTGGTCATATGAAGAAATGCTAGGAATCAATCCATCAATTATTGTTCATGAAATTAAAACATACCCGAATGCTAAACTTTTCCTACAAATATTACGTCAGATACATCTGCGAAAGGCTGCCGCTATTAAAGCCGAAGTTGAAAAATTACTTCGTGCAAGTTTTATTTATCCAACTCCTTTAACGGATTGGGTATCTAATATTGTTCCTGTTAATAAAAAAAACAAGGGACAATACGAGTATGTATCGACTATAGGGATATAAATCTAGCTTTTCCAAAAGACAATTATCCAACCCCTTACATCTATCAAATTATTGACAATTATGCCCGAAGTGAAATGTTTTCGTTTATGGATGGATTTTCGGGCTACAATAAAATCAACATACTCCCTGCTGATCAACCCAAAACCACTTTCATTTGTCAATGGGGGACTTTTACTTACTGCAAATTACCTTTTGGACTTAAGAACGCTGGCGCAACTTTTCAGAGGGAAATTTCTTATGCATTTCATGACATTAAACAAATTGTGTAGCCCTATCTCGATGATTTACCTACTCATTCATCGCGTAGAGCAGATCATATTACTCATCTATGAGCTATCTTTATGAGATGTAGGCATTATAGGATTCGTCTGAATCCTCACAAATGTGTCTTTTCTGTTGAATCTGGATGATTGTTGGGATTTTTTGTCTCAAAGGAAGGCATTCGTATCGACCCATCGAAGGTTGAGGCTATCATCAATTTACCTCCTCCTTCTACTCTTCGCCAACTCCAAATTTTGCAAGGGAAAGCAAACTTTTTACGTCGATTCATTCCTAACTATGATGAGTTAACCAAAGGTTTTACTAGGTTGTTAAAGAAGAATATTCCTTTCTTTTAGGACAAGATCATTGATCAATCTTTTAATGCTTTTAAACACGTGTCAACCCATGCACCGTTATTGCATCCTCCCAATTATAACCAGGATTACTTTTTATACTTATCAGCATCCAATTCTATGATTGGTATGGTCTTAGTTCAGGAAGACGAATTCAACAATGAACATGTGATTTATTATCTCAGTCACAATCTACATCCGACTGAAATCAAATACTCACATGTGGAGAAATTTCCTTTGGCAGCAGTTCAAGCTATCCAACGATTTCTTCATTACATACTGTTACGCAAAACAACAGTGATTTCTGATTGTAACCCTATGATGTATATCTTGACTAAACAACTGCTAGGGGACAAATACTCCAATTAGATTGTTATTGAAATCACTTCTCTAGAGTCTTATTTGATTGTGAGAGTGCAGAGGTTGTATTTTTAGGTGAGTAAGAGCTCTTTATCAATGAAATTAATGAGAGAAATGAGTTGTGATGGTCCTTTATAGCTTTTGGAGCCTTTTTCTTCATTAAGGTGGTGGTGGCCCACCAAGTGCATTTCACTTGTGCTTTGGAAATCTATGCAGTTTTGAATATTAGGAATTTATTACATCATAATTGAATAAAATTACATATGAAACAAACTCTATTGAGAAAATCCCTATTAGTACTCCCTCATTTGTTGGTTTTATCAATGAAATGACTGATTTTGGTGACTTGAAATCTAATGACCTAATGGTGACACTGAGCTAAATGAGGACCATGGTGACCTAACTGAAATGAATATGAAGACCTTGGAATGATGGCTTATCCAAGTGAGAGATGGTGATGGCCAGTAGGTGAAATTTTTTTGGAAGGGGCGGTAATAGTCCTAGACACACTAGCTAGTGACCAAATTTTTATTTGAAGACCTATTGAAACCATAAAAATTTGACTCGACACCCTAACCAAAACTTTGAAAGAGCCCATTTGATCACTGGTGACAGGCAGAACTGAATGACACTAACAAGGAAAGGAAAATTCCTCACTATATTTCTACCAGTATTTTTCTCTGTAGGTTTGCTAGTATTTCGATAGCCATTTGTACTTAAATTTTCTCACTGGTGCATAGTAATAAAACCCTCAACTGATGCACTAATTTTCCAGAGTTAGTTTTTTCGAGGACTTTTATCCAAAAAAATTATGTTAATTTTGTGTGTGTGTTTGTGTGTGTGTGTGTGCTAACATTTCTTCCAATGTTTTTTCTTTCACGGTTTTATTTGTGTAGATTGTAGTGTGATTTATTTAGTATTTGTCATAGTAAAAAATAAATAAATTGTTAAATCAAATTAAAAATTAGGAGAATAATTTCCAGTTGTTGAAATAGGATTCTAGTTTAGGAATTTTCACATGGTATCAGAGCGAAATTGATCATCTAGAGAGAACAAAGTAATTTCGTTGTTTAGTGTGGGTAGCAGATCAAAATTCCCAAGGGCAGCACAATCATTCTTCCAGGAGCCTGAGTTACTTGTGGAGATTCGATTTTTTTGAGAGAGGGGTTGAAAATTTTGATCTCTCCAGATCAAGTGATTCTAGAGGCAGAGGGAGTAGCTCAGAGTTCTCATTGGGTAGATCTCTAGTTGGACGTAGAGGGTTTTGCATCAGTTACAAGAGTAAAGCCAACATCAGGTGGAAGAGAGAAGAGCATAAACAGAGGGAAAGTTTCTCTTAGGGAATTTCTAGTCTCAATAAGTTCAATATTTCCTTGCAGATTGGAAGTCATTGCGATTAGATCTTCTCACTCCATAAGAGAGTGAGAGTAGCAGAGCAACAACTGAACAAAAGGAAAGAGGGATTTTTTGACATTTTTCAGAGATGGCCACTATTGGCCTTAGAGATCAGGACAGGCTGGATGGCACTTCCAACTATGTCATCTAGAAGGAAAGGACCTCCTTCCTTCTAGATGAATTTGGCCTAAAGGAATACATCGATAATGTGGTGGTGGTTCCCACATATGTTGATCAGCTAAAGGAGTACAAAAAGGAGATGGCACATGCAAAGCAGTTGATCCTAGATGGATTTTGGGATCATGTAGTCTCGCATATAGCTGGCAAGGATACTACCAAGTAGATGGGGGATGCTCTCGCGATGTTTTAATAGGGTACTTCTGGGTAGTAGAATATGTACCTACAGGAGAAGTTGAGATGCATTCAAATGTAGAAAGTGGAAGGCATAGAGCCCTTCCTTACAATAATTCAAGATTTTTGAGACCAACTATCATTTGTTGGAGTAATTCCTCAACCCATGGAGGTAGTGTGATTAGCTCTCAACAATGTCTATGAGGAGTGGCAAGTTTTTTTCCAAATCATATTAGGAAGATACACACTACAAGGATAGGACATAATGTGGTATGATATGCAGCAACAGGAGTTGAGACAACCTCTTTTGAAGAGCTCCATAAGTGGCAACAACAGCTGGAAAAATACGATGAAGGAGGAGGAGAATATAGCCCTTGCATCTAAAGGTCATAGTCAGGGACAGGGGGGAAAAAGGAAGAAGAAGTACATGTCAAAGGTCAAGTACTTCATATGTGGTGATCTAGGCCACTACAGTACTCAATGTCCTCTTAGGAAGAGGGACAAGGATGAGAAGCAGGACCAACAAGAAGCTTCTACAAAGATTGATAGGATTTAACCAGGTTGGAGGAATACTTTGATATGTTCACCAATATAACTCCAGGAGTGAGGTGGGGTGACTCGGTTTTGTAGCCCTAGAGTGCTATGGATGGGAAGGATCCTTGAGGATTCCACCTCTTAGATAATTACCTAGCTACAGGGACTCACATTATTTAGTAGTAGGATGGACCAATGGTAGTTGATGCAGTTAGGCGCCATAGTGACAGTTCCATGTACTAGTATAAGTCACGACTTGGGTGATAGATGCATCATACTGAACACATTTGGTTCGGTATTTTGGATGTTTTTCTATTGCAGATGTTGTAGTAAAAACAACAACAACAAAGTTGTAGTGCAGATGTAGTGTTGGCAACAATTCAGTAAGGCCAGTAGCAACAAAGATGCAGTTCATATTAGACTTGTGCATTAGTTGGTGGGCAGCAATGTGAGAAGAGATGGTGCAGAGAGAAGGTGTTGTGGTAGCAGATGCAACATTAGAACATTTTACTCACTAAGAGGGATTGTTAGTTTTTGTAGCATAAGATGTGTTCTAGCCATCAAATATTTGGAGAGGCTAGAATACATGAGATATCCAAAACCCATAAATCATTTCTATAAACCTCCTAGAAGTGTCTCAATTTTTTTTTTCTAAATTACTCTATTTCTATTATAAACATTAAAGTACAAAACTGCCACGGCTCAGCTGAGGAAGCCTGAGACCGGGCTTGATGTCCACTGTCTGTCTAGCTATAGAGCTGCCCATTAACGGGAAACCAGCTCTTTTATCCGAGTTACCACCGCCCAGGAACTGGGAAACCGGCGCAAAGTCACTTGCATACAGATTAAACAAAACTAAAAAGAGCCAAAAATACATGCAGCTTTGTCTGCTGTAAGTGACCATTGAAAACATAAATTTATCAAAAATTCTAGCACATAAATCATACTGAGAATTGGTCCTGGAGCAATTAGTCGGAGTCCGGATTCTCTTCCTCGATTCGGCAGCCATAGTGTTCTTCCGCATCCTCTTCATCGTTCTTGTCAGCATCTTCACCTGACGGGCCAGCTTCCATCTGCAAGTGCGCCTGTCCCGGATGAGCAGGGACAGAGGCAAGCGGAATTCCGAGGGGGTGCGCGCTAGGACCGGGTGCAGGGCCAGAGGGGGGCTCGAAGTTATGCTTGGAAGGAGAGTGCACAGGGTTAGGCGGCTGAGCAGGAGGGAGAGTGGTCTCTTCTCGAAGAGAAATCGTGATGAGGGCAGTAATGGAGGGTCGGTCGAAAGCGCAATCGAAACGCAGCTCAGCGTGTTGCGTTGATTGCCTTAAATAATGACTTCCAGGGCGAGAAGGGGAGGCGGAAGCCTGAAGCGGGGGAGGAGACAGAGTATTCAGAGAAGGAGCACGAGGCGGGTGCGAGGGCTGAGGAGGCGCCGGGGCAACGCTCTCATGGAGACGGCCAGCAAGATCAACATAAAGGGGAATGGGACGCCTTTCAGCTTGTTCCATGGAGTAATCTACATTAGAATTGGAGGGTCGCTCACTCATGGATCTGCCGCGAGAGGCCCCTTTCCTGCAAGACATTCTTTGCCTGAGCCTGGGCATACTGAAATTCCGAGAGGAATCCGACCAGTTACCAGAAGGAGCTGCAGGAGTAGAGTTTATATGACCAACAATAACAGGAGAAGTATGAGAATTGAACAGAACAGGGCAGAAGTTACTAGTCGAGAAATGATGGCCGGGAAGCGTATCCAAACAACAATGAAAAGAGCGCCTGCGACCTGTAGCACAGCTGCCCGGGCACTGAGAGCGCAGAGGTGACAAAGGGCGGTGAGCAGAGCCGAAGCAATCAGAAGAATGCGAGCAGTGGTGCTCCATTTGAAGTCTGGTGCGGCGAGCAGGACGGAACAAGTGACGGCGAGGAGGAGTTAATATCCAGCGCTTGGGATTAATGAACTTGGCATTAATAACACCATGGGGGGCCATGTGGCCACCCCAGGTGAACCTCCTTGGTGTTTGCGCCAGGCCTGTAGGCCTCTTAACCCGATATATCATCCGCATCCGGAAGTCTCAATTAGATTATTAGCTGATTTTTAATATTTCCTAAGTCTAAAATTAGGGAATATGGTTAATTAATTAGTATTAATTGAGATAAGGTGAGAATAGTTTATAAACTCACACAGATCGACTCCAAGATGATTCTATCCATTTATTAAGTTTTAATCTTGGCCATTAGTGCTCCAACATCACATTATAAGAGGAGTTCGATGTGGTGATGGAGAAGACACTTGCAAAGCTCGATTTAATTAGTAGATCAATTTCCAAAGTAGCAACAGTTAGTTGTCAAAGAGAGAGTCAAATAGATCAAAGAAGTGAGAGAGGGGCAGAGATAGTGATCCAGGTGGCTCCAAAGACGAACACAGGACAAAGAGCGTTGATGAAAGCTCAAAAATCAAAGTGTTTGGTTTTCTCTCAAACTAGGTTTAGGTTGAACATCTCGTTGTCCTAATCAAAATGGTGTGAACGGTTCATCAAACCGAGCTCGTATGCGAAAGTTAGGAGTAGTCAAAGTTTTGAGTTGACTTGGTGACTGTGCAGGCTTAAAGAAGGTGAAATTTCACTAAAATCGTGACACTAGATTCCAGCCAACCCTGGCTGGATTTCAGGAAAAAATTTGGGAAACTTAAAATTCCCACTGTAAATTTGGGCAACTAGGTCTAAACTCCTATTTTGATGCTCAAATGACGATGCCAATATTGTTATTGGATTCCTCTTTCGGAGAGGTGCAAGATCGATCTAAAGATCATCTTGATCGGATGAGAAGAACATGTAATTTGAATTTATTCCACATGTGCAAGGTCAGCCTAATTTATTGTTGATATTTCAACAAGATGATGAGCTTAGTGAAAAGAGTCGCCTTCACTAAGTGGGCCCGTAGGCTATTTTCGGCGCAAAGTCTATTTTTAGACTATGTCTATTTTTAGACATGTCGATCATATTCTATGAGTTGCAAGATCTTATTTGTGGATGGTTGGTCAAGTTGGAAAAATAGATGGACTTCTATTTTTAGAAATATTGGGCGAAATCTATTTTTAGATTTCTAGTATAAAAATAGATATGTCGAATATAATTAGCTCTTAATAATATTTGGACTATAAATATTAACTTATTCTCTTGGAGCACTTCAGATAAGGGCACAGATGTGGCACAGGAGCTGACAAAAGGAATTACACTATTCCTGAGGGTTAAGTGGAGCTATTGCATGGAGACTTCAGTTAGAACTCATGTTACAGAGTTTGGTGGAGTTATTGAGGTAGTTGGTGGAGTTGTGTTCAGTTTAACTCAGTTAGACACAGTTGAGCTAGTTGTATCTAGTCTAACTGATTGATACACTAGTGAGAGTGGTGAATTAATTAATAATTAATTCACTAAATATTAACTCATTAATCAACTGACGAATACATCAGCGAACGGGCGCAGGCGGACAGCGCTCAAAGGAGACCAGTTTATAGACAGGTAAAGGGCAAGTTGATCATTTGGGCCAGACCAGGTACAGCGATTTTGCACCACACATTGATGGAGATGCCAATGAGGATTGCATGAGAAATGCTGGACCAATTCGAGTTCATTCAGAGCCATTCTTTAGTAGGGATTGCGCGGTAGAGGCAGGCTAGCAGGTGGCAAAGATCGGTGCATGGATTTGCTAGATCGAGCCTGATTAGTGTGTAGAGATTGGATTGTACTGAGAGCTTGTGAGAAGCTTTGTATGAGGATTGTTACATGATCTCTATGAAATATGTTATATACAGATAGTTGGGGTTTTTAGCTTCAGGCTTTCCCGTAAATCACTGTGTTAATGTGTGTGAATTTTTTATGGTTTTAATGTGTGCATGTAATTGATTTAATTTCCGCATATGATAATCAATGGTGGAATAGATTATGTATTGTGCATGAAGTCAAATAGTGTATGATTAGGATAATATTAGACATATAACATATCAGTTATATAATTTCTACATGGTATCAAATCATTAATCATTGGAGAAATTGCAAAGCATTGAAGCGGTTGAGTTTTGTGCTGGTGGAATTCGAATTTGCAGTAGTGTTTTCTTGGTGTTGAAGTTGAGATGTATTTCAACGAATCGCGATTGGAGTATGCCCTTGAGGGAAGATCAAATTATATTTCATGGAAGGATAGGATGGAGGTAGTGCTGGAGGATAATGGGTTGAAGGAGTTCATAGATGCAGAAATTCCAAAACCTGCTTCTAGCGATGTTGCCGCACTTGACGCATGGCAAAAGAAGACAGCAAAATGTCGAAGGATTATGTTGGAAGGTGTGAAGGATCACATAGTGTCCAGCCTTCATGGTAAAGCCTCTCCATTCTTGATGTGGACAGACTTGTTCCAAAGCAAGAGTGACCAGAGGAAGTTGGCGCTCAAGGATAAACTCAGGAAGATAAAAATGGAGAAGGGCGAAAGTATACCCAAGTACCTCACGAAGTTCGTCCAATGCAAGGATGAGCTAGGAAGTGTGGGGGTTACTGTAGATGAAGAGGACTTGGTGAGCTTGGCTCTCCTTGGGCTTCCGAAGAGTTGGCATTCCTATGAGGACTCTGTCAATGGTCGGGAGAAACTGCCAGGATGGGAGCGACTTTGGTCGAATCTTATGCAGGAGGAGATAAGGCAGAGTACCAGGGAAGGATCTTCATCGAAGAATGAAGATGAAGAAAATTGCGCTTTGGCTTCCAAAGAAAGGAAGGGGAAGGGTAAGAAAAATAATTCTCAATCTGGTGCGAAAGGAAAGAAGTAGAACATGTCCAAGGTGAAGTGCTTTCACTGTCACCAACACGAACATTCCGCTACTAATTGTCCATAGAAGAAGAAAAATAAGAAGGCTACTGGATCTAAAACTGGAGAGGCCTTAGCCTCGTAGTTTGAGCTGGATTTTTCACTAATTGCATGCTTGGTCTCAAGTGTGATGGGATCAGTGTGGTTTCTTGACATTGGTGCGTCTTTCCATATGACCGGAGACAAATATTTGTTTACTGATCTGGAAGAGAAGGATCTTGGAGTGCACATCGAAATGGGCGATGATGGTAGATACAGTGCGACTGTTATTGGGACCATTTCCTTTAAGAGGGAGTCTGGAAAACCTTTCATCTTGAAGGATGTCATGCATGTTCCAGGATTGAAGAAGAATCTGATCTCTGTGGCGATGTTGGAAGACAAGGGATATGATGTTGTCTTTAGCGAGGGAAAGGCTTTCCTGCGTAGTAAGGCAACTAGTGAAACTCGGAGGATAGGTCTTTATCAATTGCAGGTAGATGGCTGCACAACAATGGCAGGCAAAGCAGAAGGAGTGGTGAGCCAGGATGAGGGCAAACTATGGCACAGGAGATTGGGCCATCTTCACCATGGCACTTTGAAAATTTTGCAGCAGATTTCTACCGGGCTTCCCAAAGGTACACTTACGCAGTCAGATTAGTGCAAGGGATGTACTTTGGGAAAATTTGTGAAAGCCACCTTTCATGAGAAGGATAGTTGCACCACGAAGATCCTTGAGAGAATTCACACAGACGTGTGTGGACATTTCTCAGTAGCTTCGACAACAAAGCACAAGTATTATGTGATATTTGTTGATGAATTTTCTCGTAAGTTATGGATCTTCTTCATGTAGAAGAAGAGAGAGACATTCTATAATTTCTATGAGTTTAAGGCACTGGTGGAGAAAGAGTCAGGGAAGCAGCTGAAGGCTCTTAGGAGCAATAATGGTGGTGAATTCATCTCTGGCGAATTCAAAGACTTTTGTCGCGCAGAAGGAATTCGAAGAGAGCTCATAGCGCCTCATAACCCATAGTAGAATGGGGTTGCGAAGTGAAAGAACAGAATGATCGTGGGTGCTGCACGAGTGATGTTACATGATCAGGGCCTTCCCATACACTTTTGGGCTGAAGCTTGCAACACTGCGGTTTATGTGCAAAACTGTTTTCCTCATAGAGTACTTGGCATGAGTACACACGAAGAGGCATTTTCTGGTAAGAAGCCTGGTATTTCTCATTTGAAGATTTTTGGCTCACCTGTTTAAATTCATGTGACGAAGGATGCCAGGAAGAAGCTGGAGCTAACTGCAGAGGTTGGGATATTTTTGGGGTACACAGAAACACCCCACAACTATCGTGTGTATTTTCCAGACAGTCAGAAGACTTTTGTGCGACGGGATATGAAATTTCACGAGGAGAACGCCATGAAGTGTTCGCTTGAGAGGGAGCCAAACTTGCATGCAGATGAGGAGCTATTATTTCCTAAGGATGAGCCTCAAGATGTAGATCAACCACAAGAGGAGGTTCATGGAGTGGAAGAAACCACTCATGAAGCGCCAACCATCAGAGCACGGAAGCGCACTACAGAAGCTGAGTGACTGAATCTTGATGCAGAGAAGATTGTAGGAGCACCTACATCACAACGCTGACAGAGAAAATCACCTGACCGATATACTAGATACATGGCTCTGATGAGCAAGTGTATCATGACAGAACCATATTCTTTCGAGGAAGCTGTGGAGGACCCTGCATGGGTATATGCCATGGTGGAAGAGTATGATTCGATTGTCAGAGACAATGCATGGGAGATTGTCCCAAGGCCAGAAGGGAAATCAGTGGTAGGTTCGAGATGGATCTACAAATTGAAGTAAGCTACTGACAGGAGCGTCGAGAATTACAAGGCAATATTTGTTGCCCGGGGCTTCTCACAGATTGAGGGGATCGACTAACCTTTGCACCTGTCGCAAGGTATTCTTCCATACGGAGCATCCTAGCTCTCTCAACGCAGATGGGTTGGAACATTCATCAGATGGATGTGAAGACTGCGTTCCTCAACAGAGTCATTGAGGAGGAGGTGTACATAGAGCAGCTCGAAGGTTTCAAGATCTTCAGCAGCGAGTCACATGTGTACAGGCTCAAAAGGGCGTTGTATGGATTGAAACCAGCACCTCATTCTTGGTACACACTAATAGATAGTTATTTCACCGGTCTTGGATTCACCAAGAGTGAGGCAGATCCGAACCTATACTAGATTTTGGTGGAGGGTAAGTTGTTGATCATTGTACTTTATGTAGATTATTTGATTTTGACGGGTGATGAACAGTTGATACTCTCATGCAAGCCTGATCTTGCAAAAGAGTTTGAGATGAAGGACTTGGGCCTCCTTCATTATTTCCTGGGATTGGAAATTTGGAAGTGCAGTGATGGACTGTTTGTGTCTCAAGGAAAGTGTGCCCGGGAGATACTGGAGAAGTTCAACATGCATGGCTGCAAGCCTATCAACACTCCTCTTCCTGGTGGTTGGAGGAAAGAGGATGCTACATCGGCAGAGGTAGTGGATGCCACCTGTTATCATCGACAGTTTGCTGGTTCGCTCATGTATCTAGTCAACACACGTACCTGACATATGTTGCGTTGTTAACCAGCTTCTATAAGCTACGGTTAAGCCTACCAAGCTCTTTTTTGAAGGTGGGGAAGTACATTGAGATATCTCAGGCACATCGGGATATGGATTATGGGTAACAAGACAATGATGAGGTGAGGTCACATGGCTCAATGATGCGCATTGGGCAGAACATGAACTTGATGTTAAAGAGCAATCATCGGGAGGGATTTTAAGTATCGATTCGACAGTAGTTTTCACGTAGGAAAGGAGATCCGGGTACTCATTTCTAGCTGAGCCTCACCCGGCGTTGTAAGTTTACCGTATGCTAGGCTATATGGATGAGGAAGATCCTAGTCGGGTTGTTCAGTTCACACTTAGAGCCTACTGTGATTTATTGTGATAATCAGAGTTGCATCAAACTCTCGGTTAATCCATTATTTCATGATAGATCTAAACACATTGACATCTGGTATCATCATATCAGAGATTGTGTGCAATGAAAGATCATGTTACTTTCATACATTCCTACGGAGGATCAAGATGTTGATATCTTGAAGAAGGTGCTCACCAGGAGCAAATTCGAATACCACAGGAGCAGGATAGGGGTTGCAGATAATCCATATCTTGTTGAGAGGGAGTGTTGAGATTGCAACAAGATGATGAGTTTAGTGGAAAGGAGTCGCCTTCACTAAGTGGGCCCGCAGGCTATTTTTGGCGCAAAGTCTTTAGACATGTCGATCATATTCTATGAGTGGTAGGATGCTATTTGTGGATGGTTGCCGAGTTGAAAATAGATGGACTTCTATTTTTAATATTAAGTGAATAGGTTTTTATATTGCCAGTCTAAAAATAGATATGTCGAATATTATTAGCTCTTAATAATATTTGGACTATAAACATTAACTTATTCTCTTGGAGCACTTCAGTTAAGTGCACATATGTGGCACAGGAGCTGACAGAAGGAATTATGCTATTCCTGAGGCTTAATTGTAGCTATTGCATGGATACTTCAGTTAGAACTCATGTGACAGAGTTTGGTGGAGTTATTGAGGTAGTTGGTGGAGTTGTGTTCAGTTTAACTCAGTTAGACACAGTTGAGCTAGTTGTATCTAGTGTAACTGATTGATACACTAGTGAGAGTGGTGTGAATTAATTATTAATTAATTCACTAAATATCAACTCATTAATCAACTGAAGAATACATCAGTTAACTACAGTGCATGGACAGTTTCAGTGGAGACCAGTGGAGAGATATGTGAAAGGGCAAGTTGACTATTAGTTGTGACTATAGTGTTGCATGATTTTGCACCACACATTGATGGAGATGCCAATGAGGATTGTGTGAGCAAGGCTGAACCAATTCGATTTCATTCAGAGCCATTCTTCAGCAGGGATTACGCAGTAGAGGCAGGCTAGCAGGTGGCAAAGATCGGTGCATGGATTTGCTAGATCGGGCCTGATTATTGTGTAGCGATTGGATTGTACTGACAACTTGTGACAAGCTTTGTATGAGGACTGTTACATGATCTCTATGACATATATTATATACATATAGTTGGGGTTTTTAGCTTCAGGCTTTCCCGTAAATCATTGTGTTAATGTGTGTGATTTTTTTATGGTTTTAATGTGTGCATGCAATTGATTTAATTTCCGCATATGATGATCAATGGTGGAATAGATTTTGTATTGTGCATGAAGTCAAATAGTGTATGATCAGGATAATATTAGACATATAACATATCAGTTGTATAATTTCTACATTTATCCCACATGAATTAGAGATGTGTCACACACCCCCACAGATGCCTATATATTGGAGAAACTTGGAGTTCATTCGACACACAAATGTTTTGGTGGAGGCAATCTCTTCTATCTTGGATGGTGATGGAGCAACATTTTTGGTTATGTGTTTAGGGCTTCTCGGTGCAGCATATTGGTGGAGTGTTCTTGATTAAATGTCTTGGGGTTGTCTGACACATGTGGGTGGCTGACCTTATGAAGACTTTGTTGGTTGAAGCATCCTGTTGATCGTTGTAATACCACCATTGTTTATCTCTGTTTTTGGCTTGTCTTCCATCAATCTATTGGTATGTTCTATATGCATCTTACTTTCACTGTGCCCTAGAAGTTTAAAGTATATTTTAATCTAGCATATAACATCTTCAAAAATTAACATGATATCAGAGCTAAGGAGAAGACAAAGCCCATCTTGTTGAGAATCTAGGGTAGTGAGATAAGGACTATTTGATGCGGTCAAAATACATGTGCTCTACCCTTCAGCGAATTTCATATGCCATAATATTCAGCGTGGAAAAGCCTTCTTTAAACAAGCGTGAAGAGATCTATGTCTGAGGCTCACAATTTATGGAAAAGAGAGATCAATTTGGCTAAAGGAATTATTTCAACACGGTAATATCTAATCCAATTTTTTTGAAAGACAAATTGCTGCAGAAAGTGATTTCTTATGAAGCATGTTTTTAATTTCCTGAGGAAGAAATCTAATTTCTAGAATTGGAACCTTCTGAAGGTCAAATCTTGGGAACTTTTCTTAAGTATTCTCCTCACTATGCGAAAATCTTTAGACGTTTGGCCTCTTGAAGAAGGAGCTAAAATTTTGTGAAAGGGAAAAATGAGAAATTCAAATCCAATTCTTCAGATTAAAAATTTTGGGCATTGTACTAATTTTTTGAATGCATTTTACCATGGTCTGAAGAAAAAAAAGGGTTTCGTCCTTGACGTCAAATTTTCCGAGACGCAAAGTAAAAAAAATATTTTGGACTTTATGGGCTGCAAAACATTTAGAGTTTTTCTTGGACGGCTAGCAAATTAAAGTGAAAATCCAAGCAGTCAATTTAATAAATTTATGGACGAGACATCACAGTGGCGAAGGGTTAAGCATGTGGACCGATGAAGCCTAAATTAATTTAAAATTAATCAGCTAAGCCATCGATTTTGGGCTCGATACAATCGGTGTCGAGCTTGGAGAACTAGAAGAGATTGAGCACTTCATAGTTTTCCTAAGCCTCCATTTACTTCAGCTTGAAATCACATGTCGAATTTCGAAATTTTGATCACAATAAAGCCAGATCTATCCCAGAATTCGGATCACAGAACATAAGACACATTAGATTTATCTTTGAATTTCGTGTGTATGATTATAGTAACATGAATTCTCATATCTGTCACATTGCTAGGAAGATGTCTTATATCCATAATATAAAGAAGCTTAAGAGATTTAGTGCTCAGTCTATTCCTTTGTGGCTCTATGCCTCATTACTTTGTGATTATATGGTGATAATAACTTTGAAGTTATGCAATGTTGTTATATTGATGACTGTGTATTTCAGATAGTGGAAAACCGTAATACCTTTATCACTGCGGAGAGTAGTGACATCTTCAGAAATGTGGTCATTTTGTATTTCAGGTTGTAGAATAACAGCGACACCTTTAGACTGTGGTGTGTGTTCTTCCTAAAGTATTGGAGAGGTTGTTGTGTAGGTAAATCCCCTCTGCGGACATAGGTGATCCCTCTAGCCCTAAGGTGGGTCTAGTAGCAAGAGTACATGCTAATGTGTCGATTCTTATTTAATAAATGAAACTGAGTTAGGATAGATGTCCTACCTTTGTTCCTGTTATCTTCCTATATTCTAAAGCATCACTAGGTGACTATCGATTTTCTACAATCTACTGAAAATAGACATTCCCTGGCTATCATTTTATTTTTAGAAATATCACTACCTTCATTATCCTCATTTAACCTATTTTCACTATCTCTCATTTTTCCTCTCACTCTGAAATTCCATGTTTTAACCTGAAAATTTTCTCATTTTTTTCCTTTTACCCTACCTAAAACCCCATTCCCATTACCTAATACCCCATTTAAACCCTCCTTTTCACTCCATTCCTCATTCCCCTTCAAAAAAATGAAAAAACCCTTTTTCATTGTTTTTTAATAAGTTTTATATTTCATTTGGGCCCCACTACTTAAAATAAGACCCTGTTTAATTTTAAATACCCAAAATCCCTTATTTTCTTTAAGCCCTCACTTTAAAGCCTTTAAACTCCACTCTAAACCTTAACCCCCCCACTTCTTTAAAACACCCAACTCCTTCATATTTTAAACCCCCGTCACAGACTTCACCCCCGCTCTCATAAGACCCTGACCCTAACCCTTTAAAGCACTTCTGCTCTTTGATGTACCTGGGCCCTGTTTTACAAATGTGAGCCTCACACCATAATAATCCCTCTGCTCCATATACCCCGAGCCCCACTACCTAAAACTACCCATCGATCCATTCACCTCCCGACCACCGTTGGATCAACTCCTTCTGATCCAACGACCCTCATCACTTATTGCACATTCAAACGCCCAAGAGTTAAAACCTTTCAAACATGCAATATGGGAATTTTTATTACCATCCCATCCCTCCACGTGTCGCCCCCTCTATGGTATCACGTCCCTCCGCCCAAAACCACATCACCACTCTCATCCCGTGCGATAAATCGTCCATAGCTCCCATGCTAAAAACTTAGAACCGTCAACCCATTCAAATGCATAAACCCCTGTGTCTCTGTGATAATCCCCCATCCTTCATTTATGCCCCGGAAAATGCTTCCAATGACCCGATAAGCCATAAAAAGATGCAGAATGGCCACAAACCTTCATTTCCTAGACTCTATCCACAACAAAGGTTTTAAATTAATAGTTTTTTTTAATGTGTAGGTGATTATACATGGCGAAAATTCATAAATCACATTTCTAAGGTCCAAGAATTTTCTAAACAGGTCCTCTAGGTGACGATCTAGAATGACTTGTTTCATCTAAAGGATCAAGAGCATGGGATCAATCAGAGTCAGCGAGTTTTCAATCAAAGGACAGAGAACAAGATAAAAGAAAATAAGAGAATGTTTACAGCGGTAGTCAAAGATTAAAGGTTTAAATCATAGGTTAAATATGGAAAGCATGATTAAAAGACAAAGTTTAAGGATGAAGCACAAGCAAAAGAAGGTCAAAATAAAGATCAAAGAATAAAACGGTCAAGGGAAGAAATAAAGAAAGAAATGACAATAGAAATAAAGGAGAAAACTGTAATACAGACATCGAGAGACAAATCCAAGTTTTAAAGACTAAACAGGGTTTAAATAATAAATCAAAGGAAAACTAGCAAAGAAGGCATATCTGAATGAAAAGGAAAAACAATAATTACTTCTTCAAAACATATTTTATTACCTACAGCCTAAATTCACTTCAATAAAAGCAGCTACAATTATTGAAACAATTAGAGATATTTCCCGGCTACTCAACAGTTATTTTAAAAGTTAATTAAAATCCTTAAAAGTCAAAAATATCCTAAAGTTAGCTCATAAATTAAGTTAACAGTTATTGTTACAGTGAGTCAGTCACAGATATTTTTCCTTGGGCCTTGCATGGTCTCAAAGGTAAATATTACATTAAATATGTAATAAATACTATTCTGTCACCCTAGGTTAGGGAAACCTCCTCATTTTGCATACAAATATTGCATGTAATGTTAATTTTTAGTGTTGGTTGGTTTGATGCTTGATTAGAGGATTAGCTGCTAGGCTGGATTTGATCAGACTCTGAGCTGCAAAGGTTATTGCACTAGAGTAATGTAACTGTTTTGGACATCAGAAACACAAGCACGTTCACAGGATTCTTGAGCTATGTTAATGGTGATGTTATCCTTCTTTGTCATTATTTCTCTTATGTTTTCCATATTGTCCATCATTTCTCTGATAAAAGAACATAAATTTTAGATTAAGATATGTTGTCTTGGCACCTTAATTCTGTCTCCTTCTTTCATCTTAATGTTTTTTTCTGCAAGGTCTGATTAGAGAATTCAGGGTTGTCCTGCTCTTTAATTCCACCTATCTTGTTGCCTTGAATTTTACTCAGTAGAGTAAAGCCAAAGAAGTTTATGGTTTTCCCTGTCCTTTGGTTTTTCTTGACATGTTATTTTCAAGGCCTTATTTGAAGTTTTCTTAGTAGAATCGAGCCGAAGAAGTTTATGGTTTTCCCTGTCCTTTGATTTTTCTTAAACTGTTGCTTTAAAGGCCTTCTTTGAAGTTTCAATAAATAATTCAGGGGTATCCTTCTCTTTAATTTCACTGACTATTATCTTAAATGTTTTCTTTGTCTGAAAGTAATAACTAGAGAATTCAGGGGTGTCCTGCTCTCTAGGATTGTTGGATTGTTGTCTTAAGGTTTACCTAGTAGAGTCTGGCCAAAGAATTCTATGGTTTACCCTGTCCTTTGTTTTTTCTTAAGAATTTACCTAAAAGGATTTTCTTGTTTAAGTATAGTTAAAGGATTCTTAATTTCCCTTTAGTTTTACTGATTTCACAACTTACTGTCATTCCATATTTCATCTATCTAAAAGATCCACTTGATATAGTTATATTTCCCTATGAAAACCCTTGCAGAGTTGATGAAAAATTAAATCCTTTTATGACTCCATAGCCCAATGGATTAATGCTTCTCGCAATCTATCTATTCAACTGAAACAATGAAACAATCTATCAACCAATCAAAACAAAACAAGCAGTCCTAGAACTTCATAACTAGCCTGAAATCAGAAAAAATAAACATAAAGATAAATCATTTTCATCACAAACATAGAGAGAGCCCTCTCTGATTCTAGGAAGGCTCAGTCCTTGGACTTCAAAGTTGTTTGATGTGGTTCCCTACAGAGTTGTTCTTGCTAATCTTGCAAATATCGGGGAGCCAACATAGTGGCGACCATACTAGGGAATCTTAGTTATTAAACAACTTAATGTTACCTCAAGAACTCAAAAAACCTCATTCAAATTTAGATGAATCAAGTGTTATCCAATAATGGTATCTAGTTGTTGATGGTGGACAACAACCAGCCTAAAGACAGTTAAAAATCATCCACCTGGTGACTCCACTGGTTTTCAGTAGGCCTGCTGACTCCACTGGTTTTCTATAGAATACACTGGGAAAATTATTGAGAAATACTAATATAATTAAACCTCAAAAGAACCCAGTCAAGAATACTTTGTGGATTGAGTATTTATTTCATAGATTGGTTTGTTTTTTTAAAATGTTATAAACTTCCAACCTCTCTGATTTCTAGGCCTAAGTTCTGGCTTCTAGAAGAATCTATACCAGATCTCATCCTGACCCAAACCCTCCTACAATAGTTGAAAATCATGAGAGCATCCTAAAGAAATCTCCTAGATATTAAAAATCCAACTGTTAGTAGACCAATTCACAAAGCAAGTTCCCTAACTGAAAACCTTAAATACTTGTAGAATATCCTCTCTGACTCACCCGTAGAACAAAGCTTGTCTAGGACTAGATCTCAGAGTTGGATAACCCAGATAGTTTTAGACCCATCCACCTTATAGAAAAATCCTGTTGTACTAACGCCAACCCCCATTCATACACCCAATGTTCACCTTCCTCCATTTAACCCTTTACCTCCTTTTGTCAATCCTACACTTGTTAACCCTCCTTTGTTTCCCCAACCACAAATCATGGCAGCCTTGTATGCCCCACTAGTTTTACCACAACCTATATTGCCTATACCATAGGACTACCAATCTAGGATCCCACACTTTGATGGAACTCATCCCAAAATTGCTCAACGACATGTAGATAAGATGAATGATGCTTTCGATTACCAAGAAATAGAAGATGAGACCATCAAAATGAGAATTTTTGCCCAAATTTTAGGAGGAGAAGCCAATAAATGGTTCAAAAACTTATCCTCTAATAGCATCCATGACCTCCCTACTCTTCGTCAAGAATTCATAAATAAGTGGGAAATAAATAAACATCCTCTTCAAATCATGTCAGAGTACAAGAACCTTAAAAGGAATGCAGAAGAAAGTGTTCAATATTATTGCACTAGGTTCAACAGTGTATATAATTCACTTCCCCCTCACATGAAACCCCCACAGGTTTTAGCCCTAGTGAAATTTCTAGATGTTTTTTATCCAGAGATGTCTTATCAATTAAGAGAAAGAGAACCCCTTACATTATAAGACATGCAGAGGGGAGCAGTAAGTGTAGAGGTCAATCTGATTTCCAAAAGGGCTAGAATGAGAACTAAAAAAATGGTCACATGCAAGGAAGAACCTGTGGCCTCTATATCTGATGCCAAGATCGATAACCTAGTTAGAACCATGGAAAGGATGATGGAGAGAATAAACATAAATGAGAGAGCTTCCCCTAGAGAAACCCAAACAGCTCCTCAAAACATAAATCAAAACCAAAACCAAAACCAAAACTTTAGGAGAAATCCCCCTCAAATAAGACAGAGAAGTTATGATTAGAAAATGAGGCCTCCTTTCCAAGAAAACTATGTTGATGAGGATGAGGGGGTGATTGAAGAATCAGAGGAAAGTCATATCAATCTAATGGGAGTAAATAATGAGGATATTGTTTTCCTCACTGAGGAGGAACAAGGAATACTTGCCCCAAATGAAGAAGAAATCCTAGAATCCGAGGACTATAAGCAAGGCTCAGAAAATTCCATCATGGAAGTACATAGGAAATATGACCTCAGGAGCAAGAAAACCCAAGACACTCCCAAGAGAAACAACCCAAAAATTTATGCTAGGATGACCCCTGAAACTAATCCTAAAAAGACAACAAAAACTTCAAAAGGTTTGGTTAAAAGTTATGATAAAAATAGAGACAAAAACAACCAACATAGTGGTGACCAAAGCAGCACTAGTAATCTAGCTAGTAGCCCTAACAAAACTATTTTAACTGAGACTCTAAATAAAAATCAGCAAGCTAAAATTGTTGTCGAAATAGTGTCTGATAAAACTGATTCAAACCTGCTAAAGGCACAGACACCTTTCAATATTAAGAATGAAATTTCCAAGATAAAAATCTCCATACCTCTTACTGAATTAGTTACTCAAGATGTATATAGATCCCAAGTTTTGAAAGCTTTAAACATAGGAGAAAATACTGATTATGTAATTTTAAATGATGACAGACCTGAATTTTTTTTTGGACCAGAAGTAGAGGGAAAATTTCAAGAGGGAGGTGTACCTCTTTTTTATGTCAGTTTGAACATCCATGACAAAATCCTTCACAATTCCATGTTAGAATCGAGAGCTTCACATAACCTCATGCCAAAGGTAGTAACAGAAAGACTAGGCCTTGAGATAACTAGACCATATAAAGATATATACTCATTTTATTCTATTAGAGTTAAATTTCTAAGCCTAATCAAATATCTATGTGTTAATATAGCACAAATACCAGCCAAGAGCCTAGTAATGGATATTGTAGTGGCTGACATTCCCCCCAAATATGGCATGCTCCTTTCACGCTCATGGGGAGCTAAAATCCAAGGCACCCTCCAAATGGATATGACCTATGCTACTATACCTATATTTAGTCAACCAAGAAGACTATATAGGGAGACTCATATGAAATACATGGTCAGTAGTCAAGAAAAGCCGTATAACTCCCCTCTTTATTCTCTCCACACAAACATTGATTCATTTATCCTTTACAATGATGAAAAAATTAACGAACAAGTAGTAGAAAATGAGCAAACAAATGAAAAAGAAGAGGAAAAAGAGGAGGAACAGTCAGAACAGTTAGCCCAAATAGAGAATGAACAACATAATTGAAAACAGAGTGGTAGCCACAATTACAAACATAATGATAAATCTAAAATTGAACCTCTTTGGAGCATGAGCTTTGATGGTTCTTGTGGTAAAACTGGTTCAAGAGTAGGTGTTTGGGTGCACAACACTGAGAATAACCATGCAGAAGGCCACTCATATAATCTGAACTTTCAATGTACAAATAACATAGAAGAATATGAGGCACTCCTTCTAGGGCTACAATTACTTAAGAAACCAAGAGCCAAAAGGATTTATTTCCATGAGGATTATGAGATAGTCATTAGGCAGATTAAGGAATAATATTCAGCTAAGAATCATAGATTAAGAGCATATAGAAATGATGCCCTTGACCTCTAAAAAATATTCAAACAATATGATCTTACCTTTGTCCCAATAAATCAAAACATCCTTGCCAACAGTCTAGCTTTTGCAGACAGTACTTGTCAAAAACCTTATCATAACCAACAGTACACAGTACAAGTCAAATATAGGCCAGCAGTCCCTGATAATATAAAATATTGGCAAGTTTTTGAAGATGAAAAATAGATTGAAGACTTCCTGCAGTCCATAAATGAGTTTGAAATGCCAAATTCAGATTCAGATCATGAAGAAGATTGCCCTACTGAGGAACAAACTTACAAATAATAACCTCTTGAACAGGCTAATGTAATTCTGTTAGAGGAAGAATACCCACATGAGACATAACTATGTGTAGACCCAGAAAAAGAAGACTTTGAAGTGCTGCAGTTTATTAGTTCCCCGTAATTTGCAAGATTAGCAAAGTCAAACTGCAGAGACAACATTGTTTCAACCACTTTGGGATTCTAGGATCTAGCCCTCCTGAATCCGGAGAGGGATCTCTCTAATAAAGTGCAAATATTGATTTATCTTTAAAAGCTTTTGGGTATGATATTAGGCTAGTTATGAACAACAAGGGTTTTGTTTTGTTTTGGATGGTTGAGCATGATTATTAGTTGAGTGGAAAGTCCTAAATGGAAAAAGTTTCAAAGGTGTGAAGTTGCAAGAAATCAGAACAAGCTTCGGCTAAAAAGATAGATATAACGCTGGATTTTAGTCCATTGGGCTATGGAGTCATAAAAGGGCTTTAATTGTACAACAATTCAAGAGTGATCCAAGGGGCAAGTCATCTATATCACAAGATCTTTTGAAATTAAATGATGTAATGGAAACAAGAAGGTGTTGGAGGGGTGGAAACAAATAATAATTTCAAATAGGATTTATAGTATGTCCAAAAAAGAAAATCCTTTTAAGCAACTGTTTAAAACCAACCAAAGGGCAGGGCTCACCATAAACCTCTTTGGACAAGCTTTTATTAAAGATAACTCAAGAGACAAACAATCTAGTAATCCGCATAATTACTTTTAGAAAGGATGAAAAACACATAAGAGAAAACAAAGTGCAACTTAAGATCAGGTAAGATACTTTTAAATCTAGTCTGCTTTCAGCAAACACTAAGGGAAACTTTTAGAATTACCTTTGGAGAAAGAAGCTAGAAAACATGGCTTACCATCACTTTTCTAGTCTAACTTTAATAAGAAAGTAATGAAAATAACATTCAAGAATAATGTTTAAAGAAAACAATAGGACGAGGGAACGCCAGCACTCCTAACTGCCTAAACCATATTAAATCATTCTTAAATAAACAAATTGGAGGAAAACATTGAGATAAAGCTTATCAGTCAGAGAAGGGTAATGTAAACAGTAAGTCCTAACTCTATTCTTGTTGTTATTTATCAGAGAATAATGGAAAATATGGCATACATGAAAGGAAAAACAATAACTAAGAAAGGGGCACTTCACTAGTAATATAGACTAGGATCCCAAGAAATAGCTTGTATATTGAAGTCAAACCAGTTACATCTTCAAGTCCAATGTTTCAGTTCAGCAATCATCTTCACTTCTTAGACTAACTTATTTAATCACAAACAAAGCTTCAAGAGCCTTTGAACACTATTTACAAGTAGAAGTTTCGAGGACAAGTATATTTCAAATTTTTGCAACCAACATTGTTTCATCTCCTACAGAAGTATTTATAGAAGAAATGAGGAGGTGGGATGGGATAAAAGATCTCCCAGGTTCAATTAATACAGATTAATGCTTCTCGACTTTTGATGGGTACAATGGAGAAGTTTACAGATATTTCCTCTGTATTAATTGTTTTATATTAAGAATTAAACTCGGTGGGATGATTTTTTTGACTTTTAGGCTCTGTGTCATCTATGTAATAACTTAGCAGATATTTTGTAATAAGTTCTTTGGCTGAATTAACTGTTCGCCTGTATTTGAGGAAAATATTCTCTATTCTGGTCATTACTCGGCCTCTGTTGAATGCTTTGAGGTTACAAGTGGCAATCTGGTAGCTAAGAGGAATCAATTAGCCTCTGATGTGGCAGTGGAGGCATCCTCTGTCTAATAAATATTCTTGATTTGTCTTTAATTGTGTTTAATTCAGTGGATTAGGCTTTTGATTTTTGATCTTAGCCGTAATCCACCAAAACTGTGAAAACAATCTTCAATCTTCAGCTCTGTTGTGGTTAGGTCTTCAACACTGATACTCTTTGATTTGTTTTAATTCTCTGTGTCTTGTTGATGTGCAGGTGTGCAAAGGGTTCTTATGGCATCAGTGCTCATGATGCACTGATGAAACGTGATATGGAACCCCGCAGATGGATGTTCTTTAATAAACGAAAGCCTAGAGGATCCTCATCCTCGGCTTTTGTTCTCCTTTAAAATCATATGAAAAAAAACCTTTAGAACCTGCAAAATACATCAAATAATTAAGAAATCCTGCGTTATTTGGGGTAAAATTGCTTTGGAGGCTGTGATTAGGAGCTTGGCCGTTGGATGAGTGCATCCGACGGTAGAGATTTGTGCATAAAGGTTAAAAGGAGAGCGGCTGAAAGAAAGGTGCAGGGGATTAAGTTAGGGCCGTTGATCTTGCAGAGATCAACGGTCAGGAGCAAAGGTAATAAGATAATGCAAAGGGTCACATCATAATTACATAGATGAAAAATGCAAAAAAAATACAAAGGAATTAGGTTAAAAATCATTTGCGGTGAAAAAAGCATTGGGAGGGAAATTGGGGTTTCCAAATGATCGTAGGTCGTTGGATGAATTTGGCCCATGGAGATCAACGGTCAGGACTGATCTATGAAGGCCCTTTGGAAAAGGCAGAGGGCGATAGTGTAATGAGATATTATATGTAAGCCGTTGATTTACAAAGATCAACAGCGGAGGTTGCACGCGATGTAATGTAATAGAAATGGGGGAAGCGGTTTCGGGAGGAGAAACTAGCAATATCACGTGGGAAAAGGGGAGGAAGGTGGTTTCACCTTTTTGAACGTAATATGCATTATCAGTTGACACATGGCATTTCAATACCGCCCATTTCGTGTGATTTTGGAGAATTATCATTCAGGCATGAATCTACGCGAAAATACGCGTTGGCTGTTAGATCTAAGGTCTTAGAATGGATGCCTTAAGGAAGAGCACGATATCAACAAGGTGCATGGGTCATAGCAGGAGGGGTGGTTTTATTTTGAGCCGTTGGATTAGAGATCAGATGGCTGAGATCAACTCGGTAGGAAGGTAGGACCGACAGGGGTCGGGCCTGTCGGGATCATTATGAACTATTAAATGTAAAGGATCAATGACGGAGATTGCATCTGGGGATAAAAGGAAAAATAAACGAGGCCATAGAACATTATAAAGTGGGGTGTATGAATTTAACCAAAGGTCGGGAGGATTGATATGGGCCATCGGATCTTGACACGTGGACGGCCCAGATGTAATCGAAGCTCTTGCGATTGGTGGGGCAATGGACATGGGAGCACCGAAGGGATTGACTGTGGGTCGTCGATTTGCAGATTAGATCGACGGTGGAGGATGAATCAGAAGACCACCAATCGGAGGCGACGAATAAAATAATACACTGTGCCAATGGAATTCTTTGATGCAATATAGCGCTGGTCGTTGATTGGCTCAAGATTCAACGGTGGAGAAGGGCTCCGACCAATGAATGGCGGGCCATGTTTATAACATGAAAAATCAAAATTTTATGGAATACAAAGGGATTATTACATCGGGGAGGGATATATATATAAGGTTAGGCACCCGATTACGAGGCCTTTTGGATACATGAGAAGGGTAAAGGGACCAGGATCTATACATAAAGGGTGCCAATCGGCATCGGAACAATGGTGCGGGGCTTTTCAATCTACCCATTTGGAAAATCTTCGATGCGAGATTTTACTTACCATTGATCGGTTCCTAAGATCAACGGTTCTTCTTCTTTCAAAACAATGAAATAGCGGATTTCTTTTATAATATAGAAAAATGGGTTTTATTATTTTTACAAAGTAAAATAGCATCGGGGATGGGTTCTTTTATATTTCTTAGCACCCGATTATGGGGCCGCTGTTTCATAGGTAAAGCAAAGGCCCGGGGCTTATATATATCAGGGCCAATTTGCATCGAAAATTTTAACATGGTAAAAAGACTTGCGCGCATCAATTGTTTCTGATGCGATAAGCACCCGACTGGGTTAGTGCTTGGTTCTAGGGCGTGGGCATATGGTGGGGAAGTGGTTAGGACTTAGCCCAAAGGGGCTTAAGCCCATAGTCGGAAAACTTATTTTTTTATGAAATTTTTCAAGGTTTTTGATGGATTTAGGGGTTTCGGTAAGGTTCAAAAGTGAGTTTCAAACCTTATAAAATGATTTTCATGAAGGGGAAATGGGGATAAATGAAAAATAGAGAAATTTTATGGGGGAAAAGGGAATAAAATGAAGGTTATTTTCAAGTGGAGGAGCGGAAAAATGGGATTTTGCAGCAGTCTTTTCTCTATAAAAATAGAAAATTTCTGAGTTTAAAAGGGAAACAACAATGAATATTTAAACAAAGGGCATGATGTTTTCATAAGGCTTCAAGAGATAACATTTTTTTACAATAAAACTTATTTCTTGAAGACTCAAAAATTATTTAGCCACCTTTTTATATAACAAATTTTATAGGTGGCTAACAGTGGCTCCACATGGGGATGGTGCCTTCTTGAAGGCATCAAGAACTTCAGACTTGCATTCTCTGGGGGGCTGATCAGTGCCTCATCCATTGGGCTGCAACTTTCTTTACTTGGATGATCTTATTTTTCTCTGAAAATATTAACAACCATGAAAAACAGTGGATCTTCATCAACACAAGCTTTCTACCTACCCAATCCTACTGATCTAACATTTTTTCTTCTTTTTAGAGTGCAGTTAGATTGGAAAACTCTCTTACAACATTTTATTCTTTTTACAGCGAAAAAAAATCTAATCTATTTTTAATTCTTATTTCTCCATGAAATCAGATTAAACAATTGAGTTCATATGCTTTTCTACCTAGTATACTAATTTGTTAGGATTAAACAGTCTAACATATTTTTATTCACTATTTTCTAAAACAGAAATTTAAAAGCATACAAGTTAGGTTTGAACAGTCTAACTTGTAGCTAATCTACAGCATGAAAAACAAGCTGCACATAGATATTATTTTACAGAAAGTTAAATCAAAATGGAAGGCTTAAGATTTGAAAGTTTCTCAGCACGACCTTCTCTTTTCTACAGCTCTATTTTTTAGTTTATTCGAGTTGTTTTTGCTTGTTATCTGGTTCAGATTTTGAGCTGATTAGAACCAATTTTACCTCTTTTTTTTACTCAAGAAATAAACATATTTCTCATTTCTCTTTTGAAAACTAAGGTTCAGATTTTGAGCTTGTTTGAACCTTTAATTTCTAGTCTAATCTACCTAACTGATAAGCCAAGATTAAGTTGTTTGGAAAATCGAATTCACTAACCTATCAGCAGACAATTTAAAAATTAATTAATCATGATTAGGCTGTATGACTAACTAGAAGCGTGTTTTTAGGAGTGGCACTTGAGCTTGCACACTTTCGAATTTTCTTCTCTTTTTTGGTATGGGGATGTACCTTTATTGTTTTTACAATCTGCCCTCTTTTCTTTCTTCTATTGTTTTTGTATTTTTGATTTTTCTAACTTTGAATGCAATGGTGGATGAAATATTTATAATGGGAAAAAGATAAAAAGGCTTCAAAATATGGCATGGATCAAGAGAAGTAATGTTTGAGCATCCTGCCATTGACAGGACCCCCTAACAGTTCAGCTCCATTCAGCTCCTGCAAGAAAAAGGCATTGTTACCAGTAGCAGAATGAATAAGGTAAGGGCCAAGCCACAAGTTATCAAATTTTCCATGCTTGCCCTTGTCTTCTCTTCTTGAATCCCACTTTAAAACTTTGTCCCCAACATTAAAATTGTTGGCCTTTGTTCTTCTATCAAAAAGCTTTTTGATGCTGTCCTGCTTTTGCAATGCTTTGTTATAAACCTCCTCTCTGATTTGCTGAAGATGAATAGTCTGATTTATCCTTCTGATCATGTCATTGTCTTCAGACTGAATCTCTTGAATCAACTTTATAACTGGTACACCAAGGCTGGTAGGAAAAATTTCATCTGTACCATACACAAACTGGTAGGGTGACATGCCAATAGATTTTTTCAATGTCAATCTGTCAGCCCAAAGTGCATGCACAAGCTTTATGTGCCAAGACTTTTTGTTGTCTTCCAGCAACTTTTTTATTATGTTCACCAAACTCTTGTTTGAGGATTTGGCTAGCCCATTACCTTGAGGGTAATAGGCCATGGAATGACCCGATGTTATCTGATATTTGTGACATAACTCAACCATCTTCTTGGATCCAAATGCAACTGCATTATCAATGATGATCTTCCTAGGATAGCCAAATCTAGAGAGGATGTTAGTCTCCATGAATTTATGATGACTGAGTCATTGGCTTGCCTAGAAGGGATGGCTTCTATCCATTTGGTGAAGTAGTATGTCGTAGTGAGAATCCATCTATGTTGGACAGAGGATTGTGGATGGATTTCTCCTATGAATTCAATTCCCCACTATTTAAATGGAGCTTCAACAGTGACTGGATGTAGAGGTAAGGGTAGCAGCTTCCTTTTGCCTTCAAAAAGTTGGCTTTTATGACAAGCAATTATCATCTTGTGTACATCAAGAAAGAGAGTGGGACAATAGTAACCAGCCCTCAGGATTTTGTTGGCTATTGTCTTCCAGTAGAGGTGGCCTCCACATTCTCCTTCATGGAACTCTTTCTTAACCTTCTCTGCATCATACTCAGGCAAAAATTTAAGCAATATCCCACTCGCATTTTTCCAATAAAGACATTTATCTATAATGCAGTAGTTTACAGCTTTTAACTTTAAAAACCTTGCCTTTGTTTTTGATAAACCAGGGGGTGTATTAAAATTAAGCAAAACATATAGAATATCAGCATACCAAGAGGAATTCATAAAATGATCTTCAACAAAGGGAGTTGAGAGTTCCTCTTGTTCATCTAAAGCATTTATCATATTAATATCAAGAACTTAAAAATTTGATTCAGCCATTAATCTAGCTAGACCTTGGCCTTTGATGAGTTTAGTGGGTTTGATCTCTAAATCATATTCAAGAATAACAGTTATCCACTTACCTCTCTTACCATCTGGGTTCTGTCTTAGAATGTCTTTCACAACTGAATTTGGAACAAAGCCAATGATGTGTGAGTGAAGGATGTATACTCTGAATTCTTTTAAAGCTTTAACCAAAGAAAAATCTTGCTTTTCCATAATGTTATACTTCAAAGGAGAATCTCTCAATGCCTTGCTAAAGAATGCAATAGGCTGCTCTTGTCCTTGTGGAATTTTCTGAAAAAGGACAACAGCTATTGTATGTTCTGATGCAAATGAAAAAATATAAAAATCTTTTGAAAAATCAGGACTTATTAGAACTGGTGTTTTGGTTAACGCTTTTTTCACTAGCTCAAACGACTTCTTTGCTTCCAATGTCCATTTTACCCCTTTCTCCTTTTTCAACATATTCGTAATGTTTCTAAAGAGCTCAGCCAAGTTGGGTATGAACCTTCTCAAGAAATTAATCTTTCCAATGAAAGATTGGAGTTCCTTGATGTTTCGAGGATGAGAGATTTTCAATATGGCCTCAATCCTCTTAGGATCTATCTTAATACCCTCTTCTAAAATAATCTTCCCAAGAAGTTTACCTTATTGGAGCCCAAACATTGTTTTCTTAGGGTTTAAAGATATCCCAAATTTTCTACATTTCTCGAATACTTTTCTTAAATGTTCTAAGTGCTCTTCATCTATATTTTAAAACACAGTGACATATTCAAGGTAAATAATGATGAAGTAGCCTAATTCTTCGGAGAATGCTATGTCCATGGCTCTCTGAAAATTTGCACCAGCATTAATTAGAAAAAAAGGCATTTTCACATACATGAAAGTGCCCCAAGGTGTAGTAAAGGTTGTCTTTAATTGATCATCAGGGTGAAATAAAATCTGATTGTACCCTGAGTAGCCATCAAGCAAAGAAATTATTTTGGAACCAACTACCCTTTGTAAAATATGGTCCATCTTAGGTAAAGGGTAGTTTTCCTTCAATGAAGATTTTTTTAAGTCTCTAAAGTCTATACAAAGCCTAATCTCTCCTGTTTTCTTCCTAACTGACACCAGATTAGACACCCACTCAGAATATCTAATAGGGACAATAATACCAGCTTCATTCATTTTCTTAATCTTCTTCTCAACCAAAGGTAACTGAACAGGGTTTATTCTGCGCAGCTTCTGTTTAAATGGCTTTGGGTTTTCCTTGAGAGGAATTTTGTACTGAATTATTTCAGTGTCATAGGATTTCAGATCTTTGTAACTCCACGCAAAAACATCGGAAAATTGTTTAAATAGCTCTATGTATTTGAGTTTAATGTGAGCTGGTAAAGTCTTAGACAGTTTGATCATCATTGGTTTTAGTTCACTGCCTATATTACACTCTTCAACTTCAGTCTCTATAGGCTCCAGTTTTGGCTTCTTGGCCACATCGTTGAAATCAAACAACTCTTCTAAAGGGGCCAGACCCTTCGGAAAACTTTGATTTTTAGACTGCAAAGTTTCTAAGTCCTATGTTTCTAACTCTGCAATCACTTATGTTTTATTTTCAAGTTTTCTAGATAACAGGTTTACATCAGCAAGCTCAGGAGACCTTTCTTCTTCATCAAGAAATTTTTCTTCGCTAGGGCAGTCTGTTTCATAATCTGAATCCGAACTGGGAAGTTCAAATTCATTTCTGAACTGCATGAAGTCTTCTATTTGTTTATCTCCGTCAAACACTTGCCAATATTTCTTGTTATCAGGAACATCTGATCTGAATTTAATCTGCGTTGTACATTCTTTGGTTTCATATGGCGTTAGGCATGTTCTAGCAGCAAATGCTAAACTGTGGGCCATGATATTTTTTCTTCTCGGGACAAAAATCAATTGAGATTCCTCAAAAGTTTTTAGCAAATCCACGACATCATTCCTGTAGGCTCTAAGTCTAGAGTGATTAGCGTTGTATTCCCCGTTGACTTGCCTAATGAATAACTCTGAATCCCCATGCACTTTAATTCTTTTGGCTACTAATTTCTTCAACAAATGAAAGCCTAAAAGAATGGATTCGTACTCCGCTATGTTATTTGAAAACTAAAATTTTAATCTATAGGAAAGGCTTTCTGTGTGGTTGTTTTCAGTGTTGTGTATCGAGACACCTGCACCAGTGTTACTCCTAGTGCAAGACCCGTCAAAGTTCATACTCCATAGAGGACTAGTCTCGGGTTCATCAGTTTGACTATCATCCTCTACAACTAAAGTTCTTTCGGTTTGTTCTTGAATATCGGCACTTGGTTGAATATGTTTTAATTGCTCAATTTTTTCAATGTGTTGAGGAACGTTTTCTTGACTCTCAAGGTTAAAAAGCGATGGAAGCATGATTTGTAGTTCAAGACCTGTGTGTTGTTTGCTGTTGTTCACAGGTTCAACAAACTATTTAGACACTTCTGTGATGTCTTCCTCTTCCTCTCTATTGACCATTAATTGACTTAAAGTGACTTTTTCATCCAATATTTCATCGTTAAACAGGATAAAAGAATCAAGGCCTGTATTTACAGAGTACAAAGGAGAGTTTTGTGGTCTATCTTGGCTAGTAACCATATACTGCATATGGGACTCCTTGTAAAATCTTCTTGTTTGATTAAACACAGGGATGGTCGCATATGTCATTTCCATCTGCATAGTTCCTTGTAACTTAGCTCCCCAAGATCTAGATAACAACATGCCATACTTCAGGGGTACATCAGCCACAGCAATATCCATGAAAAAACATTTGGCTGGAATATGTGCTAAGTTAACGCAGAGGTCTTTGATTAATCCTAAAAATTTTACTTTGCTTGAGTCAAAGGAGTAAAGGTATTTGTAAGGTCGAGTGATTTCAAGGCCTAAGTTCTCCATTACATCTTTGGGCATTAAATTTTGAGAGGCCCCGGAATCATGCATAGAGCTGTGCAATATCTTGTCATGAACGTTTAAACTTACTTAAAAAGGAGGAATAGGTCCTTCTTGATATCTACCTTCAATATTAGGACCAAAAATGAGCTCTGGTTGGTCATCGTTAAGATTGACTGTGTCATTATTGTCCTCTATGTTTAAAGCCTTCAAAATTTGGGTCCTATATACATTTTGGGCAGCTAACTCAGTCAGGGGAATAGAGATTTTAATTCTTGAAATTTCTTGCTCCAAACTAATAGGAATTTGATTCTTCGAAGTACTTGTCTTAGCCTTATTAATTGCCGCTCTGTCAACAAAATCTGTTTGCTGATTTGTTCTATTTACATTTGACAAAATTGTCTTAACAGGAGTATTAGCTGAGGTGCTAACACTACTATGGTCTACACTCTATTTTTTAGTATTTTGAGTGCCTTTCTCTTTACCTTTATCAGAATTTACAGCCACTGTTTTGTCTTTCTGTTTTACAATTTTAGGTTTACTTGCAGTGTTGTTTTGTGAAGAATTATCTAATGTTTTGGTCTTGGGAGTTTGTTGATTGCTTTTACTCCTAAGGTCATATTCCTTTTGAGGCTCTATGATAACATTTTCCATGTCTTGATAATAACTTTCATCATTATCTCTTTTATCATCATAGGGTGTATACAAACCTTGTTTTCTATCATAATGAACTTCAAAGTCATCATTATATACTCCCAACATATTGATATCATCATCCTCTATTTGCTCTATTGTGTCTTCAACCTCACTCACATAGTTTTGATGAAAGGGAGGAGTAATTTGTTGATCATCTTCCCTTGGTCTATTTTGAGGTTGGCTCCTTCTAAAATTTTGATTTTGGTTCTAGTTTCTATTTTGAGGAGCTGTTTGATTTTTACTTGCTTGAGTCTCTCAAGAATGCTCATTTTCTTCATCATCTCCTCCATCATTATTTCCATCTTTGAGCTGGAAGTAGAAGGTACGGATTCCTCTCTAAAGGATACTCTCTTCTCATTTTTCATTCTCGCTCTTTTCTCCATCAAGTTTACTTCCACAGCAAGAGCCCCTTTTTGCATATCTTCAAGGGTTAAGGGATCTCTCTCTCTCAGTTGATAGGCCATTTTAGGGTCAAACCCTTTAGGAAAATTTTTTAGAGCTAAGCCTTGTGGAGGTTTTAGATCAGGAGGGAGTGCATTATACACACTGTTAAATCTAGTGCAATAGGCCTGCACACTTTCCCCTGCGTTTATTTGGAGATTTTTGTAATCAGAAATTATTTGAAGAGGGTTGTTCCTTACTTCCCATTTGTTTAAGAATTTCTGATGGAAGCCTTGGAGATCATTTATACTGTGGGGGACCAAGCCTTTGAACCATTTTCTTACTTCTCCCCATAAACTCTAAGAAAATAGTCTAAGTTTGACAGAATCATCATCAGTTTCATTTCTGTCAAAGTAGTCATTCATCTTATCCACATGTTGTGATGAAGTAGTAGCATTAATGGCATCGTACAATGGTATTTTGGACTGATAGTCCTGTGGAAGATTGACTAAGAGCAAAGTAAGGACTAACGGTGCATACCATGCTGCCATGATAGAGGGTGGAGGTGGATTTACAAGAGGGGGATTAACAAAAGGGAAAGTGGGCTGAAGTGGAGTGGTTTGAACAGTGGATGTAGGATGAACAGACGTGGATGGACCAGGAATAGATTGTTGAGCTGATCTTGGATGAGAAACACCTAAATTGTAAAGGAAATGTAAATCAGGTGGTGTTGTTTCTCTACTACCAGGATGTTCACTTTGATCCAGGGATGAAAGGGAAGACTCTAAATCTAGATGATCTAAATCATCAAGCGACCTAGTTCTAAATGGATTTATTAAGTCTACTTGTGATTGTTGTAGAGCTGCAAGATTTTCAGGAACTGAATTAGCTCTCAAGGGTGATCTGAAAACAGTTGAAAATTTAATCTTAGAAGACTTCCTAAGGATACTTTCAGGGTTATCAGCTATCTCAGGTGGATTAGGGTCAGGGTGAGCTCTAGTATGGATCTTTCTAGGAGCCACTATGCTATATTTTTCGGACCCAACTAAACAAGAAAAGTTCAACCAAATATGACGGTCTTTAGGAGGCTAACTTATCTGTTTTAAATATGAAAACTTTAATCCTAAAATCCTCTTACTAAGTTCATATGATATTATGATGATAATGGTTCTTCCCAATGGAGTCTTAAGGTCTGTTTTAGGATTGTGGAGTCGCCAAGTGGAATTTTTTAGCTCTTTTGGACGTAAAAAGGTTTTATGGTCCACCACCATGTTTATTGAATACCAATCTGAAATATTTTTGGGTTTTTCTGAGTTATTTTTCAGTCCTATTGGTTCTTAAGAGTGTCCTAAATCTGTTTCAAAACTTAGCTATGGTTATGAGACAAAGACAATCTACTCTTATGGCTAAGCTAGCTGATCTTTCAAGGTTAGATAAACTCTTATGAGAATCCTAGGGTTTGCCTAGTTTTTCGTTGATTCAAACAAGTTTCATCATGATTACCGTTTTCTTGGTACTGCTTGAAAAGGGATTATTTAACTCACTGCACAATTTTCTTGAATTTAGGATTTTCCTGAGTCCTAAGGTGTATCTAAAATGTCTTTTAACTCAGAAGGTCCCTAGTGGAGTCACCAGAAATGTTAGTTCCCTGTAATTTGCAAGATTGGCAAAGTCAAACTGCAGAGACAACACTGTTTCAACCACTTTTGGATTCTAGGATCTAGCCCTCCTGAATCTAGAGAGGGATCTCTCCAATAAAGTGCAAAGATTGATTTATCTTCAAAAGCTTTTGTGTATGATATTAGGCTAGTTATGAAGAACGAGGGTTTTGTTTTGTTTTGGATGGTTGAGCATGATTATTAGTTGAGTGGAAAGTCCTAAATGGAAAAAGTTTCAAAGGTGTGAAGTTGCAAGCAATCAGAACAGGCTTCGGCTAAAAATATAGATATAATGCTGGTTTTTAGTCCATTGGGCTATGGAGTCATAAAAGGGCTTTAATTGTACAAAAATTCAAGAGTGATCCAAGGGACAAGTCATCTATATCACAAGATCTTTTGAGATTAAATGATGTAATGGAAACAATAACGTGTTGGAGGGGTGGAAACAGATAATAATTTCAACTAGGATTTATAGTCTATCCAAACAAGAAAATCCTTTTACGCAACTGTTTAAAACCAACCAAAGGGCAGGGCTCACCATAAACCTCTTTCAACAAGCTCATATTAAATATAACTCAAGAGACAAACAATCCAGTAATCCGCATAATTACTTTCAAAAAGGATGAAAAATACATAAGAGAAAACAAAGTGCAACTTAAGATCAGATAAGATACTTTTAAAACTAGTCTGCTTTCAGCAAACACCAAGGGAAACTTTTAGAATTACCTTTGGAGAAAGAAGCTAGAAAACAGGGCTTACCATCACTTTTCTAGTCTAATTTTAATAAGCAAGTAATGAAAATAACATTCAAGGATAATGTTTAAAGAAAACAATAGGACGAGAGAATGCCAACACTCCTAACTGCCTAAACCATATTAAATCATTCTTAAATAAACAAATTGGAGGAAAACATTGAGATAAAGCTTATCAGTCAGAGAAGGGTAATGTAAACGGTAAGTCCTAACTCTATGCTTGTTGTTCTTTATCAGAGAATAATGGAAAATATGGCATACATGAAAGGAAAAACAATAACTAAGAAAGGGGCACTTCACCAGTGATATAGACCAGGATCCCAAGAAACAACTTGTATATTGAATTCAGATGAGTTACATCTTCAAGTCCAATGTTTCAGTTCAGCAATCATCTTCACTTCTCAGAATAACTTATTTAATCACAAACAGAGCTTCAAGAGCCTTTGAACACTATTTACAAGTAGAAATTTCAAGCACAAGTATATTTCAAAGTTCTGCAACCAACATTGTTTCATCTCATATAGAAGTATTTATAGAAGAAATGAGGAGGTGGGATGGGATAAAAGATCTCCCAGGTTCAATTAATACAGATTAATGCTTCTCGGCCTTTGAGGGGCACAATGGAGAAGTTTACAGATATTTCCTCTATATTAATTGTTTTACATTAAGAATTAAGCTCGGTGGGATGATTTTGTTAAATTTTAGGCTCTGTGTCATCTTTGTAATAACTCAGTAGATATTTTGCAATAAGTTCTTTGGCTGAATTAATTGTTCGGTTGTATTTGAGGAAAACATCCTCTGTTCTGGTCATTACTCGACCTCTGTTGAATTCTTTGAGGCTACAGGTGGCAATCTGGTAGCTAAGAGGAATCAATTAGCCTCTGATGTGGCAGTGGAGGCATCCGCTGGCTGAATAATATTCTTGATTTGTCTTTAACTGTGTTTAATTTAGTGTATTAGGATTTTGATTTTTTATCTTACCCGTAATCCACCAAAACTGTGAAAACAATCTTCAATCTTCAGATCTGCTGTCGTTAGGTCTTCAACACTGATACTCTTTGATTTGTTTTAATTCTCTGTGTCTTGTTGATGTGCAGGGGCACAGAGGGTTCTTATGGCATCAGTGCTCATGATGCACTGATGAAACAAGATATGGAACCCCGCAAATGGATGTTATTTAATAAATGAAAGCCTGGAGGATCGTCATCCTCGACTTTTGTTCTTCTTTAAAATCATATGAAAAAAAAAACCTTTAGAACCTGCCAAATACATCAAATAATTAAGAAATCCTGCGTTATTTGGGGTAAAACTGCTTTGGAGGCTGTGATTAGGAGTGTGGCTGTTGGATGAGTGCATCTGACGGTGGAGATTTACGCATAAAGGTTAAAAGGAGAGTGGCTGTAAGAAAGGTGCAGGGGATTAAGTTAGGGCTGTTGATCTTTCAGAGATCAACGGTTGCGAGAAAAGGTAATAATATAATGCAAAGGGTCACATTATAATTACATAGACGGAAAATGTGAAAAAAATACAAAGGAATTAGGTTAAAAACCCTTTGCGGTGAAAAAATCACTGGGAAGGAAATTGGGGTTTCCAAATGATTGTAGGCCATTGGATGAATTTGGCCCACGGAGATCAACAGTTAGGACTGATCTATGAAGGCCCTTTGGAAAAGGCGGAGGGCGATAGTGTAATGAGAGATTAGATGTAAGCTGTTGATTTACAAATATCAACGGCGGAGGTTGCACGCGATGTAATGTAATAGAAATGGGGGAAGCGGTTTCGAGAGGAGAAACCAGCGGTATCACGTGGGAAAAGGGGAGGAAAGTGGTTTCACCTTTTCGAACGTGATATGCATTATCAGTTAACACGTGGCATTTCAATACTGCCCATTTCACGTGATTTTGGAGAATTATCATTCGGGCATGAATCTACACGAAAATCTGCGCTGGCTGTTAGATCTAAGGTCTTAGATCGGACGGCTGAAAGAAGAGCGCGATATAAACAAGGTGCACGGGTCATAGCAGGCCGGGTGGTTTTATTCTGAGCCGTTGGATAAGAGATCAGATGGCTGAGATCAACTCGGTAGGAAGGCAGGACCCACAGGGGTCGCGCCTGTCGAGATCATTATGAACCGTTAGATGTACAAGATCAACGGCAGAGATTGCATCTGGGGATAAAAAGAAAAATAAACGAGGTGAAGAAAGGGTTAATATGGGTCGTTGATCTACATAGATCAACGGCCGAGATTTGGCCATAGAACATTATAAAGCGCGGTGTATGAATTTAACCAAAGGTTGGGAGGATTGTTTTGGGCTGTCAGATCTTGACACATGGACGGCCCAGATGTAATCGGAGCTCTTGTGATTGGTGGGGAAATGGAAATGGGAGCGCCGAAGCGATTGACTGCGGGTCATCGATCTGCAGATCAGATCGACGGTGGAGGATGAATCGGAAGACCACCAATCAGAGGCGACGGATAAAATAATACATTGCGCCAATGGAATTCTCCAATGGGATATAGCGTTGGCCATTGATTGGCTCAAGATTAAACGGTGGAGAAGGGCTCCGACCAATGAACAGTGGGCCACGTTTATAACACGAAAAATCAAAATTTTATGAAATACAAAGGGATTATTACATCGGGGAGGGATATATATAAGGTTAGGCACCCGATTGCGGGGCCTTTTGGATACATGATTAGGGTAAAGGGACCAAGTTCTATACATAAAGGGTGCCAATCGGCATCGGAACTATGGTGCGAGACTTTTCAATCTACCCATTTGGAAAATCTCCGATGCGAGATTTTACTTACTGTTGATCGGTTCCTAAGATCAACGATTCTTCTTCTTTCAAAACAATGAAACAACAGATTTCCTTTATTATATAGAAAAATGGGTTTTATGATTTTTACAAAGGAAAATAGCATCGGGGATGGGTTATTTTATATGTCTTAGCACCCGATTGCGGGGCCGTTGGTTCATAGGTAAAGCAAAGGCTCGGGGCTTATATATATAAGGGCCAATCGGCATCGGAAATTTTAACATGGTAAAAAGACTTGCACGCATCAATTTTTTCCGATGCGATAAGAACCTGACTGGGTTAGCGCTTGGTTCTATGGCGTGGGCATATGGTGGGGAAGTGGTTAGGACTTAGCCCAAAGGGGCTTAAGCCCATAATCAGAAAACTTATTTTTTTATGAAAATTTTCAAGGTTTTTGATGGATTTAGGGGTTTCAGTAAGGTTCAAAAGTGAGTTTCAAACCTTATAAAAGGATTTTCATGAAGGGGAAAGGGGAATAAATGAAAAATAGAGGAATTCTATGGGGGAAAAGGGAATAAAATGAAGGTTAGTTTCGAGTGGAGGAGGGGAAAAATGGGATTTTGCAGCAGTCTTTTCTCTATAAAAATAGCAGAATTTCTGAGTTTAAAAGGGAAACAATAGTGAAGATTTAAAAAAAGGGCATGATGTTTTCATAAGGCTTCAAGAGATAACAATTTTTTACAATAAAACTTGTTTCTTGAAGACTCAAAAATGATTTAGCCACCTTTTGATATAACAAATTTTATAGGTGGCTAACACAGTCCACAAATAATACTTTGCCAAAGGGACTGGTTCCTCTAGAAGAAATTTTTGACTTTAATGATGTTGCTAAGAATCGAAAGATGGAATCTACTGAAGAAGAGGTAGAAGAATGCAATATAGGTAGTGAGCTAGAACCCAAAATGATAAAACTGTCCAAGACACTGCCAGCTCCTATGAAACATAAATATATTGAGCTATTCAAAGAATTTAGTGATGTGTTTTCTTGGATCTATGAAGATTTAAAGTCATATGATACTAGGATCATCCAACACAAGATCCCTCTCAAAGAAAACCATAAGCCCTTTAAACATAGATTACGCAGAATAAATCATGTACAACTGCCACTGGTTGAGAAAGAAATCAAGAAAATGTATGAAGTTGGAATAATAGTCCCTCTCAGATACTAAGAATGGGTGTCAAATATTATATCTGTGAGGAAGAAGACATGGGAAATTAGGCTATGGATAGACTTCAGAAATTTAAATAAAGCCTCCCTGAAGGACAACTACCCTTTACCAAAAATGGATCACATATTGCAAAGGGTAGTAGGCTCCAAAAGAATATATCTGCTTGATGGCTTTTCAGGGTACAATCAAGTGTTGGTACATCCAGATGATCAACACAAGACAACTTTCACCACACCTTGGGACACCTTCATGTATGTTAAAATGCCTTTTGGGTTAATGAATGTTGGGGCCACTTTTCAAAGAGCCATGGACATTGATTTTTATAAAAAAATAGGTTAATTCATTGTGATATATCTTGATGACATCACAGTCTACTCCAAAACCGATGAAGAACACCTAGCTCACTTAAGAAAAGTCTTTGAAAAGTGTAGAAAGTATGTCCTATCTTTAAATCCCAAGAAAACTTTGTTTAGCCTTCAAGAAGGGAAGATTTAAGGCCACATCATATCTGAATAAGGGATCAATATTGACCCAAAAAGGATTGAGGGAATATTGCAAATTAGCCATCCAAGAAACATCAAAGAGCTACAATTTTTCATTGGAAAAATAAATTTCTTAAGAAGGTTCATACCAAACCTTGCAGAACTCCTACGAAAAATCACTAATATGCTGAAAAGAGAAATAGGATTCAAATGGACTATAGAAGCAAACCAATCTTTTGATTTGGTGAAGTAGGCTCTTACTCAAACACCAGTTCTAATCAGCCCTGACTTCACCAAATATTTTTTCATTTTCTCCTTTGCATCAGAACACACAGTTTTTGTTTTCTTCTTACAAAAAAATATAAAAGGACAGGAGCAGCCCATAGCATTTTTCAGTAAGGCACTCCGAGATACACCTCTGAAATATAATATAATGGAAAAACAGGCTTTGCCTTAATCAAGGCATTGAATATTTTCAGATTATATATCCTGCATTCACACATCATTGCATTTGTGCCTCACACAGTGGTTAAAGACATACTTACATAAGATCCTGATGATAAGAAAGGTAACTGGATTGCTCTCATATTAGAATACGACCTAGAAATCAAGCCCACCAAGTTAATCAAGGGGTAAGGACTAGCTAAACTCATGGTTGAAACAAATTTTCAAGCATTGGACATCAATATGATTAATGCATTGGATGAACAAGAGTAGGTCGCGACTCCACCTATTGAGGAAGAATTTCTGAACTCATCTTGGTATGTTGATATATTATATGTGCTTTTTAATCTGAATGTTCCTCCTGATTTGTCCAAAACAAAGGCCAAATTCTTGAAGTTAAAAGTTGTGAATTTCTGAATTCTAGATAAAGTTTTATATTGGAAAAACTCTGGTAGTATATTGCTTAAATGTTTGCCTAAAGAAGATGCAGATAGGATTATCCATGAGTTTCATGAAGGAGAAAGTGGAGGCCACCTCTATTGGAAAACCACTCAATAAATTCCTTAGAGCTGGTTACTATTGGCCCACCCTCTTTCAAGACATCCACAAAATGGTATTTTCCTATCATAGATGTCAAATATTTGAGGGTAAAAGAAAGTTGTCGCCTTTGCCATTACAACCTATCTCTGTTGAAGCTCCTTTTCAACAATGGGGTCTTGATTTCATTGGATACATTCATCCTTCTTCCTCTGCCCATCACAAATGGATCCTCACTGCAACTGACTATTTTACAAATTGGATAGAAGCCATTCCTTCTAGAACTGCCACAGACTCAGTAATTATCAAATTCCTTGAAAATCACATTTTATCTAGATTTGGTTGTCCTAGAAAAATTATTACTGACAATTTTGTTGCTTTTAGATCCAAGAAATGGTGGAATTTTTCCACAAATATCAGATTACATTGGGACATTCAATAGCTTATTACCCTCAAGGTAATGGGTTGGATGAATCCTCAAACAAAAGCTTGGTAAACATCATCAAAAAGTTGCTGGAGGAAAACAAGAAATCATGGCACAACAAATTATTAAATGCACTATGGGCATATAGGTTAACAAACAAGAAGTCAATTGGTATGTCACTCTATCAGCTAGTGTATGGAGCAGATAGAGTCTTACCAACAAGCTTGGAAGTGCCAGTAATGAAGCTCATTCAAGAAGTACGATCTCAAGAAAATGATATGCAAAGAAGAATAAACCAAATTGTCCAGCTACAACAAACCAGAGAAGAAGTGTACAACAGGACAGCACAAGTAAAAGAAAACATCAAGAATCTCTTTGAAAAAAGCACCAAGGTAGATGATTTCAGCATTGGAGACAAAGTGTTGAAGTGGGATTCAAGAAGAGAGAACAAAGGAAAGCATGGAAAAATTAATAACTTATAGAAAGGTCCATACATCATCCATTATGCAAGAGGTAACAATGCATTTTTCCTACAAGAAATGTATGGAGAAGAATTATTTGGATGTCCTATCAATGGTAGGATGCTCAATCATTACTTCAATTAAACATCTTTCTCAATTTAAAGTTTTATTCATTGTACATAACATTGCTTAAACAAAAAATTCAGAAAAATTGTTACAAAAATAAAGAAAAGAAGAAAAGAGGGCAGATTAAAAGAGAAAAGGTAAAGCCCCATACCAGAAAAGGAAAAATTATGAAAGTGTGCAAGTCCAAATGCCACTCCTTTGAAAAGGAAGTCTTGTTCAATCATACAGCCTAATCATGATTGAACAAATTTTGATTTTTTGTTGATAAGATAGAAAATGAAGATTTGCCAAACTGCTGAAACTTGGTTTATTAGTAGGTTAGATAGGAAAAAACATTGGTTCCAAAGTCTAAATCTGAACCAAAAAATAGAAGAAATGGATAAATGAAAAATTCCAGATCAAAGCCGTTAATTTCTAGTTTTAATTTTTTCAAAATACAATTCGTGTGCAGCTTGTCCAAAATACCACAATTTCATGACAATCAAACTGTTTAATCTTGATTCGGTCATGCTTTAAATTTCATGTTGTTAGCTAGTGAATGAAAAATTTTCAAGCTGTTTAATCTTGACAGATAAGTATATTAGGTAGAGAATAAAAGAGCTCATCAATCTAATCTGAGCCCTTGGAAATTATAAGGGTAGAAATAGATAGTTTTTTGTTTTCAAAAGAAAAATGATGTAAAAGGTTTGCAAGTCTAAATGCACCTCCAAAATGAAGAAAATATGTAATACTAGGGTGATGGGTAGGCAGAGTTTGAGTTGTAGCAGATCAACAATTACAAAATGAGAAATAAGCCAAGTACAAACAAGGCACTGATCTACAAAATCTAGAGATTTAAACTCTAAGGTTCTTGACACCTCCTAAAGGAGCTACCCTCCCCAGCTAGAGCCACTGTTATCCTCTTGTATTCTACAACATCACTAGGTGACTATGGATTTTGTACAATTTGATGAAAATAAACATTCCCTAACTATCATTTTATTTTCAAAAATCCCACTGCCTTCATTATCCTCATTTAACCTATTTTCACTATCTCTCATTTTTCCTCTCTCTCAAACACCCTCCCACTCTAAAATTCCCCATTTTTGCCTTTTCCCCTAACTGAAACCCCATTCCCATTACCTAAAACCCCATTTAAACCCTCCTTTTCACTCCATTCCTCATTCCCCTTCAAAACAATTAAAAAACCCCTTTTCATTTTTTTTTAATAAATTTTATATTTCATTTGGGCCCCACTATTTAAAATAAGACCATTATTTATTTTAAATACCCGACACCCCTTATATGCTTTAAGCCCTTGCTTTAAAGCCTTTAAAATTTGCTCTAAACCTTAACCCCCCGACTTCTTTAAAACACTTGACTCCTTCATATTTTAAACCCTCGTCACAGACTTTACCCCTACTCTCATAAGACCCTAACCCTAACCCTTTAAATCACTTCTACTCTTTGATATACCTAGGCCCTGCTTTACAAATACCCTGGGCCTATTTAAAACCCAAGCCCCACACCGTAATAATCCCTCTGCTCCGTATACCCTGGGCCCCTCTCTCTAAAACTACTCGTCGGTCCATTCACCGCCTGACCACCATTGGATCGACTCCTTCTGATCCAACAACCCTCATCACTTATCGCACATTCAAACGCTCAGGAGTTAAAACCTTTCAAACATGCGATATAGGCGGTTTTATTAACATCCCATCCCTCCACGTGTCACCCCCTCTATGGTATCACGTCCCTCTTCCCAAAACCACCTCACCAATATCATCTCATGCGATAAACCACCCATCGCTCCCACTCTATAAACGTAAAACCACCAACCCATTCAAACGAATAAACCCATGTGTCTCTACGATAAGCCCCCATCCTTCATTTACACCCTGGAAAATGCTTCCAATAACCCGATAAGCCATAAACAGACGCAGAATGGCCACAAACCTTCATTTTCCAAACTTTGTCGACAACGCAGGTTTTAAATTAACATTTGTTTTTAATTTGCATGTGATTATACATGGAGAAAATGCATAGATCGCATTTCTAAGGTCCAATAATTGTCTAAACAAGTTCTCTACATGACGATTCAGAATGACTTGTTTCATCTAAAGGATTGGGAGAGTGGGTTCAGTTAGAGTCAGCGAGTTTTCAATCAAAGGACAGAGAACAAGATAAAAGAAAAGAAGAGAATGTTTACAGTGGTAGTCAAAGATTAAAGTTTTAAATCAGAGGTTAAAGATGAAAATCATGACTAAAAGACAAAGGTTAAGGACGAAGCACAGTCGAAAGAAGGTTAGAAGAAAGATCAAAGAATAAAATGGTCAAGGGCAGAAATAAAGAAAGAAATGACAAAATAAATACAGGAGAAAATAGTAAGATACACAACGAGAGACAAATCCAAGTTTTAAAGACTAAACAGGGTTTAAAGAATAAATGAAAGTCAAACTAGCAAAGAAGGCATATCCCAATGACAAGGAAAAACAATAATTACTTCTTCAAAACATATTTTTCCACCTGCAACCTAAATTCACTTCAACAAAAGTAGCTACAATTATTGAAATAGTTAGAGATATTTCCCAGCTACTCAACATTTACTATAAAAGTTAATGAAAAGCCTTAAAAGTCAAAAATATCCTAAAGTTAGCTCAGCAATTAAGTTAAAAGTTATTGTTACAGTGAGTCAGTCACAGATATTTTTCCTTGGGCCTTGCATGGTCTCAAAGGTCAAGATTACATTAACTCTATAATAAATACTATTATGTCACCCTAGGTTAGGGAAACCTCCTCATTTTGTAGATAAATACTGCATGTATTGTTCATTTTTAGTGTTGGTTAGTTGGATACTTGATTAGAGGATTGGTTTCTATGCTAGATTTGATCAAACTATAAACTGCAAAGGTTATTGCACTGGATTAATGTAACCATTTTGGACATCATAAATACAAGAACGTTCACAGGATTCTTGAGCTATGTTAATGGTGATGTTATCCTTCTTTTTCATTGTTTCTCTTCTATTTTCCATATTGTCTATCATTTCAATGATAAAAGAACAGAAATTTTAGATTAATATATGTTTTCTTGGCACCTTAATTCTATCTACTTTTTTCATCTTAATGTTTTCTTCTGCAAGGTCTGATTAGAGAATTCAGAGCCGTCCTGCTATTTAGTTCTGCCTAGCTTGTTTCCTTGAATTTTACTCAGTAGAGTAAAGCCAAAGAAGTTTATGGTTTGCCCTATCCTTGGTTTTGCTTGACATGTTATTTTCAAGGCCTTCTTTGAAGTTTTCTTAGTAGATTCCAACCAAGGAATTTTATGGTTTGCCCTATGTTAGCCACTAATAAATTTGTTATACCAAGAAGTGGCTAATTTTGTTCTTCAAAACTTCAAGAGATAATTCCTTTTGAAAACCTATCATATTTGAATTTTTTATGAAGATAACTAACCTTTAAGTTAATCTTCACTGTTGTTTCCCTTTTATCCTTAAAAATCTTCTATTTACCAAGAGAAAGACTACTTAAAGGCCTCATTTTCCATCATTTTCACTCCTACAATACTTCCATTTTCACCCATTTCCCCCCCACCAAATTCCTCTAAAAACCATTCATTTTGGCCTCAAAATCTTCCAAGACCCTTTTAAAACCATTTGATCCCCTTCCATTTGGTTTGAAAATCACCTTTTTCCTCTACCAAAACCCTCAAATTGGCTTAAAAACCCTGTTTTTTGGCCTAAAAACACTCATATTACATTATATAGAACTTTAGCCCCCGACGGCTTAGCTCCTATAACCCCCTGTTCTCATAGGACCTTAAGCCTCATAGTCGGGCACTTAAAGGGCCTTAAAATCATTCCCAAACCCTCATTTCCTTACTTTCCTTTGGTATTTCATAAACCCGACGGTTTAATGTTTTGGTCAAATATCGACCGTTGATCTAAACAGATCAACAACCCTCACTCTTCCTCCCGCCCGTTTCATTTCTCCCATACCTTTCCTCCTTTTTAATTTCTGCCTTGAGATCAGATCTCTGCCATCCATTTAATAGATCTGACGGTCACGATCTAACCCAATCATCCCAAAACTATCCATTTGAAAAGTGATCCCGTTCCCTCCTTCAATCCTGACTGTCCAGTGATCAGATCCGATGATCGGAATCAAATCCGATAGGCCCAACTCCTTTGGGACCTACCTCCGCCTTGTAAAACTCCTGTCCACTCATGAGATGACACCTGGACCCCACTATCTCCCCGCCCCGCAACTTACTCCATCGCAATTTTTCCGCACTGTCGGATCTGGGTCCTCTGATCCGACGGTTGATAATGATTTTCACAAAATTTCTGCGACTACACGCTAACGTCTAAAATTTTTTTGAAACCAGTGGTATTCAAAAGGACGCATGTCAAACGTTGAGTCGTATCGCATTTTTTTTTTGTGAAAACCACAAACCACTCACGACGTCGTGTGAAAACCACTCAGGTTTTCCACCAAACCACTTTTCCCCTTTGCATTGACGTTTCACCTTCTAATCCTAGTCGTCGATTGTTTTGATATGACAGTTCACGTTGCATCCCGGTCCCCAGTCTTCGCCCTTCCCCTTTGCGCTCGAAATCTCCATCTGAAGATCTTAACCGTCCATCAACCTGATCTGATGGTCCCGATTAAACTTCAATCCCAAGCATTTACCCTTCATCTATCTTTCGCAGATTTCCTCTCTTGATCTCCACCTTCAGATTCTCTAATCTGAAGGCTCTTATTTAAACTTTCCCTCCATTAAATTTCCCCACTGTCTAAACTCCCCAGCACTCTGTTCGAGCAATCCCGACCATTATTTTTTCTCATCCAACGGCTCAGATTTCATCTTACCACCAATTCATTTTCCCACCCCCTGTTTCTCCAAATTTTTCGCCAACTAATCTCCACCATTCATTTCTTTTATCCAATGCCCTGGACTTAATATTTCCTCCATTTACCCAACCGCCTCCCCATCAAACCCATCAAGCAATCTTGATCATCGATTAATCTAGATCGACGGCCACGATTTATTCTCACGTCCAAAGCGGCCTTTGACCTATTTTCACCGGATTTTCTTAATTTTTTCTCGTTTTGTGCAGGTTATAAAGGTTTTTTTTTCACTGTTTCTAAATGAAACAAAAGGCCATGGATTATGATCCACAGGCAATTATCCATGAGGAAAAGGAATATAAAGGGTTCAAATTGCAATTTTACCTATGTATCATGAGCATTGGTAATATTATAAAACCCTTCGCGCACCTGCAACACAGTCAGAGTCCATTTATTGAAGAAAATCAACATTGAAGACAGGAGATCAAAGAGTATCAATGTTTAAAGGTTTTAAGTAGAGTTTAAAGGGATTGAGGCCTAAAAAATCAAAAATCAAGTGCCTGATCCATAGTCAGCAGAGTATGAAGACCTGAAGACAAGAATTAAACCTAATTAGGCCTAAAACACAGATCAAAGGAAAATTAACAATGTTTTAAGATAAAACAAGCAAATCTATTAGTCCGAAAGGACTCCACTGCCACATCAGAGGCTAATTGAATCCTCTCCAGCTACCAAAGAGCCACCTGCAGCATTCATAAATCAAAATAAGGCCTACTTACTCCCCAGTCAATGATATTTTTCCTAAAGACAGTTGAATAGTTATTTTAAACAAAAGAAGATATTTCAAACTGTCAGTGAAGTTATTGTAAAAGATAAATAGGCCTCAAAGTCAATATTTTTTCCAATTAAGCCTTAAATAGCAGAAACAGAGTTAATGAAACAGAGTTGCAAATGAAATGCATTCCTGCCTTAAACCTTTCATGGTTTTCAAGGCTAGGAGTTGCAATTAGTGTAGAATTTATTACACTTCAATCCTAGAACTCTTCCACCTCCTCATTTCTTCTACAAATACTTCTAAAGAAGATGAGAATTTTTTGGTTGGTTGGTTGGTCACTAGTTGTAATACTGAAACTCTCTGAAATAATACATAGTTTGTTCAAAGTTGAAGAAGAAATTGAAGTCTTGGAAGCTTGAAGGTGGTGTGACATTCTTGTTCTTAAGAAGGCTCTATCATTGGATTCATGAGCTTGGTTGTTGGTGATGTATTCTGAACTATCTGTTGTTTTTATTGTTTTCATTTTGTTCCATAAATTCTTACTATAGTAGGATGAAATTTTTAGGCTAAGAAATGACTCCTGGAAGCACCTTAGACCTGTTTATCCTTCAATGTTCTATGTTTTCTTCTGCTGAGGTATTTTAGAGTCTTCAATCTTTGTCTTTAGTCCTCATGCTTTTTTATTTCTCAAATAGTTCAAATAGTTGGTTCCAACATGATTTATGGTTTTCCCTGCTTGTCTGTTACCACTTGAACGTTGTTTTTGAAGTCTCCCTTTGAAGTACCATTGTTTATAGTTAGCCAAGGAGGTCTGTTTCGATCATACCCTTTGTCCCTACTTGAAAAATTGTTTTAAAGGTCTTTATAATTGTAATCGTGGATGTTTTTAGGTGTTCCCTCTTCTATGACTGCAATTATCAGTGAATCTTTTATGTTTTCTAAGTCCTTTGAAATAAAATCTTTGAGGAAATAGGATGTGCTCCTGAATCTTAGATTTCATTTTAAAAGTTGTCTCGAGGTCATTATTTTCTTAAAGTGTGGTTTGTAGAATTCATGGTTATCCCTGTCTATCAAATACCACTTTATTGTTCAAGTTATGTTTTCAAGTTCCCTTTGTTGAGAATTCATTTTCTCTTTCTAAATCATTAATGTCCATCTCATTCACAAAACTAAAGGATCCTGTGGCCAAGTTATATTTTCCCTTTGATATCCCATATCCATTGATGAGTTTGTCATAAACCTCCTCTTCACTCCATTGCCCAATGAATCTAACACTTCTTCTTTCTGTTTATACTACCTAGACCTTTCATGTTTTGTTGTACTAATTCAACCAACCAAACAAAAAAAACAAACACTTGCACTCAATAACTAGTCTAAAATCATACTTAAATGAAAATAAGAAATACCTTTGCAAAAAATTTGAGAGATCCCTCTCTAAGAACAGGAGGACTAGATCCTGAAACTCTAAATATTGGTTTTGATGTTGCCTTGTCTTTTGGTTAGAAAATCTATAAAAGAACAGGATACCAACATAATGGTGATCACGGTGGGACCTATTGAATCTATGATAGCTTAGAAAACTATCATAAACTGTTTAGTCCTACAAATATCTAAGAAAATAAATTAGTAAGTCATAGAGTAGAATCTTTTTGTTTGAGCACCTTAGCTAAGTGTTAAGATCAAACATAGGACACTCTCATAACCATAGAAATACACAAAATCCAAAAAAATAGTTCAGATTGGCTTCATAATAAAAATGGTGGTGGAACATAGAACATTTTACCTCTAAAAAAGATAAAAATCTCCACCTGGTGACTCCACTGGCCTCAAGTAGGCCTATTACTTCACTAGTCCTTGTAGAATCCATTTGGGAATGCATTGAGAAAACCCAATCATGTTGTTGGTGGACAGCAAAGCTCAAAATCCTCCACCTGGCGACTCCACAATCCCAAAAGACCTAATAACTCCACTGGTAGAAGACTCTGAACTGGTTGACAAGATTCAGTGACCTCTTTTCTGATCTACCAACATGGATTCAGATGAAAACCTAGAATTAAAACTATTGACCAAGATAGAAAGAATGTTATACATGTTTGGGAAATTAATGGAGAGGTATGAGGCTAATTCAAATAATGATGATCTAGAGCAGCCCATGCTTTTCCCTGATCAAACACAAAATCAACCACTACAAGACAAATACAACAAGCAAAGGATGTATGATGAGCAATATTACAAAGAGAACAATGAGAAATATTGTCAAGAAGGGATTAATTGCCTCCCTTTATCTTGTATTGCACTATTAAGAGAACTTTACAACCAAAATGCAAATGTAAAAAGTGAGCAGTGCCCTAAGAAAAACATAAGCCATCTTCAACTTACAAAATCTGAAATAGGAGAAGAGACAACACAACCAGATTCTCTACCTTTATGTCATGACTCATTTTAGATTATTAAAGAATAATGGCATCCTGAAAATCTATTAGAAACAACTCATGAATACCATATTCTAAATGAGTGTCACAAAAATCATGAGAAGTTGTTTAAAAATGAGACAGATCCGGAAAAAGAAAAGAATCCTCAAAGTTTTCTTGCAAACTCAAGTAATGATTCCCTAGAAGAGGCTCAAGAAGACATCCAGCCTCAAAATCAGTCATTACAAGAGGAAGAGGACTGTTGTACTTCTGTCCAAAGAAAAATAAAAATTCCTACTCTTTTGACAAAAGAAGAAATTGATCTAATATTAAACAAACAGCCAGCCCTCAAAAATTAATTATAACAACACACTTCTGCTCATCTACCTACTAAACCTTGTTTTCCTGAAATAGAAAATAAACTTGTAGATCAACTAAAAGAAAAACAAACTAATAACCCAATATGTTTGATTGATGAAATTGTTTATAGTAATGATTTTTCAACTTTTGATCAGTCTGATGATGATGATGAGATCCAAATAGAAACTAATCATGCAAGGCAACCAAAATTTGATTGGTGTCATGAATTTCATTATCATAAGATTTAAAGCAGCAATCAGCCAATCCAATCCATCAGAAATAGCTTTCACATAATTGGGAGCCAGCAATCTATCAGTTGTGATGATTACGTTGAGAAGAAAGAGAAGTTTCTTGAGCAGGATGAATATAAGGAACCTTATCCTGAAAATATTGAGGTAATAAAGGATACCCCTGCTCAAGAACATGATGATCTCTTCACAGAGTATAGTCCACTGAATCCGAGCATACTAGGACTACAAGAGGACAACATTTAAATATATGATGAGTCCCCCAGTTCAGATAATACTGAAGATGAGGACGTTTTTCTTTCTAAAGAAACTCTTTGTCTTAATCCAATGGAGAAATAAGAGGTAATCCTGGTTGAAACCTATCTTCCAAAAATTCTCAACCAGGTTAAGGATGATGATGCTTCAAAGGAACATACTGAAGGTATAATCCTCAATGTTGATATCACAGAGGCAGGAAATCTACTAATCATGGAGGGCCAAAAAGAAGAGAAGTCTCATCTTTTCTTTGTTGATCCTATGGAAGAGTGTGTGGAGATCCCAATTGGCTCAAATTATCAAGCATGGATCTTTTGTAAGAGCCAAATACATGAAAATCTGTCATCTTCTATGATAGCCTTGGTTTTGAATATTAATCTTCAATATGTACTATGGATACCCTTAACAAGCAGCCAGAATTTCTTTCCCTTTTTGTCACTCCTCAATTGGCTACATTGGCACTTTTGTATCATATAAAAATGTAAATATTCCATGTTAGAATAGGTTAGATAGGATGTCAATAAAGCTTAGCTTTGAGCATTTAGTTAGTTGTTGATTTTTTTCTTGAAAGAAAGAGAAAAATACAAAAATCAATAGAAAGAGAAAAGAGGGCAAATTGTAAAAAAAAGAAAGGTACAGCCCCATACCAAAAAGAGAAACAAAATCTGAAAGTGTGCAAGATCAAATGCCACTCCTAAAAACACACTTCTATTTAGTCATACAGCCTAATCATGACTAATTAGCTTTTCAATTTACTGCTGATAGGTTAGTGAATTAGGTTTTCCAAATAGCTCAATCTTGGCTTATCAGTGAGGTAGATTAGGTTAGAAGAAAGAAGGTTTAAACATGCTCAAAACTTGAACCTATGATATTGATGAAAAAATGGTTCTAATAGGCTCAAAACTTGAACCATAAAGAAAGAAAATACAGCTCAAATAAATTCAAAATCAGAGTTGAAGAGATAATGAAGGAAGTTTTAATTTTCAGATCTTAAGCCTTCTCATTTTGTTTTAAAATTTTCTGCAAAATTTTAGTCTATGTGCAGCTTAATTTTATGCCATAGATCAGCAACAAATTAGACTATTCAATCCTAGCTTGTCTGCTTTTAAATTTCTATTTTTTAATTTAGAGAATAAAAGTTTGTCAGACAGTCTAATCCTAACAGACAGTAGTTAGGTAGAGAAGCTTATGAAATCAACTGTTTAAACTGAGGTCATGGAGAAGAAACATTAGAAATAGATTGGTTTTCGTTTTTCAAAAGAATAAAATGTTGTTGAAGAGAGTTTGCTACTCTAAATGCACTCTGAAAAGAAGAAAAAATGTTAGGATCATTAGGAATGGGTAGGTAGACATGTTGTTTTGATATAATTCCATTGTTTTAAATTATTGCAAAGATCATCAAAAAGAAAGGTTGCTGCCCAATGGATTAAGGCACTATTTTAATGAAAGCCAAAGATTTGCAACTAAGGTTCTAGACACCTAAAGAACTAGTTGTCTTCCCCAAGTGGAGCCACTGTTAGCCACTGATAAATTTTGTTATACCAAGAAGTGGCTAATTTTGTTCTTCAAAACTTCAAGAGATAATTACTTTTGAAAAACTATCATCTTTGAAGTTTTTACGAAAATAACTAACCTTTAAGTTAATCTTCACTATTTTTTCCCTTTTATCCTAAACAATCTGCTATTTACCCAGAGAAATACTGCTTAAAGGCCTCATTTTCCATCATTTTCACTCCTACAACACTTCCATTTTCACCCATTTTCCCCCCACCAAATTCCTCTAAAAACCCTTCATTTTGGCCTCAAAATATTCCAAGGCCTTTTTAAAACCATTTGATCCCCTTCCATTTGGTTTTAATATCCCCTTTTTCCTCTACTGAAACCGTCAAATTATCTTAAAAACCGTGTTTTTTGGCCTAAAAATACTTATATTACATTATATAGAACTTTAGCCCCCGAGGGCTTAGCTCCTATAACCCCCTGTTCTCATAGGACCTTAAGCCCCATATTCAGGCGCTTAAAGGGCCTTAAAATCATTCCCAAACCCTCATTTCCTTACTTTTCTTTGGTATTTCATAAACCCAACGGTTTAATGTTTTGGTCGAATATCGACCGTTGATCTAAACAGATCAACGACCCTCACTCTTCCTCCCACCAGTTTCATTTCTCCCATACCTTTCCTCCTTTTTAATTTATACCCCGAGATCAGATCTCTACCGTCCATTTAATAGATCCGATAGTCACGATCTAACCCGATCATCCCAAAAATTTCCATTTGAAAAGTGACCTCGTTCCCTCTTTCAATCCTAACCATCCAGTGATCAAATCCGACGATCGGAATCAAATACGATAGGCCCAACTCCTTTGGGACCTACCTCCACCTTGTAAAACTCCTATACACTCATGAGCTGACACCTAGACCCCACTATCTCCCCACCCCACAACTTACCCCATCACAATTTTTCTACATTGTCGGATCTGGACCCTCTGATCTGACGGTTGATAATGATTTTCGCAAAATTTCTGTGACTGCACATTAACGTCCAAAAAATTCCGAAACCAGTGGTATTCAAAAGGACGTGTGTCAAACGTTGAGTTGTATCGCATTTTTTTTGGTGAAAACCACAAACTGCTCCCGACGTCACGCGAAAACCACTCAGGTTTTCCGCCAAACCACTTTTCCCCTTTGCATTGATTTTTCACCTTCTAATCCTGGCCGTCGATTGTTTTGATCTGACGTTTCACGTTGCATCTCGATCCCCAGTCTTCGCCCTTCCCCTTTGCTCCTGAAAGCTCCATCTGAAGATCTTAACCATCCATAAATCTGATCTGACGGTCCTGATTAAACTTCGACCCCAAGCATTTACCCTTCATCTATCTTCTGCAGATTTCCTCACTTGATCTCCACCTTCAGATTCTCTAATCTGATGGCTTTTATTTAAACTTTCCCTCCATTACATTTCCCCACCATCTAAACTCCCCAGCACTCCATTCGAGCAATCCCGACTGTTGGTTTTTCTCATCCGATGGCTCCGATTTCATCTTACCACCAATTCATTTGCCACCCCCTATTTCTCCAAATGTTTCGCCAACTAATCTCCACCGTTCATTTCTTTTATCCGATGGCCCGAACTTAATATTTCCTCCATTTACCCAACTGCCTCCCCATCAAACCCATCGAGCAATCTCGATCGTCGATTAATCTGGATCGACGGCCATGATTTATTCTCACGTCCAAAGCGGCCTTTGACCTATTTTCACCGGATTTTCTTAATTTTTTCTCGTTTTGTGCAGGTTATAAAGGTTTTTTTTTCACAATTTTTAAATGAGACAAAAGGCCATGGATGACGATTCATAGGAAATTATCCATGAGAAAAAATGAATATACAGGGTTCAAATTGCAATTTTACCCATGTTCATGAGCATTGGTAATATTATAAAACCCTTCGCGCACCTGCAACACAGCAAAAACACAGTCAGAGTCCATTTATTGAAGAAAATAAGCATTGAAGACAATATATCAAAGAGTATCAGTTTTTAAAGGTTTTAAGCAGAGTTTAAAGGGATTGAGGCCTAAAAAATCAAAAATCAAGTGCCTGATCCACAGTCAGCAGAGTATGAAGACCTGAAGACAAGAATTAAGCCTAATTAGGCCTAAAACACAGATCAAAGGAAAATTAACTGTGTTTTAAGATAAAACAAGCAAATCTATTAGTCCGAAAGGACTCCACTGCCACATCAGAGGCTAATTGAATCCTCTCCAGCTACCAAAGAGCCACCTGCAGCATTCATAAATCAAAAGAAGGCCTGCTTACTGCCCAGTCAGTGATATTTTGCCTAAAGACAACTGAATAGTTATTTTAAACAAAAGAAGATATTTCAAACTGTCAGTGAAGTTATTGTAAAAGATAAATAGGCCTCGAAGTCAATTTTTTTTCCCATTAAGCCTAAAATAGCATAAAAAGAGTTAATGAAACAGAGTTGTAAATGAAATGCATTCCTGCCTTAAGCCTTGCATGGTTTTCAAGGCTAGGAGTTGCAATCAGTGTAGAATTTATTACATTTCAATCCTAAAACTCTTACACCTCCTCATTTCTTCAACAAATACTTCTGAAGAAGATGAGAAGTTGTTGGTTGGTTGGTTGGTCACTAGTTGTAACACTGAAACTCTCTAAAATAATACATAGTCTGTTTGAAGTTGAAGAAGAAATTGAAGTCTTGGAAGCTTGATGGTGGTGTGACATGCTTGTTCTTGAGAAGGATCTATCATTGGATTCATGATCTTGGCTGTTGGTGATGTATTTTGAACTTTCTATTGTTTTTCCTGTTTTCATTTTGTTCCATAAATTCTTACTACAGTAGGATGAAAATTTGAGGCTAAGAAATGACTCTTGAAAGCACCTTCGCCCTTTTTATCCTTCATTTTTCTATGTTTTCTTTTGCTGAGGTATTTTAGAGTCTTCAATCTTTCTCTTTAGTCCTCATGCTTGTTTATATCTCAAATAGTTCAAATAGTTGGTTCCAGCATGATTTATGGTTCTCCCTGCTTGTCTGCAACCACTTGAAAGCTTTTTTTGAAGTTTCCCTTTGAAGTACCATTGTTTATAGTTAGCCAAGGAGGTTTGTTTCGATCATACGCTTTTTCCCTGCTTGAAAAATTGTTTTAAAGGTCTTTATAATTGTAATCGTGGATGTTTTTAGGTGTTCCCTCTTCTATGACTGCAATTATCAGTGAATATTTTATGTTTTCTAAGTCCTTTGAAATAAAATCTTTGAGGAAATAGGATGTGCTCCCGAATCTTAGATTTCATTTTAAAATTTGTCTTGAGGTCATTATTTTATTAAAGTGTGGATTGTAGAATTCATGGTTAGCCCTGTCTATCAAATACCACTTTATAGTTCAAGTTATGTTTTCAAGTTCCCTTTATTGAGAATTCATTTTCTATTTCTAAATCATTAATGTCCATCTCATTCAAAAAACTAAAGGATCCTATGGCCAAGTTAGATTTGCCCTTTGATATCCCATATCCATTGATGAGTTTGTTATAAACCTCCTCTTCACTCCATTGCCCAATGAATCTAACACTTCTTCTTTCTGTTTATACTTCCTAGACCTTTCATGTTCTGTTGTACTAATTCAACCAAAAAATCAAACAAAAAAACGCTTGCACTCAATAACTAGTCTAAAATCATACTTAAAATCAAACAAGACATACCTTTGCAAACAATTTGAGAGATCCCTCTCTCAGAACAGGAGGACTAGATCCTAGAACTCTAAATATTGGTTCTGATGTTGCCTTGTCATTTGGTTATCCAATCTATCAAAACACATGATACCAACATAATGGCGACCACGGTGGGACCTATTGAATCTATGATAGCTTAGCAAACTATTATAAACTCTTTAGTCCTACAAATCTCTAAGAAAATCAGTTATTAAGCCATAGAGTAGACTCTGTTTGTTTGAACCCCTTAGCTAAGTGTTAAGATCAAACATAGGACAATCTCATAACCATAGAAATACACAAAATCCAAAAAAATAGTTCAGATTTGCTTCATAATAAACATGGTGGTGGACCATAAAAAAATTTACCTCTAAAAAAGCTAAAAATATCCACCTGGTGACTCCACTGGCCTCGAGTAGGCCTATTACTTCACTAGTCCTTGTAGACTCCATTTGGGAATGCATTGAGCAAACCCAATCATGTTGTTGGTGGACAACAAAGTTCAAAATCCTCTACCTGGAGACTCCACAATCCCAAAAGACCTAATAAATCCACTGTTAGAAGACTCTGAACAGGTTGAAAAGATTCAGTGACCTCTTTTCTGATCTACCAACATGGATTCAGATGCAGACCTAGAATTAAAAATATTGACCAAGATAGAAATAATGTTATACATGTTTGGGAAATTAATGGAGAGGTATGAGGCTAATTCAAATATTGATGATCTAGAGCAGCCCATGCTTTTCCCTAATCAAACACAAACTCAACCACTACAAGACAAATACAACAAGCAAAAGATGTATGATGAGCAAGATTACAAAGAGAACAATGAGGAAGATTGTCAAGAAGGGATTGATTGCCTCCCTTTATCTTGTATTGCACTATTAAGAGAAATTTACAACCAAAATGCAAATGTAAAAAGTGATCAGTGCCCTGAGAAAAACATAAGCCATCTTCAACTTACAAAATCTGAAATAGGAGAAGAGACAGCACAACCAGAGTCTCTACTTTTATGTCATGACTCATTTCATATTATTAAAGAAGAATTGCATCCTGAAAATCTATTAGAAACAACTCATGAATACCATATTTTAAATGACTGTCACAACAATCATGAGAAGTTTTTTAAAATGATACAGATCCGGAAAAAGAAGAGAATCCTCAAAGTTTCCTTCCAAAATCAAGTAATGATTCCCTAGAAGAGGCTCAAGAAGACATCTATCCTCAAAATCAGTCATTACAAGAGGAAGAGGATTGTTGTACTTATGTCCAAAGCAAAATAAAAATTCCTACTCTTTTGACAAAAGAAGAAATTGATCTAATATTAAACAAACAACCAGCCCTCAAAACTTCATTAGGACAAAACACTTCTGCTCATCTACCTACTAAACCTTGTTGTACTGAAATAGAAAATAAACTTGTAGATCAGCTAAAAGAAAAACAAATTGATAACCCAATATGTTTGATTGGTGAAATTGTTTATACTAATGATTTTTCAACTTTTGATTATTCTGATGATGATGATGAGCTCCAAACAGAAACAAATCATGCAGGGCAACCAACATTTGATTGGTGTCATGAATTTCATTATCATAAGCTTGAAAGCAGAAACTAGCCAATCCAATCCATCAAAAATAGCTTTCACATAATTGGGAGCCAACAATCTATCAGTTGTGATGATGAGGTTGAGAAGAAAGAGAAGTTTCTTGAGCAAGATGAATATAAGGAACCTTATCCTGAAAATATTGAGGTAATAAAGGATAACCCTGCTCAAGAACATGATGATCTCTTCACAGAGTATAGTCCACTGAATCAGATCATACCAGGACTACAAGAGGACAACATTGTAATATATGATGAGTCCCCCAGTTCAGATAATACTAAAGATGAGGAAGTTTTTCTTTCTAAAGAAACTCTTTATCTTAATCCAATGGAGAAAGAAGAGGTAATCTTGGTTGAAACCTATCTTCCAAAAATTCTCAACCAGGTTAAGGATGATGATGCTTCAAAGGAACATACTGAAGGTATAATCCTCAAAGCTAATATCACAGAGGCAGGAAATCTACTAATCATGGAGGGCCAAAAAGAAGAGAAGTCTCATCTTTTCTTTGTTGATCCTATGGAAGAGTGTGTGGAGATCCCAATTGGCTCAAATTCTCAATAATGGATCTTTTGTAAGAGCCAAATACATGAAAATTTTTCACCTTCTGTGATAGCCTTGGTTTTGAGGATTAATCTTCAATATGTATTATGGATACCCTTGACAAGCAGCCAGAATTTCTTTCCCTTTTTGTCACTCCTCAATTGGCTACATTGGCACTTTTGTATCATATAAAAATGTAAATATTCCAAGTTATAATAGGTTAGATAGGATGTCAATAATGCTCAGCTTTGATCATTTAATTTTTTGTTGATTTTTTTCTTGAAAGAAAGAGAAAAATACAAAAAACAATAGAAAGAGAAAAGAGGGCAGATTGTAAAAACAAGAAAGGTACAGGCCCATATCAAAAAAAGAAACAAAATCTGAAAGTGTGCAAGCTCAAATTTCACTCCTAAAAACACACTTCTAGTTAGTCATATAGCCTAATCATGACTAATTAGCTTTTCAATTTACTGCTGATAGGTTAGTGAATTATGTTTGCCAAACAACTCAATCTTGGCTTATCAGTGAGGTAGATTAGGTTAGAAGAAAGAAGGTTCAAACATGCTCAAAACTTGAACCTATGAGATTGATGAAAACCTGGTTCTAATAGGCTCAAAACTTGAACTAGAAAGAAAGAAAAGACAACTCAAATAAATTCAAAATCAGAGCTAAAAAGATAATCAAGGAAGTTTTAATTTTCAGATCTTAAACCTTCTCATTTTGTTTTAAAATTTTCTGCAAAATTTTAGTCTATGTGCAGCTTGTTTTTATGCCATAGATCAGCAACAAGTTATACTATTCAATCCTTGCTTGTCTTCTTTTAAATTTCTATTTTTGAATTTAGAGAATAAAAGTTTGTCAGACAGTCTAATCCTGACAGACAATAGTTAGGTAGAGAAGCTTATGAACTCAACTATTTAAACTGAGGTCATGGAGAAATAAGATTATAAATAGATTATTTTTTGTTTTTCAAAAGAATAAAATGTTGTTGAAGAGAGTTTGCTAGTCTAAATGCACTCTGAAAAGAAGAAAAAATGCTAGGATCATTAGGAATGGGTGGGTAGACATGTTGTTTTGATAGAATTCCATTGTTTTAAATTACTGCAGAGATCATCAAAAAGAAAGGTTGCTACCCAATGGATTAAGGCACTGGTTTAATGAAAGCTAGATATTTTCAGCTGAGGTTCTAGACACCTAGAGAACCAACTGTCTTCCCCAAGTGGAGCCACTATTAGCCACTGATAAATTCTGTTATACCAAGAAGTGGCTAATTTTGTTCTTCAAAAATTCAAGAGATAATTCCTTTTGAAAACCTATCATCTTTGAAGTTATGAAGATAACTAACCTTTAAGTTAATCTTCATTGTTGTTTCCCTTTTATCCTAAAAAAACTGCTATTTACCAAGAGAAAGACTGCTTAAAGGCCTCATTTTCCTTCATTTTCACTCTTACAAAACTTCCATTTTCACCCATTTTTCCCCCACAAAATTCCTCTAAAAACCCTTCATTTTGGCCTCAAAATCTTCGAAGACCCTTTTAAAACCATTTTATCCCCTTCCATTTGGTTTGAAAATCCCCTTTTTCCTCTACTGAAACCCTCAAATTAGCTTAAAAACCATGTTTTTTGGCTTAAAAACACTCATATTACATTATATAGAACTTTAGCCCCTAAGGGCTTAGAACCTACAACCCCCTATTCTCATAGGACCTTAAGCCCCACAGTCAGGCGCTTAAAGGGCCTTAAAATCATTCCCAAACCCTCATTTCCTTACTTTCCTTTGGTATTTCATAAACCCGGCAGTTTAATGTTTTGGTCGAATATCGACCATTGATCTAAACATATCAACGCCCCTCACTCTTCCTCCCACCCGTTTCATTTCTCCCATGCCTTTCCTCATTTTTAATTTCTGCCCCGAGATCAGATCTCCGCCATCCATTTAATAGATCCGACAGTCACGATCTAACCCGATCATCCTAAAACACTCCATTTGAAAAGCGACCTCGTTCCCTATTTCAATCTTGACCGTCTAGTGATCAGATCCGACGATTGGAATCAAATCTGATAGGCCCAAATCCTTTGGGACCTACCTCCGCCTTGTAAAACTCCTATCCACTCATGAGCTGACACCTGGACCCCACTATCTCCCCACCCCGCAACTTACCCCATCACAATTTTTCCGCACCGTCAAATCTGGGCCCTCTGATCCGACGGTTAATAATGATTTTCGTAAAAAATTTGTGACTTCATGTTAGCGTCCAAAAAAAGTCTGAAACCGGTGGTATTCAAAAGGACGCGTGTCAAATTTTGATTCGTATCGGATTTTTTTTTTTGAAAACCACTCAGTTTTTCCACCAAACCACTTTTCCCCTTTGCATTGACGTTTCACCTTCTAATCCTGGTCGTCGATTGTTTTGATCTAACGGTTCATGTTGCATCTCGGTCCCCAGTCTTCGCCCTTCCCCTTTGCTCCCAAAAGCTCCATCTAAAGATCTTAATCGTCCATCAATATGATCTGACGGTCCCGATTAAGCTTCAACCACAAGCATTTACCCTTCATCTATCTTCCACAGATTTCCTCGCTTGATCTCCACCTTCGGATTCTCTAATCTAACGGCTCTTATTTAAACTTTCCCTCCATTACATTTCCCCACCGTCTAAACTCCCAACACTCCGTTCAAGCAATCCCGACCATTGGTTTTTCTCATCCGACGGCTCTGATTTCATCTTACCACCAATTCATTTGCCCACCCCCTGTTTCTCCAAATGTTTCACCAACTAATCTCCACCATTCATTTCTTTTATCCAATGGTCCCGGACTTAATATTTCCTCCATTTACCCAACCGCCTCCCCATCAAACCCATCGAGCAATCTCGATCGTCGATTAAGTTGGATTGACGGCCACGATTTATTCTCACGTCCAAGGTGGCCTTTGGCCTATTTTCACCGGATTTTCTTAATTTTTTCTCATTTTGTGGAGGTTATAAAGGTTTTTTTTTCACTGTTTTTAAATGAAACAAAAGGCCATGGATGACGATCCACGGGAAATTATCCATGAGGAAAAAGGAATATACAGGGTTCAAATTGCAATTTTACCTATGTGTCATGAGCATTGGTAATATTATAATACCCTTCGCGCACCTACAACACAGCAAAAACATAGTCAGAGTCCATTTATTGAAGAAAATCAGCATTGAAGACAGGAGATCAAAGAGTATCAGTGTTTAAAGGTTTTAAGCAGAGTTTAAAGGGATTGAGGCCTAAACAATCAAAAATCAAGTGCCTGATCCACAGTCAGTATAGTATGAAGACCTGAAGACAAGAATTAAGCCTTATTAGGCCTAAAACACAGATCAAAGGAAAACTAACAGTGTTTTAAGATAAAACAAGAAAATCTATTAGTCGGAAAGGACTCCACTGCCACATCAGAGGCTAATTGAATCCCCTCCAGTTACCAAAGAGCCACCTGCAGCATTCATAAATCAAACGAAGGCCTACTTACTGCCCAGTCAGTGATATTTTGCCTAAAGACAGCTGAATAGTTATTTTAAACAAAAGAAGATATTTCAAACTGTCAGTGAAGTTATTGTAAAAGATAAATAGGCCTCGAAGTCAATCATTTTTCCCATTAAGCCTAAAATAGTAGAAACAGAGTTGTAAATGAAATGTATTCCTGCCTTAAGCCTTGCATGGTTGTCAAGGCTGGGAGTTGCAATTAGTGTAGAATTGCACTTCAATCCTAAAACTCTTCCACCTCCTCATTTATTCTACAAATACTTATGAAGAAGATGAGAAGTTGTTGGTTGGTTGGTTGGTCACTAGTTGTAATACTGAAACTCTCTGAAATAGTACATAGTCTGTTCGAAGTTGAAGAAGAAATTGAAGTCTTGGAAGCTTGATGATGGTGTGACATGCTTGTTCTTGAGAAGGCCTGTCATTGGATTCATGAGCTTGGCTATTAGTGATGTATTCCGAACTTTCTATTGTTTTTCCTGTTTTCATTTTGTTCCATAAATTCTTACTACAGTATGATGAAAATTTTAGGCTAAGAAATGACTCCTGGAAGCACCTTAGACCTGTTTATCCTTCATTGTTCTATGTTTTCTTCTGCTGAGGTATTTTAGAGTCTTCAATCTTTCTCTTTAGTCCTCATGCTTGTTTATTTCTCAAATAGTTCAAATATTTGGTTCCAGCATGATTTATGGCTTTCCCTGCTTGTCTGCTGCCACTTGAAAGTTGTTTTTGAAGTCTCCCTTTGAAGTACCATTGTTTATAGTTAGCCAAGGAGGTATGTTTCAATCATACCCTTTGTCCCTGCTTGAACAATTATTTTAAAGGTCTTTATAATTGTAATCGTGGATGTTTTTAGGTGTGCCCTCTTATATGACTACAATTATTAGTGAATATTTTATGTTTTCTAAGTCCTTTGAAATAAAATCTTTGAGGAAATAGGATGTGCTCCCGAATCTTAGATTTCATTTTAAAATTTGTCTTGAGATCATTATTTGCTTAAAGTGTGGTTTGTAGAATTCATGGTTAGCCCTGTCTATCAAATACCACTTTATTGTTCAAGTTATGTTTTCAGGTTCCCTTTGTTGAGAATTCATTTTCTCTTTCTAAATCATTAATTTCCATCTCATTCACAAAACTAAAGGATCCTGTGGCCAAGTTAGATTTTCCCTTTGATATCCCATATCCATTGATGAGTTTGTCATAAACCTCCTCTTCACTCCATTTCCCAATTAATCTAACACTTATTCTTTCTATTTATACTGCCTAGACCTTTCATGTTCTATTGTACTAATTCAACCAAAAAAACAAACAAAACAAACACTTGCACTCAATAACTAGTTTAGAATCATACTTAAAATAGAACAAGACATACCTTTGCAAAAAATTTGAGAGATCCCTCTCTGAGAACAGGAGGACTAGATCCTGCAACTCTAAAGATTGGTTCTGATGTTGCCTTGTCTTTTGCTTAGCCAATCTATCAAAACACAGGATACCAACACCCTGTCCTTTGGTTTTTCTTAAATCGTTTCTTTAAAGGCCTTCTTTGAAGTTTGATTAAAGAATTCAGGGGTATCCTGCTCTTTAATTTCACTGACTATTATCTTAAATGTTTTCTTTTTCTAAAAGTAATAACTGGAGAATTCAGGTGTGTCCTACTCTCTAGGATTGTTGGATTGTTGTCTTAAGGTTTACCTAGTAGATTCTGGCCAAAGAAGTTTATGGTTTTCCATGTCCTTTGTTTTTTCTTAAACAATTACCTAAAATGATTTTCTTGTTGAATTATAGTTAAAGGATTCTTAATTGCCCTTTGATTTTACTGATTTCACAACTTACTGTCATTTCATATTTCATCTAATCTAAAATATCCACTTGATATAGTTAGCTTGCCCTACGAAAACCCTTGCAAAGTTTATGAAGAATTAAATCCTTTTATGACTCCATAGACCAATGGATTAATGCTTCTCACAATATATCTATTCAACTGAAACAATCAATCAATTAATAAAACAATCTATCAACTAATCAAAACAAAACAAACAGTCCCAGAACTCCATAACTAGCCTAAAATAATAAAAAAAATAAGCATAAAGATAAATCATTTTCATCACAAACATAGAGAGAGCCCTCTCTGAGTCTAGGAAGGCTATGTCCTTGGACTCCAAAGTGGTATGATGTGGTTCCTTGCAGAGTTTTTCTTGCCAATCTTGCAAATCATGAGGAGCCAACAGTTCCAATGTAGTTGTCATAGTTGTGGCAGCAGTCTCCTGATCTTCGTCCCGACACATTGCGGTCCTTTAGTGGTGGTACTCAAGTGTGTGCACAAGGATCAAATAATGATAGCATCATATGAAACAATAATTTCATTCATAACTATCTAATTGGTCAAGGGGAATTAAACGTATTGCACAATATTAATAATATCAAATGCAAGATGAGAACCAAAACATCAGTCATGTATTAATTAAGAAGAGATAGAGAGTTTACAACCAAAAGAGCGTTGGTGTTGCAGCCTCCTTCAGTGGGTCCAATAAAAATGCATCTTGAGCATTCGTCGAGGAATTGAACTTGGTGAAGCAATAAGCCTAGACTCTCTCTCGAAAATGGGTCTATCTCTTCTCTATCTCACGCCAGATATATTAGACTATTCAACTATTCAACCATTTCAACTATTGTACAAAAATTTTAGCTAGCTGCATCTATGTGAGAGAGATGTATGTATAGGAGAGGAGGAGGAGGTTGGGATCCCTCAAATGGTGGAATGGAGGCCTTATCCTTTGGCAGGTTTCTCAAAAGTAGGAAACAAGAAGCCAAAGGAAGATGTTCGACGATATTCAGTCGAACAAGTCATGTTGGCTCCACTCACGAGGTGGTTGGCAATGGAAAATTCGCTTCTATTTAAAAAAAAAATCCAAAAATAGCTCGACGTGGGTAGTCCACTAAGACAGAGCGCCAATGGGCACGGGGTCTAGTGCTAATTTCTCTATGGGTGCGAGGCCATAACTTCCTGCTAGCGTTGACCCAAAATCATATTTTTTTTATGGTCTATTCCAGGAATAGTCAATAGAGGAAAAGTTCTCTTCATGGCAAGGGATGCAATGACACTTTTTACAAGGCATGACACTACATATAAGTCACAAAATTGGTCCTCTAATGTGCGGGATGGGGATTGCAGGGATGGTGAAAAAATGCTATGTAACAGATGCCCCCTAAAGCATGAGGTCCGAGAGAGAGGGAGGAGTGAAATGCTTTGCGAGAATGCGTTCAAAACAAATACCATCATTGGAAGACCTGAAAGTAAATATACAACTGATATCACTAATACATGAACTTGTGGCATGGGCACAACCATCCATAATAGAGTACATATAAAGCTGAGATATGAGGTATGGAAAAAGCCATCCAGCAAAAGGATCAATAAATAGACTCAGTTATGGTCGCATCCATCCAATCAAAAGATTCATTCATGTAGTCATGATAAACCAAAATATCCCGTAGCCTGGATCTTATCAGACAAAACCCAGGGTCTTGCACTCCATCTCAACCCGAACAAGTACAAATTCAAGCATGCGAATATGTGAGCTGAAGTTGAACATGCAAGAAATTCACCTGATTACTAGCCAATGATGTAAGTTGTTAAGAGGCATGAGAGAAACCACCAATAATAACAATGGCTCTCAATGTAAAACAAGTACAATCCACGGAATTTGAATATTCACCTGGCATCGAACACCCGCAGAATCACTCGATCGAAGGCCAATGATGGGGACCTATCATCGAATGCGAAGAACTTTCCATTGAGGCATGCAAGCTCTAAGCTACCAGAAGGGAGTCTCTAGATCAATTTCCTGGATAATGAACTGAAGTTAATAGGAAGTGACCTGGTTGAAGGTGGGCCATAATGTTTCCCACGCCATTGACACAAGATAGAGGAATATGATGATAGTGAATCAAGACCAAAAAGAGGATCAGAGGGAGATTAAAAACTGCAAATGGAAACTTATCTTGAACATATTAGCAACACGACTCCGGGTTTGGAATTATTTTACATCAAGGGATCTGAGGTCATGATGACGTGGTAAAGAGGAGATGAGAGGTAAAAATATATTACCCAAACTCATTGAGGAAAAAAGGATGAAATGAGATGTCCCAACCCGACATGAATGTAGATGAATGTCATGTTCAAGAGTGACATACTGCCCACACAACTGAGAACTGGTTCCATTTTCTCCCACCATTGTTGGCGAGTACCCCAATTAGTTTTGGAAGCAAGCTTGAAGGGGATAGCATATGCTTGTCATGTAAGTTTTTCCTTCGAACACATCCATCCTAGTACATTTTACGAGCCCTAGGAAGGAGGAACTCGATTATGTCATGGTGACGATTTCCAATGTCATTTAATTTTTAATGAGTCTGACAAAAAAATAACTCAGCATATTTTCATGTTTAGAGAGCTTTAAAAGAAGAGGAAAAGAAAAACCAAACAATTCCCTTTTCATAGGTAGTAAGGGATCCGAAAAGGTAGAAAACTATGTCTAAGAGAACCTGTAATGTTCCCATTTTAGCACATGGCTAAATGGAACATTAAAATTTTTCTTTTATCACATTGCAGCTAAATAAATGGGTAAAGGGGCCCATTCTTATTAAAGACATGAATAAAATCCCTCATGATGTGAAATGGATCATTAGAGCTTCATTTTTCACCCTCAAGTGTGAGAAGGGGCAAATGCATGAAGACAAGGTCATGTTTGACCAAGTCAACAGCGGTGCCATAGGAGGAGTGGATCACTTTATGAGACATCGTAGTGTGAATGAGGAAGAGGATATTTGGTGGATGAAACCCTAATGGATGGGGCCCATGGAGAAAGAGCTATCACTTGTTTAAAAGGATGGCAAGGCAACCATTGTTTCTCTTGCTTATGATTATTCATCTCATTGTCTATTCAGACAATTGTGCATTCTCTGTTGTTTAGCAAGAATTGCCGGGGAATTCCTATTTAGGATTTCTTCACCTTCTTGATGGGCCTCTTGAAGGATTTTTTTTCATTCTCCATATCTCTTGGCTCAAGGCCAAAGCTTCTCCTTTCAGTTACTGCGTTATTTTTTCTCAAGTATAACGCAGTGTTGTTGGGGTGTTGCAGTGGAGAACACCATATACCATTTCCTTGGCTCATCTATCAGAGGAGGGAGATTCTATTCCTCTGGGAGGTTAGTGATGGATATCTAGGAGCATATTGTAGATCATTGGCATCAGGCCAAGCATTTCTTTTCACCAATAGCATAGTCCCTTCTCTAGACTGCGTTATTTCTGAGTGTATTTGCAATGGAGACTTGCTCCACATGTTTGGAGGGTTAGATCTTAGGTGATAGGATCAACCTTTCATTATATAGATCCATTGGAGGAGATATTTTCATTGATTATAGCATCTTCATTCTTCTCCATTTTTTTCCAGTTCTCTAGTTGCTGCAGCTACCCAGCAACTCCGGCATTTCCGCATATTTTCCATTTTGTGTATATTTCAGCCAATCCCTTTGAGGATTGTGTATTGTATGTTTCAGGGGTTGTGATCTTGCTCCCCCTTATTTATTTGAGCTATTATTGTCATATCTATGTATTATTGACATTTTGTAGCAGTTCCTCCTCATGGATTGCGCAGTCATAGCCAGGGCTTTCCTTGTATAGCATTATTTCTCCATTTTCATGTATATGTTTCATTAAGGCTGCATTGCCTAGCTTGAGAGATCATTTCCTCAAGAACTTGTATACATTTTCTGCTGCTATCATCTAATGTAATGGTTATGTAGATCTTCCGGAATTCTTGGTATTAATGCATTCACTGCTATTTTCCAACTCATATTTATGTATTTTTGATCTCCACATTGGTAATATCTTGAGATATTCCCAATAGTGTAGCTATTCCTAATTTGGGAACATTACAGTGGTATCAGAGCATGATCTCCAGCTCAGCTTGTGAGTCTCAACCAAATAATATCAAGATGATGAAGAAGATGAGTTTACTCTCATCTATTTTCAGATCCAGAGGAGACCTCTCCAAGGAGGTCAAGAAAATTGAAGAAGGAGAAGATGAAGAACCATGCACTTCCTACTCTCATAGAAAATAAGACCAGGAGCATGAAGAACACTTGGAATTCGAAATTCTAAGTGAGTACCTGGCTGAATACCGAGCTAAACCTAGAGCCTTCCAAGAGACTCTATCTTTTCCACAATTTATTCAGCAGAAGGAAGAAAGAATATACCACCGCTATGGGATGATGGGAGGCAATAGATTTCTATTGTCCACATTTGATGGATCATTCACATGTGCAGTAGAGGTTTGGGTGAAGAAACTGGAGGCTTTCTTCCTGCTACATATTTTAGTAGATAGAGAGGCTGTAGAAATTGCAGCGCTACACCTTGAAGGTGAGGCAAGAATTGGTGGATCAGCCATCTAAGCCATACAAGGGTTTCTAATATTATTGAGTTTTGTCAAAGATTGATCGGGAGGTTTGGAAAAAGGAGGGGGGAGCCCTCACCACCATTTAATGAGGCATGTACCAGTGGTGTTGAGGCCATGGAGGAGCAACCTTCATCTTTAGGGGTTTTGGAGGCCAACACTTATGAGGAGGAAACTCTTGCAGCCCTGCAAAGAGCTTCCACATTTCACTAAGGTATGACCAAAAATCCATCTCTTGTCATTTCAGCAAACACTTTGGATGGGTCTATATCATTGCATGCAGTTGATCTAGAGCAGCAAAATGGCACTGCGCTGAGCAATGATGGAGAAAGGAGGAATCATTCCTCATGTGAGCATTCGGAGAGCAGCTTCATTCAGGAAGCCATAAAGGAAGTAGTGAGAAGGAGTAGAAATTTTGATATAAGAAAATCTTTCTCCTCTCTATATGGCACTCTCTCAATGAGCATGCCACAGCTCAAAGAGAGACTTCTACTTGGAGCAGATCCAAAACCTCTTTGGTTTTGGAAGGACATGCATGAGGATGATATCTCCTAGAGAGATTTCAATAGAGGTGCACTCCCACACATCATGGAGTGCAATATTCTTCATCAGTTTGAGGATGTTCTTCCCTTCTCTCAGGATCAGATAGTAGATGGAGGACATCTTCGGATGGATAAAATCTCTCATGACTATGTTGGACATTCCTTGAGCCATGCACATCATGATGGGGGGTTTTTTCCTACCACCTATTTGGATCCTCATAGGGTCAAATTAGTCCTCAGGAAGATTGCATTTCAAGATCCCATGAAATGCAGGATTCTGATTTGGGATGATGGTAGCCCTCATGGGGGGAGTACCAAGATGAATGGTGGAAGAAGGCATCCACAATTAGTCGAGTGGTTGTGTATGATGAGCAAGGAGCGGGTGAGCTACTTGCAGATTTATGATACCGGGCAGTAGGAGGCTTGGTTGCGCTAGTTACTCTTGAAGGAGTTTGGCCATCACTTGGCATACGCTCTTCCTAAGAGTAGGAGGATGGAGGAGAGATGGCATGATGCTTGCATCATTGAGCAACATAGAGTATGGATTGAATGTTGGTATGATCTCCATGTCATTCATTGTGCTTTCATCACATGATTTGTATGATGGGAGTATGGGGAGGCAGCAAAATATTTTTTTGTTTTTCTTGTTCTTGGGAGAGTAAAAGAAAATTTTCTCTCACACTTTGCATGATGTTGCAGGAGGAAGGGATGGCAATATCTCCTTGAATTTTGATGATAGAGGGGTACTTCCACCTTGGGAGGAACTTCTTATGTATTTCAACAGTATGAGAGATATCTTTGACAAGGAGCATGTCAAAGAATGGAGCTATGAGTTTGCCAAATATTATTTGTAGAGGCCAACAACGTTGTCATCTGAGAGCTTGGGGTTATTGATGGAGTTTCCCCAGGATCACTTCTACTTGATGCACTTGGAGGGAAAATAGGAGATGAGATTGATGAAGTAGTGGATGGAGACATCTATTACATTGGTATGACCTCACTTGTTATGATCTTCTTGACTTGGATTACCAATTATAAGGAGGGTGATCTTTATGCAACATATGGTTCAATTCTCTTTCGGGGAATGTGCCATACTTCTATGGAGGGATCATTCATTATCTTGCTTTCAAAATATGGTAATAATATTTTTTTTACATCCATGGATTATCTAACAAAACATTTTGATGATCTTACCATTCATATTCAGTGCATTGCTCCACAAAAGGGCAATTTTTTCATTGGGCTCCATGGGAAAAATTGGGCCAATTTGTATGATGGAGACAACCATATTTTGTATGGCCTTGGGCAAGTGTTTTCTTTCATGTAGGATCATTTGATATACTCAGCCACTTGCTATATATCAGTAGATATCATGACATACATAACCACCCATGTAACACAAAACAACTTGCCATGTAATTTTCTAAAGCAGCAGTTTGGAAAACTGCGTTGTCACTATTGGGGAGGTTGTTGGTACCTCCTTGCACCACATGAAACCTTCAGAATTTTATTCATTTTTTTGCTAATCATGAATTCATTTGCTGATATATATCTGATTTTTGTTGGAGGCATGATTATGAGGGAGACACATGGGTTGGATGTGTCCTTGAGGGGAGAGAATTCCCATATTTTATGCACTACATGTTCTAATGGGAGCATGGGAAGAGATATGGTGACCACAACCACAAGTTTGTTCTCTTTTGAGGTGGGCCATGAGATTTATATTCATCCATTGTATAATCATGTGCAAGTATATGATCATGTTTTGATAGCACATTCAACCATTTACTATTCATTAGTATATGAGATGATTCTTGTATGCTACTTGCCATACTATTTTCTGAAGTTCCAGTGGATTGAACTGCGCTGTATCATCTTGAGATATTGTTTGTATTATGAATCATCATGTAAAATTTGCAGCAAAATTCTCATTGGGGTACTCTATGATGATCTTGTCCTATTCATCATGGATGAAACATTTTGGGCCAGCTTGTTCTTCATTATTGGAGGAGAACTCTTTGGAGGATTGTTCTTCACTTTTCCATTTGAGGGCAATACTTTTGCAGCACAGGATCAGAACACACTCTACACTTATCATAAGTGGAGAGAAGGACCTCTTGGGGTAGGCTATGATGCTTACCATGCTCAGATTTTTAGCCCACCTTCATTTCTGGAGCTTGAGGTGGACAACGATTTTCATGAGTTTCCATGTTGGGAGGTAACTCACTTTGTATGGATGATTGCTTGGGGGATGGAGGATCCACATGGGGAAGATATTCCTCAACATATTTTAGACTACATGCCTTGATTGGAGATTCTTCAGTTCTATCCTTGCAGTTTCTTGAGGACAAGCAACATTTGGGAGGGGAGGACTGTAATGTTCCCATTTTAGCACATGGCTAAATGGAACATTAAAATTTTGCTTTTATCACATTGCAGCTAAATAAATGGGTAAAGGGACCCATTCTTATTAAATAAATTAATAATATCCCTCATGATGTGAAGGGATAATCAGAGTAGCTTCATTTTTCACCCTCAAGTGTGAGAAGGGGCAAATGCATGAAGACAAGGTCATGTTTGACCAAGTCAACATCGCTGCCATAGGAGGAGTGGATCACTTTATGAGACATCGTAGTGTGAATGAGGAAGAGGATATTTGGTAGAGGAAACCCTAATGGATGGGGCCCATGGAGAAATATATTTCACTTGTTTAAAAGGAGGGCAAGGCAACCATTGTTTCTCATGCTTATGATTATTCATCTCATTGTCTATTCAGACAATTGTGCATTCTCTACTGTTTAGCAAGAATTTCCGAGGAATTCCTGTTTAGGATTTATTCACCTTCTTGAGGGGCCTTTTGAAGGATTTTTCTTCATTCTCCATATCTCTTGGCTCAAGGCCAAATCTTCTCCTTTCAGTTACTGCGTTATTTCTGCTCAAGTATAACGTAGTGTTGCTAGGGTGTTGCAGTGGAGGACACCATATACCATTTCCTTGGCTCATCTGTCAGAGGAGGGAGCTTCTATTCCTCTGGGAGGTTAGTGAGGGAGATCCAAGAGCATATTTCAGATCATTGGCATCAGGCCAAGAATTTCTCTTCACCAACAGCGCAGTCCCTTCTCTAGACTGTGTTATTTCTGAGTGTATTTGCAGTGGAGACTTGCTCCACATGTTTGGAGGGTTAGATCTTAGGTAAGAGGATCAGCCTTTCATTCTAGAGATCCATTGGAGGAGATATTGTCATTGATTGCAGCTTCTTCAGTCTTATCCATTTGTTTCTAGTTCTTGAGTTGCTGTAGCTACCCAGCAACTCCAACATTTCTGCAAATTTGCCATTTTGTGTATATTTCAACCAATCCCTTTGAGGATTGTGTATTGTATGTTTCAGGGGTTGAGATTTTGCTCCCCCTTCTTTATTTGAGCTATTATTGTCATATATATGTATTATTGACATTTTGTAGCAGTTCCTCCTCATGGATTGCGCAGTCATAGCCAGGGCTTTCCTTGTATAACAATATTTCTCCATTTTCATGTATATGTTTCATTGAGGCTGCATTGCCTAGCTTGAGAGATCATTTCCTCAAGAACTTGTATACATTTGTTGCTGCTATCATCTAATGTAATGGTTATGTAGATCTTCCAACATTCTTATTATTAATGCATTCACTACTATTTTCCAGCTCATGTTTATGTATTGTTGATCTCCACATTGGTAATATCTTGAGATATTCCCAATAGTGTAGCTGTTCCTAATTTGGGAACATTACAAAAACTATTAGTCACGATAGGCTAAGGTATTCATTTTTCGTAAATAATCTATCCCAGCTTGAAAAAGGGGTAAACGTATACTGGGTATATATCGTTTCACAGCCATTTAAGGAGTTCAAAACGACAAGAGTCTCAGCAATATTTTCAATTTTCAAGAGTCAGAAAAGAGCTGAAAGATGACTACAAGAGTGACTTTTTTTTTGTTTTTACCGAGTCTGAAAAGTTATAAAATACAACTCGTTACTTCATTTTCATCACGTCAAGGACCTATCACTACACAAGAGACACACGTAAAACCCATTTTTTGAAATAAAATAGCACAATAATAAAAAAATATGCTTTAATACCTAATTAGGGTTCTGAAAAGTTTGTAAAATTCCAAAAATGGTAAAAAATAAATTACCTTTCACTTTTACTTCTTGTGAGAAATTTGTTACCCTTTTTCACTGTGATTTTGTGAAGTTGACAGCGAGAAATCCGGAAGGCCAATCACAAATCCATTTATTCCAGGTAATAAATCATATCATTTTCATTACTCGCAACCCATTTTTGTAGATCTATGGGGGGTATTTTGTAAAAATTAGGGTGTGGCAGTCGGCGCAGGTATCAAGCATGGACTCGCACCAACTGGCCTTAAAATCAAATGGGGGTGCGCCCATTGGCACGATTGTTTTTAAAACAGTCACGAAAACCATTTTTATCTTGAAAATTCAATCAATGAGCCCAATTTAACTATTTCAAAATCATTGTATTTGGCTAATGACAACCACATGGATGTTTTTGCAGGTGTGAAAGGAAAAAATGTTGATCGAATGGAAAGAACAAGAACATAGTGAAGAAGATGAGGAAGCCATGGGGAATGTAAGATGCATGGAAGCTCTTAAAGGTTGTGCAATATTCCCAAATTTTCACACCATATTTGGAATATTAGAGTTCTTGATTTTCTTAATAAATTAACTAAATAAAAGGGTGGAGGGACCCACAAACCTCAAAGATGAATAAAATCCACTTTTGATGTGTGTATGTGGATATTCTAGATCTAGATCTAAAATCATGGAGTAGTGGAGTAGCTCCATTAATGGAGATCATGTCTCATTTATGAGATAGATTATGGAGGATGAAGAAGTCAAATAATATCATGGATCTTAAATATACAATCATGAGGATCTTTGATAAGGTCAATTGAGATCATAGTGCATTCAAAGAAGATCATTGAGCACTTATGATAAGATAGTGGAGGAAGTGGTGCATTTAATGCACATATGATGGAGAGGGTGATCACCCCATGTGAACATGATGGAGGACATGAAGCTACAACGCATTCAAACATGGAGACTTTTTCCACAAGTACAACTCAGTTTTGGAGTGGGCCTAGGCTATGGAAGGCTCATGCATATAATGAAGGTGAAGGCAAAATGGAAGGCATGATTTGGATTATTCATTTCTGGATCTGTTTAGATCTAGATTTGTCTTAGGACATTTATATGCAGACTTGGGATGTTTAGCAGAGTTTGCAGTGTTGTTTAGCACATGGTGTTCTTGAGCAGGAATCTCGCCTCTGTCTTTGAGTAGCTCTGGAAAGAGGATTGTTCTTCATTCCTTATCAGGCATTGGTGCCATCTTCAGGAGGTTTTTTCTAGCATTCAACTAGGAAACCAGTGGAGGATTCATCCTACCACTTTGTTCTTTAGATCTAGCCTTTTAGGAGCAGCAGATCTACAACCGATATTTAGGCCATTAGGTTTTACCTCCATGCAGTAGCAATCCCTTCAAGGATTGCACAATTTAGTCCTATAGATCTATTGGAGGAAGGAAGTTTCCATTATTTCAGCTGGAAATCCTGTGAGGTATCATCTCCTCACATTGGATCTATTTTTTCCATCACTCAAGAGCTGATTTGAGATATCTAGCAGCAGGCTATTGAGCGTCCCTCTCTAACAGGGAAAATTTTAAGAACCCCCCTAAATTTATATGCATAATAAATGGGCGAATCCCCATGATACATAGGAAAAATGGAAGGCGATTTTATTAATAATATAATATGTATATATTTTTTTTTGGCGACGAGATTATATTATCTTGTAAAATCATGGCAAATCACTAGTACAAATGGCGAATCACTAGTACAAAATGGCGAATCGTTGTCTAGTGGAGTTCGAGGTGTTGGTTCCAATGAAGATATGGTAGTTGAACCAAGATTTGAAGGAAGCGAACCATAGAGACCAAGCATCAGGGAAAATTTTAGGGGCGAATTTTAGCCCAAGGGCGAAATTTAAGGAATTTTAGATTTTAGAGGGGCGAATTTTTTATATAAAACCTATTTTGTATAGTTTTATAAATACACCTCCATCATGAAGAATGTTGTTTGGGACATAGTGTCAAGACTAAAGGGGAAGTCAATAGTGAGTTCCAAATGGCTCTACAAGATCAAGCATGCAACAATTGGCAACATTGAGAAGTTCAATGCAAAGTTCGTAGTGAACGGATTGTTGGCCCTCGTTTTTTATCTCTTTTTGTTTATGAAAATACACCTCATTTGCCATACTAACCATATATACACCATCATATTCACCCCATTTTTCCTTATAAATTCATATACAGGTATTTAAATTAAGTTTTTCAATTCTTAGAAGTTTTTATAAAAAAATAATTTTAAGTGCATTTTTGGACCAAATCAGAAATTCCCGTAATGGCCTCATGGTTTGCATATTTGCAAGACACTTAGACTCGAGCTGGATATATTTCTAGAAAGCTTGGGAACTAAGATTAAATTTAAACATTTTGGTTCAGTCAAACCGAGATTTAATAGGCCTAGTGAAAGGCGGTCAAACAAGACCTATTTTTATGGAGGACCCTTAGGAACTACGTCAAATTTCTTATTTTATGGGATTTTCCAGATTTTGATGGATATGATGGATGAATTCAACCTGATTGGATAATATAAGGATAACCATGGCTATAGGAGGAATTTTAGATGAATTTTTTGCATATTTTATCTATTTAAGCCTCATACTTTGAAGGCATTGATGTAGAAATTGTATGACTTAACATTATTATTTTTTAGACTTTGGAGAGTTAATTGAAGACCTGTTCTATTCCATTTGTTGTTGTTATATGCTGATTGCTTGACTGAATTTTTAGTAGCTGAAAGAACTTTTAGTGTGCGAGGCAAGAGTTGATGACCCCCACACTGAGCAGGAAAGAGTGGAGGACCCCCACACTGAGCTAAGTGCACTTTCTAGTTATTTATAGTTGCAGTTTCTGAACTAGTTTGTTTTATGCTTAACTTTTTGATTAGATATATGCTGATGTTTTATGGGTGCTGATGAATCTAATTATCATTCTTATTCTACATATGAAAGGACAATCAAAAGTTTAAGTTAAAAATTAATTCTATCTAATTAAGATCTTAATCTAGAATTCTTCTTTTCATGCTTTTTAATGATTTTCCGAATTCCTGTTTTCTAACAATAGTATTATTTATGAATGAATCTATGATGAAGGGAAACCAGAATCTCTATAGTTAAGAGCCTCTTCAATTATTTTTTCATGCATCTTAATCTATTGCTCAATTAGTGGTTTTTTATTTCTAATTCATGAAGTAATCTTGTGAGAGAAGGACAAACAATTCTCTTAAGTTAGGAGATTCTTCTGTTGCTGATTGCATACTTGAATTTAGAAATTATTTAGTTTAGATTTAGATTTGTAATATGTATTTATTTAATCATTGATAAATCATATTCTAACTTGATCATAGCTGAAACCCATATACCTTGGGGATACTTCTAAGTCCTACTAGCCCGGATTGATAATAAATACTTGTGTTTGTTTACTTATTAAACAACCCAACAAGGATTCTTCCAGAAAGTGGCGGTGAACTATGAGAAGGCATTTGCTCTAGTCACTAGGTAGACTTCCATTAGAGTAGTTATGTCCTTGGTTTCATTTATCATATGCAAGATACATCAGATGGATGTGAAGACAGCTTCCATTAATAGGAACATTGAGGAGGAAGTGTACATAGAGCAGCCTTAAGGATTTGAGGTGTAAATAGGAAAGAGTCCCACCTCAAGGATTTGATGTAAATGGGAAAGAGTCCCATGTTTACAAGCTTAAAAAGGCCTTGCATGGACTCACATAGGCACCGAGTGCGCAGTATTCCAGGATAGATGGACATTTTCAGAGCATGGGTTTCACCAAAAGAGAGGCAGATCCTAACTTATATTATATATTTGTCATATGTGATATGTTTTTATTAGTGTTGTATATAGTGGTGTGTTTCTTACAGGTTCATAGAAACTTATTAGAAGGTGGAAAGCATAAATAGCAACTAAGTTTGAGATAAGAACATTGGCATGATGCATTACTTCTTGAGTTCGAAGGTTTGATAGAAATTGTTGAGAAATATGGGGGCAGAAAGGTAAGTAATTTCTCTTCTCTTTGATAACTGTTTGTGATGTAATTTTACTTCTTTTAGTTAGCTTCTTCCTTTAGTTATTATTATTAATTTTTTTTCATCATCAAATAGCTACCAAACCATAAATAACAATAAGTTAAAGGACACAAGATATAGGCGATCATCCAGGGCCAAAACCTCTCCAATCTTGAGAGGAAAACCTACACGAATTCCTCTTCTTATAGAATCTTCAATTGACGAATTCCAAGACCTATACCCTTGACCAAAAACTCCTCTAAGACCATGTCAACTTTGCCTCTTTTTCCAAATCAAACGAGCTACTTCTTCCTTGACTTCAGTTTTGGCTTGACACCACCTTGATTCCAACTTCGTCCTTCCCTTCTGCAATTTCAGTCTTCTTGCAACTTCTGCACTTTTCAGCCCTTATTTCAGAAACCCTAGGCCACACGTGTGAGAGGAAAATGGATATTTTTTTCCTCTTTTTCCTTCGCTAGGCATCCTTCTTGTTCTTAGAGAACTTGGTCCTTAAAACAATGCTTACTTGCCCCAATCCTTAGCACTTCGTTGGATCTGTAACCCGGCTTCCTTACAACAAATTGAAGCCCTAATTTATTCGCACATATTGAGAGAAGTAGCCCAAAAGAATTCAGAAATCACATCCTTCTTTTCTTCCTTCATTCTCTTTATTTTTCACACGTTTTTCTCCTTATGATCGAACTAGGAATGAGTGAAGTGTGTCTCTCAAGTGTGGTCGAAGTCTTCCTTTTATAGGCTTTCTTGTCCATGAAAGCAAATCGACTTGTAACTATCTCTAGGCCCACTTGTCTTTGGAAAGGCCAACTTGTAGCTTGCACATTTTACGAGGTCTTGGAGGTTCTTTTGACTCAACTATGACTCAAATAAACTCTTTTACAATATGTAATATGCCAAAATGGGTCATTCATACATGACAATGAATTTCTTGACTTGTAGACTCGCTAACAAGCCCTAAGAGCTCACAGTGGGAGCTAGAGCTAAAAAATAAATTTCCTTGAGCATGAAACCCATGCCTCAAAAACAATAATAAATTTATTTTTCTCATTACATCAAATACATAAAATCATGATTACATATGTCATTATGAAGACCGAACCTATTTACATATTTCAACACTCCCTCTTAACTAGGGAGGCATTCATAATCCCTACAAGGTACTTGGACATTCTCAATCTGAAGAATTCTCATAAGAAGAGTCGAATTGGTAACCCATCTGTTTAGCATCATATCAACCATCATTGTCACATAACAAGGCTTTGACTAATAGCTCTATCTCTCCATAAGAATAGAGCACAATGTTGGTGAGACCAATTATTTATAGACACCATCATCATTGTCTCTCAAGGCACATACCCCACCTGGGTGTTCACAAGGTATGTCCTCCCAAGACTATTCTTATCTTGGATTCCTAGTCCTCAAAGAATATCAGTCCTTTACCACTACTCTTGTTGTGGATTCCCTACCACATCCTCGAAGAGTATCGGATGTCATATGCTTACCCAATCCTCCATTCTTTCTTCCAAAGTGAAGACAAGAATGATGTGTCTATCTCTCCCTCTTAACTATGGAGGGTATACCCATTCGTATGAAGGAATGTACCCATTCCTATAAAGGAATGTACCCAAGCTCCATCCAAACCAGGGACTTGATTTCCAATAATAGCTCTTTGGTGGAGATTATGGTACTTTCAGCTGCTTGAAGAGATCCTACATTCCATGTCATGAATTTCATCTTTAACATTATGCAACTTTCATCTTTTGGGACTTCTTCATAGGGAATTGACCATCCATCACTTTCGTTCACGAACCATGTTAGTCATGTCATCCTTCCTTTCATCAAAAAGTGATATGCTATTCCATATATGGCTTTCCTTCATACATCTACCTTTTCCACATCATGCGTCCTTAGAGATCTTTCATCCACCACATGAGTACTAGTTGTAGGTGACATCCATAACTCCCTTTCGTTAGCCCTGTATTAGCCCATCCAAACATGTTCAAAAATAAAAAATGAACATCAAACAAAATTTACCTTTTGTGATGGTCCTTCATCATGACATTTGCTTATTGTAATATCAAGATATTCAATTGAAACATCTCCAAGATATTCAATTGTTAAGGGTCCTCTTTCTTTTCAGAATTTCCCAAGGTTTACATATCTTTGCCATGGAAATATCATGGTCAATTATACTAGTCATCAAATGTTGATTTCCTTTTCCATGCGACCATAGTTGCATCTTTCATGATCTCTTCTTTTCCCTATTCACATATCACTTCCTAGAAACTTCTAATCATATTTCCTCCATCTTTATCAACCACCTCATATTTCATATGAGGGCATATTATGTTGATTTCTTTTAGTCAATATGTGAACCGTGCCCCTTCATGCATCTTTCCAACAAAAGAGAACCCTTTCCTTTGATAAAATTCATGAGGTAGAGTATCTATCCCAATTATCTGCAACTATATGATGACATGACCTAACTTATCAAACATATCCATACACACCTACTTCCTTCTTTTCGTCATCTAGACTTCCTTCAGCAACTTATTTTCCTTGATTGAGAGTACTTAAATAAAAAATGATAAAGAGTCTACTAACCTTAAAAAAATGATAAAGAGTCTGCTAACATTAAAAAAATGATAAAGAGGCATCTTGCAAGAGAATATAGTTGTTTAAGACTTTCACAAGACAAAATTTCTACCCATAAGTTGATAAATTTTACTAAATTCTTAATAATGTTAATAATAATCTAATTTTAAGGTCACAGCCAACCATACACTAAATTGGTGTATAAGATTCGTTTGTTTGTGGGACAAGGGACCTGCCTCTGCATATAAATTTCACTGCTAAAGTCTACAAAAGTGTGCATAATCTACCCCTTTGGATTTGAACTTGTGACATTACCCCCTTTGCATTTAAACTTGTGACGTCTTACGAGGAACCACATGTTCTTAACCATTAGGCCCGGTATTTGGAGACAAGGAACACGACAACGTGCAAAATGTCTATACCTAGAAGGTTGACATTGATATCCACAACACGTCCTTCTTTAAGGATGGCTCAAGAACCTATTTATAGGTAGTTTACTAGTCACAAAGTGAACCAATAGCCTTTGTACATTTTGCATGTACACCCTAGTTAAAGATCAATGGGAATTCATTGAGATATCGAGGGAATTAATAGGTGTTTTTCTTAATAGAATGAGTCAATAAGTGGACAAATTCAACAATTTTGGTAAGTTTATTTTTCCAGTTTATTTATTCAGCAAAGAAAATTTTCTCTTTGGTCTATTCATTTTTCAAAATTTGGATGATGTGGATAGTCTTAAAATAGGTCAAAACCTTTAAAACAAAATTTTCAAAGCCAAAATTTCCATCAATTAAGTGGAACTATAACTTCCAATAAAAAAATTACCCGATTAAGGGAAGAGTATCATTAAAAAAAGATTGATTTCATCCACTAATTAACTCACTCCTTTCCAACCTAAAGTAGCATCTAATTTCACCTCTTCAAACTTGGGTGAAAAAAATTGTAATTTGATTTCTTGGTGCCATCTATGTGATAAAGAAAATTAGGGTTCTCAAGGATCTTCTTTTTTAACCCTTAATATTGCGTTTATTCAATGGTTTTTACAAGTGTGTGTGCCATGGAGGTCTTGTTATAATATAAACTCATAACAAAGGGGTTTTTTGGCATACAGTTTTCTTAGTGTGAAAAGTTCCAACTTATCCTGACGGTTATAAGGCAAGATTGTCTTTAAATGAAAAATTTTAATGAGAAATCAAGCCCATGTTTTTTCAGCGACATCTCTTTCGTTGAGATTAATTCTGTTAATATTGATTTTTTGGTAGCTATGGTCGCATCCCAACCATTTTGGGAGACAATTGAAGTACCAAGTGATCCAAAGATGGATATGAATATTTATACAATAGATTATTATAAGTATTTCGATACAATACATTTCTGTGTGTGGCTTATATAAATATATATGTTACCAAAATAAATACCATGAAATATAACATATCCAAGATTTTTATAACAATTATAACCTAAATAATTTATTTGGGATCTTTACTACTTTTTGGAGGTTTCACATTTTAACATGTTTACTCCTAGTTGTTTTTGAAAAGGCAGTGTCATCTCGTATATGCATAATTTTTTTTTGCATCAATTAAAAAGTGATGAATGCAATTGAGGTGAGAAAATACCATGGTTGTTTGTCTTTCTCTATACCTATGAAACAGTTGCCTCGTGGTTAGTTATCACTCTCATTTTTTCTATAGTTTTGTTGCAAGTTATTTTTATGTTTTTCTGGGGGACACATTCAATTACTAAGCCCTCTAAAGGAGAGATAACTACAAAATCCATAACATTGTTTCATTACACAATAATTTTACTAAACTACATAAGAACAATCATCAGGATCTCAGTTCAACAGATTTCAGCTGGTGGCATGTCATGCAACCCAAAAAACTACAATTCCCCCATTACATGAAATGTGCATATGGGACCAAATAAAAACCCTAGGTGAATTTGACAAAATAATAACCCCTTGTCATAACAGCTTAGCCACATGAAAGTGCTTTTGTTAAGCCCCTTGGGGGTTGTTTCAACTTTCACATGCACAAGTGAACCAATTATGATGCCTCACCTCTTTGGGCCAACTATAATGCTTCTATTAAGTTTAAAGGAGGCACTTTCAAATAAAACCTATATAAGAACATAAGAATTTCAATTTTAAGCCTACAAAAATCTTTACACTGATATGAAAAGTGCATTGAACAAATCATTTACCAGTTAACCATTGAGTGAGTTGGTGTTCTCTTTATGTTATTAAACCATTAACTATTCAGGATTGTGTAGATATTGTCAAGAAAACTAACATAAAAAAAATACTATGAAAGATCTCTATACCTTTTTAACAGGATTTCTCTTAATTATACTTGAAAGGCTAGTGTCATTTTTATTATTAGGGTTTTTTCTTCTTATTTTAAACTTTTACTGGATATGAGATAGATTTTTTTAACCCATATTCAGGATACATCCAGGTTGTATCATGTAGCATCCATATCATATAAAATTTTATACCAATCGAGGTGGAAAAGAAAGCAAGCTTAGTGACATAATTGTGGTATGTAGACTAGAAAAAGTGATGCATTTTAATTTGAGTTCAAAAGAATGAACAATTGCATAATAATGTTAGACAAGAAGCCAAGGTTTGGATGTTTTTAGAGAGTATTACTGTCAAAATGATCTCATATACTCTTCTTATTAAGGATTTTATATCCCTAACCTATACCAGCTACTCAATTCAGCTAAGGAGATTTGAATTTCTCTACCTCACGAAGCTTGTTACAATTTCACCATGTTAGGTTAATAGAAAAACTATTTACAATTTAAAATAAATAGAAAACAAATGGAGGCAACTAGCATTTTTATGGTGCTTGATTCGGCCATCCTAAAAACATGTATCCAATCCCAAATTACTTCTCTATAAAGGAGAGTAATCTCAAAAACTAGGCACAAAAGCATCCTAAATGCATTAAGACTCCAGAGCAGTAGTTGACTACTCATTGGAACTTTTATATATTCTTGAGAATACAGTGCGAGTTGATTTGGTTCTGCTGCCTGAAAACCTAATAATTAACAAGTAGCTATCTTGATGTTGAAGCCTTGAGTTTATTACTTAGGATGGAGGGATATTATTTCTTCTTAATTTCTGATAACCATTCCACAATGGCAGTAACACCATGGAAAATAGGCAAGAACCAACTACAGTAATTTGCATAAGACATAACAACTAAAGTAAAGATGATAGTAATAGCTTGATCAGGATAACTAAAACAAAGAGAACGGATTAAAGAGTCAAGAAGTTTCTCAAAGAAAATCAGACAACAAACAGAAGCATAGCAACAAGTAGCAAAGAAAAGAGAAAATATTCAAAATAATGTTCAAGGAATGACCTTACAACTAGACTACTTGGATAGTTGGTTCTTAACTAGATCCCAACGGTCAAAGATATGCTCCACCCCTCAGGCCTAACAAATGGTTGTTGTCTAGTTTCACAAAGTAACATGTGTTGTGGGAATGTAGAGTTGCTAGAGCATTTTGGGAATGGGTTACCACTGAGTACAACAATCTCTTTTTCATTCATCTTCTTTGGGAGGGCGTCAGTTTGGTGATGGATGGATGATCAGGCAGTCTAGCAGAGGTATATAGAACACCTAAGCATCACTTTTGAGCGAAAATAGATGTTGTGCTACCTAATGGGAATGCCTCCCCCTTCATGTGAGAAAGATTGCAAATGCTAGATCAATGTTAGCAGCGTAGATTTTAGCCAGAATTGGAATTTTAAAAAGAGTGTAGAACCTCTCTTAATAATATGGGCCAAAGAGGATATACTTGCATTCCTTGCATATGTAGGGAGAGGTAGAATATAACCACAGCTTGGCCCAATGATACATACTACTTTATGTACTCTTCTATCATTCATAAACGAAATATGAGATGCAATTTCACTAAAAAACACAAACGAATATCAAGGAAATACTGTGAACCTGCAATAAATGTTATAAATTCCTTAGACAAATGGATAATTTAACTCCATGTTCTTATCCAAGTGGCGGATATGATTCATTTTGAAGAACCAAGAAAAGAGGTCAAAGCACTCACTAAAATTGACACACTCATCTTGGATCTGCAAGGAACATTTTTACCAAATGTGAAATTACTACTTAGGACAGGTAGAATTCCATTATATATTTGAATTGTCCATTATACTAAATAATAAAATAGTTGCTCTTTGAAATTTATGGAGGAAAAATAAATGGCTCAACTAAGGTTGCTTTCAATGCCAATTGAGTAACCCAGTTGAAATACACTGGTATAAATTTTAGTGTCACAGATGCAGTATTTTGTCCACTAAGGTTCATTTTTTTGGCAACCATCCTAGCAAAGGCACACAAGTTAGTTTCTTCTATTAGAATTTAACATCAATCCAGTCCATCTTTCAAATAATGTCTCTTCCACGAAGGGTCAGAAAAAGAGACCTGCAATACTCATGGATGGAATTAAAGTATCAATGTATGTTATTTATAAAATAATGTCTGTATATATGTTATAGTAGAAAGATAAAAGCAATATTCTGGAATGTTAAACCTTCTGTAAGTGTAGATTTAAATGCAGAACATAAACACGCAGTAAAAATTTTCATGAATTGCAATAAATATATTATTTCACAAGAGTTAGACTTTCTAATTACATATTATATGAAAGTTAGTTGTGACATCTACCAGGAATTGAGAGCTTTGCAATATTATTGTAACAAAAAGAAGTAAGCCACATAACTTTGCGTTATTTGTCAACTCAACTGGAGATGCCATGCTTCAATTTTGATTTGGATCATCCAGAAGCACATCTAACCATCTCTCAATATTGTCTTCAGTCATGTCATTGAAATTCTCAGATGATGTTTCAGATGGCAGTTTTAAGTTTGTGTTATTTTCACCTTCTTGCAAAACTAGTGATTGATGCTCACTATAGAATGTTTGAGCCAGATTGCCAGGTAAGGTGCTGTTATTTGCACCATCTGAATCATTCTTCTCAGTTGGGGCAACAGACTGGTCACCACTTTTTGTTACTAATCCATTTTTCTTGACGACGCGACATAAGACAAAAGAATCCTCCAAAAGTAATTCCATCAATACTTCCTATTGAAACAGTTCTTAATGACATTTAAAGAGATCTGAAATAAGTTATAACTGAAGAAACTCCCCTAGAGACAGTATCTCGTAATACCAACAACTTTAATGGTGCAGAGAGACTCAACATTATCATATACTTCCCACAGGTTTAATGGCTACAAATGAAAAATATCAACATCCAAAGAAGAAGAGACAGACAAGAAACATGTAAACCTGCTGCTTGGCACTACTTCTCATCAAGCTGATACTCATGCATAACCCAATCTGTCCTTTCTCCAAATGGAGCACGACCCCTGTAGAATACTAGTGTCTTTTTTGATCCAATTGTACTCTGCTAAGATGTAACTTTCTGGTCCTTGCCAGTTGCTTTCCAATAACCAGCTTCAGTGGCCCTATTAGTACGTGAGCCATTTGGATACTTCCTATCGCGTGGATTAAAGAAATGCCCCTATAGATCTTTGCTTGGGAGGCAAATTTTATCTGCCAAAGAATAATATATTTAAGTTAGCCGAGTAACCAACAGAATTATTGGTGTTCCAGTGACTACAAAGCATAGTTATCCAAAATAGCGGGACAATCAAATTCAAAATAACATGTTACTTAGCAACCAGAAACCTGAACAGAGAAGATAAAGTTCAATTATTGAATAGTCAAGCTGCTGAAGAAATGTACACTTGTTTTAATTGTCTACCAATATGTGATGCATGCACACACGGAGCTTAAAAAACAAAATCACTAGACTGCTCAAACTTAATTTAAGGTAGCCTTACCTTAAGGATAAAGTATATAAAAATCTTAAACTAACTTGAAGATAAAAGACCTAAAACATAACAAAAAACAAAAGAAATAGAAACAAAATACAACCTACCAGGCAAATCCCACGGTTCAATCTTGTAAAGGTCCACCTTAGGAATAATGTCAAGCTCAATCTTATGGCCATGTACTTTCCTCTTCAAGTAATAAGCAACAAGTTCTTCATCTATTGGGTGTAAACCAAAGCCAGGAGGCAACGAAAATGGTGCCATCAAATTGAAAGAAATCTACCTGTGTAAGAAAATTGATGTTTGAGCAATCTGTATGAAAATTAAGAACAAAAAGAAAATGAAAACCACTTCAAATCTGCAAAAGTAAATTAAGGATTTTGAGTCTCAGTCAATTTCATCCCAAAACAAAATCCTTTGCTCAATAAATTTAGAATGAGCCAAATCACATGCAAAAGTATGAAGAATTACAAAGAGTTTCAAGTCGACTATCTTTCCTATAAACTAGCTAGAAGGCTATTTAAAACCTGGCACTATTGTAGATTTCATTTTTCCCGGAAAACGTTAGGAGTTATAAGAATTTCTTCATAAGACCGTGTTCATGGCCAGGAAAGTTAAGTCACTAGCATAAATTTAATGATTTCGAGGAAGTTCCAACTCAGGCTCCATCCTAGAAAACAGAAAAGGCCAAATAAACTCTGAAAAGAAGATACAATCAAAGCTTATCTTTGTCCATGAAATGGGGACTGGATAGTTCATAGACTCCACCCAACGAAGATCCTCTAGGCTGAGGATTGGACATGAGCATGAGGTCATGAGAGAACCCATAAAACACAGAAACCAAAACCCAAGTGATGTGATGACATTGACAATACGAATCAACACACACACTTCTTAGGTATAGCTAACAATTTAGGAAAACGTAGACCATCAACCATGACAAGGGTACTTTCTGCTACAGCTTCAAAAATTGTTACAGAGCATCAACCAATCAAGGTAAGAGTTGGTTCCTTCTCTGCCACAATGTATTACATCTACTTATGCTTGGCCATCTACTGAGCATCTACATGGCCTCCTACCTAACTCATCAACTAGAAAAAGAACAAACATAGCAACTCAATCTCTTAGTGGGAAACATCAACCAGTCAAAGCTAGAAACATTCTCAATAATAATAATAATAATCCAATTTTAAGGTCAAGGCCAAGCCAGACACCAAATTGGTGTATGAGACCCTCTTTTTATGGGACAAGGGACCCACCTCCTCGCAACGATTTGACTGCTAAGTCTACGAAGGCATACATACTCTACCCCTCTAGTTTTGAACCTCTAACCTCTTAGGAGGAAACACATGCTCTTAATTGTTAAGCCCACTAATAATAGCACAAGAAACTTTCAACAATATAGCTGATTCCATATTTTCATGATACAAACTTCACAGACAGCAAACAAAGATTGTACACAACATGCCAACAACCCACTTTCTAGAGATAGAATATGTTACCTAAAAGAATCTTACATTTTCAATTATAGCAAGATAAACCAAAAAATGGTTAAGGAGGCAGATGAAAAAGTTAATGCCACCCATTACCTTTTAGTCTAGTTTGCTGAGGCATTAAAAGGTGGTTATTTTCTCCTTGGTAAAGATCATGGTAAGATATGTTTTTTTATTCCAAGGAAAACCTTACAAGATTCCCCCTCTTCCCTGGAATATCTGCATGGAGGGAAATTCAACCACCAACCACAATACCCACTAACGACCACAATGGACTCAACCAGATTTGAACCGATGACCTACGACCTCCATGTAAGCAACATACCTTACGCAAATAGTTCAACCGATAGAGTTACCCCTTGGAACATAGTAAGATATGTTTTCACTTAAC